>SJYT01050952.1:74931-182698 GCA_006410635.1 Cephalophus harveyi | reverse complement strand
TGAGAGTCCCTTCTCTCAAGAGTAGGGACTGCAAGGAGATCCAACCAGTCCATTCTGAAGGAGATCAGCCCTGGGATTTCTTTGGAAGGAATGATGCTAAAGCTGAAACTCCAGTACTTTGGCCACCTCATGCAAAGAGTTGAATCATTGGAAAAGACTCTGATGCTGGGAGGGATTGGGGGCAGGAGGAGAAGGGGACGACCGAGGATGAGATGACTGGATGGCATCATGAACTCGATGAACGTGAGTCTAAGTGAACTCCAGGAGATGGCAATGGACAGGGAGGCCTGGCATGCTGCGATTCATGGGGTCGCAAAGAGTCGGACACGACTGAGCAACTGAACTGAACTGAACTGAAGGTAGAATTATTAAGAATCACAGATTGTTACAAGTAGACTGGACCTTAGAAATTACTAAATTACCTTCATTTTTTTCTCAGATGAAGAAAAAGTTCCAAGAAGACTGTATAATGATTTTCCGAGGTCATGATCTATGAGAGTAAGTAACTAAGTAAGTGAAGTCGCTCAGTCGTGTCTGACTCTTTGCGACCCCGTGGACTGTAGCCTACCAGGCATCTCTGTCCATGGGATCCTCCAGGCAAGAATACTGGAGTGGGTTTCCATTTCCTTCTCCAGAGGATCTTCCCAACCCAGGGATCGAACCCAGGTCTCCTGCATTGGAGGCAGACACTTTCTTGAGTCTTATATAAGGTACTTTGTTATTGTTATCAGTCTCTCAGTCGTGTCTGACTCTTTGTGACCGCAGGGACTGTAGCCCACCAGGCTCCTGTGTCCGTGGGATTTCTTAGGCAAGAATTCTGGAATGCGTTGTCATTTCCTTCTCTAGAAGATCTTCTCAAGAAGACACTTCTCCAGAAGACACTCCTAACCTGTGTCTCCTGCATTGCAGGTGGGTTCTTTACCACTGAGCCACTAGGGAAGCCCATAGGGTATTTCACACTGCACCATATTGCTACCCACTTTTTGCAAAGGAATCAGAATAGGATTCTTTGAACAGTCTCTCTAGTATATTTAAAAGAGGATTTCATTTGGAAAGTCTAATTTAAATAGAACGTTTGCAGAATCCACTAACTGGGTAAAGCCATGGCCATATCACAGAATTGTAGGATGTATCCAGTTACTGATTTAGGCAGAATAGAAAGGATTGTGAACATACCCAATGGACTTGATACCTGTACATGGCAAACTGATGAATTTGCAGGTGCTAACAAAGGAAGTTCAATCTAGCCAGTTGTCTATGGCAATCTTTGCCTACAGCTCAGGAGAGCAGTTGGCCATAGAAAGGAGGCCATAAGACAGAAGTGGAACTGTTTCCAAAAAGCAGATAAGTCCAGCAGTGAGGAGCATGGGGCAGGTGACACTTGGAAATCCAAACAGGAAGCTGGCTCCAGGAGTCTATTCTCTAGTGGCCAATCCCAGCCAGAGACTTTGAGCCTGGGGGAGTGTTCCAATTCTGGGTAGGAGCCTGGCAAGAGAAAGCCTGGTCCTTACTCCTAAGAAGAATCTGGGGCTTGAGGCAGGCTGCCAAACAGGAACTTGGGAATAGTGGTACCCACAGGGGCTCTTACGTTTGGGAATGAGACAGAAGCCCAATTAGCAGAATCAGAGTGAAACTGTTACATGTCATTTCCAGGGCTTCAAAGAGCTCTGGCCCCCTAGTCCTGTATGTCTCAGGGCAGAAAAGAATTCAGCAGGAGACAAAGTAATAGATAAGAAGTGATTTATTAGAATAGGATGCTTATACGGTTCTCAAGTGGGCAGGCAAGTGTTGTACTGCCCTGGGTACTCAGTGAGTTACATTTTTATAACCAGAGGAAGAGAGGGGAAGAGGAAAAGGTCTTCATTGTCTATCTTGAGTAGACATCACATTTCCATCATCAGTTCCTCCACCATGTACAGCGAGGAAAGTTTGCTTGTCCTTTCCTGTATGGTCAGGCCAGGTTTATCATAGCACTTCGGAAAAAATATTTTCAAGTCTCAGTGCAATGAGGGTCTTTCATGTTGAAAAGTCACCTACCCATAAGTGATTATTTTTTGTGTACACAGACCCTGTTTTGGGAGTCATTAACTTGATGACACCACTGGGCAGGTCGTAGTCCTTATTTTCTACTCTTTTATTGTTTTGGTTGCATGGTGCAAAGAACATGTCTTAGGGCCAAAGAACATGTTTAGGGTGTTACCAGCTCACTGAGCTCACTGAGGAAGATATGGGTCTCTTGCCACCATAGCTTTTTTTGTTTTGGGTCATGTCTCATGCTTCTGTTGCATGGTTTTGTTTTCTAAGCAAGTTAGCTTTGGAGAAGGCAATGGCAACCCACTCCAGTACTCTTGCCTGGAAAATCCCATGAACGGAGGAGCCTGGTGGGCTTCAGTCCATGGGGTCGTGAAGAGTTGGACACAATTGAGTGACTTCACTTTCACTTTTCACTTTCATACATTGGAGAAGGAAATAGCAACCCACTCCAGTGTTCTTGCCTGGAGAATCCCAGGGGTGGGGGAGCCTGGTGGGCTGCCGTCTATGGGGTCGCACAGAGTCAGACACGACTGAAGAGACTTAGCAGCAGCAGCAGCAGCTTGATTTTATCATTAAGCAAGCCTATCTGACTGTGATACTAAGCGACTTATTTTGCCTATGAGTCAAGCAAGCCCACATTGTTTCAGAATTTTTCCATTACTTTCTTGAGTGATCATTAGTCCTAATGTGGTCTTCCCAATCCCCTAAATTTCCCTCTCTATCTGCAGTTCCCTAATAGGGTTTCTAAGCTAACTATTTGACCATCCTATTCTGTCTCTTTCAAGAGAACTGCCTCTGGTCAGACTGGTGGGTAGTGTGACTTGGAGCTCCTGGTGTAGAGTGAGGCTGGTCTGGGTTTGGTACACCCTCTGTGGGATGACCCAGGAACAGGGCTGAGGGAATCCAGAACAGGTCCCTGCTGGAGATGGAGTTCAGTTCAGTTCAGTTCAGTTCAGTCACTCAGTTGTGTCCGACTCTTTGTGACCCTATGGACTGCAGCATGCCAGGCCTTCCTGTCCATCACCAACTCCCAGAGTTTACTCAAACTCATGTCTGTTGAGCTGATGATGCCATCCAACCATCTCATCTTCTGTCGTCCCCTTTTCCTCCCACCTTCAATCTTTCCCAGCTTCAGGATCTTTTCAAATGAGTCAGTTCTTTGCATCAGGTGGCCAAAGTATTGCAGTTTTAGCTTCAACATCACTCTTTTCAATGAATATTCAGGAATGATTTTCTTTAAGATGGACTGGTTGTATCTCCTTGCAGCCCAAGGGATACTCAAGAGTCTTCTCCAACACCACAGTTCAAAAGCATCAATTCTTCTGCGCTAAGCTTTCTTTATAGTCCAACTCTCACATCTATACATGACTACTGGAAAAACCATAGTGTTGACTAGATGGACTTTTGTTGGCAAAGTAATGTCTCTGCTTTTTAATAAGCTGTCTAGGTTGGTCATAACTTTTCTTCCAGGAAGCAAGCGTCTTTTAATCTCACGGCTGCAATCACCATCTGCAGTGATTTTGGAGCCCAAGAAAATAAAAATCTGCCACTGTTTCCCCATCTATTTGCCATGAAGTGATGGGACCGGATGCCATGATCTTAGTTTTCTGGATGTTGAGGTTTAAGTCAACTTTTTCACTCTCCTCTTTCACTTTCATCAAGAGGCTATTTAGTTCTTCTTCACTTTCTGCAATAAGGGTGGTGTCATCTGCATATCTGAGGTTATTGATATTTCTCCCAGCATTCTCGATTCCAGCTTGTGCTTCATCCAGGCCAGTGTTTCTTATGATGTATTCTGCTGCCTCTGCTGCTGCTAAGTCGCTTCAGTCATGTCCGACTCTTCGGGACCCCATGGACTGCAGCCTACCAGGCTCCTCTGTCCATGGGATTTTCCAGGCAAGAGTACTGGAGTGGGTTGCCATTGCCTTCTCCGATGATGTATTCTGCATATAAGTTAAACAAGCAGGGTGACAATATACAGCCTTGACGTACTCCTTTCCCTATTTGGAACAAGTCTGTTGTTCCAAAAAGCAAAATGGCTGTCTGGGGAGGCCTTACAAATAGCTGTGAAAAGAAGAGAAGCAAAAAGCAAAGGAGAAAAGGAAAGATATAAGCATCTGAATATAGAGTTCCACAGAATAGCAAGAAGAGATAAGAAAGCCTTCTTCAGCAATCAATGCAAAGAAATAGAGGAAAATAACAGAATGGGAAAGACTAGAGATCTCTTCAAGAAAATTAGAGATACCAAGGGAACATTTCATGCAAGATGGGCTTGATAAAGGACAGAAATGGTATGGACCTAACAGAAGCAGAAGATATTAAGAAGAGGTGGCAAGAATACACAGAAGAACTATACAAAAAAGATCTTCATGACCCAGATAATCACGATGGTGTGATCACTCATCTAGAGCCAGACATCCCAGAATGTGAAGTCAAGTGGGCCTTAGGAAGCATCACTACATACAAAGCTAGTGGAGGTGATGGAATTTTCAGCCCTGGGATTTCTTTGGAAGGAATGATGCTAAAGCTGAAACTCCAGTACTTTGGCCACCTCATGCGAAGAGTTGACTCATTGGAAAAGACTCTGATGCTGGGAGGGATTGGGGGCAGGAGGAGAAGGGGACAACAGAGGATGAGATGGCTGGATGGCATCACTGACTTGATGGAAGTGAGTCTGAGTGAACTCTGGGAGTTGGTGATGGATAGGGAGGCCTGGCATGCTGTGATTCATGGGGTCGCAAAGAGTTGGACAGGACTGAGTGACTGAACTGAACTGTTGTTCCATGTCCAGTTCTAACTGTTGCTTCCTGACCTGCATACAGATTTCTCAAGAGGCAGGTCAGGTGGTCTGGTACTCCCATCTCTTTCAGAATTTTCCACAGTTTGTGGTAACCCACACAGTCCAAGGATTTGGCATAGTCAATATACGAGAAATAGATATTTTTCTGAAACTCTCTTGCTTTTTTAATGATCCAACAGATATTGACAATTTGATCTCTGGCTTTTCTGCCTTTTCTAAAACCAGCTGAACATCTGGAATTTCACAGTTCATGCATTTTTGAAGCCTGGCTTGATGAATTTTGAGCATTACTGGCATGTGAGATGAGTACAATTGTGCAGTAGTTGGAGCATTCTTTGACATTGCCTTTCTTTGGGATTGGAATGAAAACGGACCTTTTCCAGTCCTGTGGCCACTGCTGAGTTTTCCAAATTTGCTGGCATATTGAGTGCAGCACTTTCACAGCATCATCTTTCAGGATTTGAAATAGCTCAACTGGAATTCCATCACCTCCACTAGCTTTGTTTGCAGTGATGCTTCCTAAGGCCCACTTGACTTCACATTCTGGGATGTCTGGCTCTAGATGAGTGATCACACCATCGTGATTATCTGGGTCATGAAGATCTTTTTTGTATAGTTCTTCTTTGTATTCTTGCCACCTCTTCTTAATATCTTCTGCTTCTGTTAGGTCCATACCATTTCTATCCTTTATTGTGCCCATTTTTGCATGAAATGTTCCCTTGGTATCTCTAATTTTCTTGAAGAGATCTCTTGTCTTTCCCATTCTATTGTTCTCCTCTATTTCTTTTCACTGATCACTGAGGAAGCCTTTTTTTTTTTTTATCTCTTCTTGCTATTCTTTGGAACTCTGCATTCAAATGGATATATCTTTCCTTTTCTCCTTTGCTTTTTGCTTCCCTTCTTTTCACAGCTATTTGTAAGGCCTTCCCAGACAGCCATTTTGCTTTTTTGCATTTCTTTTTCTCAATGATGGTCCTCATCCCTGTCTCCTGTACAATGTCACAAACCCCCGTCCATAGTTCATCAGGCACTCTGTCTATCAGATTTAGTCCCTTAAGTCTATTTCTCACTCCACCGTATAATCGTAAGGGATTTGATTTAGGTCATACCTGAATGGCCTAGTGGTTTTCCCTACTTTCTTCAATTTATGTCTGAATTTGGCAATAAAGAGTTCATGATCTGAGCCACAGTCGGTTCCCGGTCTTGCTTTTGCTGACTGTATAGAGCTTCTCCACCTTTGGCTGCAAAGAATATAATGAATCTGATTTCGGTGTTGAGCATCTGGTGATGTCCATGTGTAAAGTCTTCTCTTGTGTTGTTGGAAGAGGGTGTTTGTTATGACCAGTGCATTTTCTTGGTAAAACTCTATTAGTCTTTGCCCTGCTTCATTCCTCATTCCAAGGCCAAATTTGCCTGTTACTCCAGGTGTCTCTTGACTTCCTACTTTTGCATTCCAGTCCCCTATAATGAAAAAGACATCTTTGGGGGGTGTTAGTTCTAGAAGATCTTGTAGGTCTTCATAGAATCATGCAACTCCAGCTTCTTCAGCATTGCTGGTCAGGGCATAGACTTAGATTACCGTGATATTGAGTGGTTTTCCTTGGAAACGAACAGAGATCATTCTGTCATTTTTGAGATTGCATCCAAGTACTGCATTTCGAACACTCTTGTTGATTGTGATGGCTACTCCATTTCTTCTAATGGATTCCTGCCCACAGTAGATATAATGGTCATCTGAGTTAAATACACCCATTCCAGTCCATTTTAGTTCGCTGATCCCTAGAATGTTGACATTCACTCTTGCCATCTCCCATTTGACCACTTCCAATTTGCCTTGATGCATGGATCTAACATTCCAGGTTCCTATGCAATATAATATTGCTCTTTACAGCATCAGAACTTGCTTCCATCACCAGTCACATCCACAACTGGGTGTTGCTTTTGCTTTGGCTTCGTCTCTTCATTCTTTCTGGAGTTATTTCTCCACTGATGTCCAGTAGCATATTGGGCACCTACCATCCTGGGGAGTTCATTTTTCAGTGTCATTTTGCGTTTTCATATTGTTCCCGGGCTTCTCAAGGCAAGAATACTGAAGTGGTTTGCCATTCCCTTCTCCAGTGGACCACATTTTGTCAGAACTCTCCCCCATAGAGATGGAAAGAGAAAGGCAAAACTGAGAGTGGCTACTGGGGCTCATTGTTTGACATTCTCCCTTACGTCCACTTTAGGATGACTTTTGCTGGTTATGGTTTTCATCACTCATCAGCAAGTGACACTGCACAGAAGGAAAGAGATTCTCGAGTGTATCAACCAATGATATCTGGGAAGGGAGAAGAGATTGCAATGAATGCCTCATAAAGCTGAGAGCTTGTATTTGTTCATCTTACAGGTGTCTTCCAATGCCTTAAGCAAATGGGTGAGGAAAGTGTTATTTCCTGATGGGAAACTGAGTGGAAATTGGAACTGAAGCACTTCTAGTACTCAGACCTGTCCCTCCACTGTGAGGTATCAAAGAGGGCTTGCTGAGGTCTTCAGCTTGCCCAGGCCCTCCATTAACTCTACTCAATCATCTTAGATTAATAATCTAAGGAAAAACTGAGTTTGTCATGCAAAGGCAACTTCAAAACAAGTCCCCTTGCTATCAGCTCAATCTCGGTTCTAATAGAGGTTTTGGGGGGCGGGGGGGCCTTCCTCTGCAAGGCTCCGTGAAACATTGTTTTCTTCCCATGTCTGTCACAGGAATGTCCCTGTACTTCTCCTTGCAATGGGGCCTGAGAGCTTACTACCCCTTTAGTCTTCCTCTGGTCCCAGGACACTTGTCATTGTCTGCCTGCTTTGTCGCTCTGTTTGTTTATATCCCATTTACCCTATAGGGCATTAGTTTACTTTTTCATTTGTGAAATGGAATAATACTCATGCTCTACCCTGTGAGGTGGTTGTAAGGATGAGTAAGATAATGTACACATACCTGAACTAGTGTCAAACAAATTATAAGAATATTTTCTAAAGGAAAAACTAGTGGAAGTTAAAGATAACTATACCTGGGAATTTTTTCTTCCCTAAAAATATTTTTATATGAAACAGATATATATGTATAATATATATACATATACAAAGCACATATAAATACAAAGCATATTATAAATAGTATTTGTATATTTATTCTACATAGACACAGAAAATGGGGGAAAAAGACAAATCATTTTTGTTGTAGCAGGGATGGGCAAGATAGGGGTATGTGATCAGGAGATACAAACTACAATGTATGAAATAGATAAGCAACAAAGATAAACTGCACAGCACAGGAAAATACAGCCATTATTCTGTAATAACTTTAAGGGCAGTATAATCTATAAAAATACCAAATCACTATGCTGTATACCTGAAATTAATACTCTAAATCAACCATACTTTGATAAAAGTAAATAATAAGATAAAATAATTTCATTAATCTTTTAAAATAAACACACACACAAACCAATTGGTTGAAAGATGTCATCATTTGGAGCAGGCCAAGTCAAAGACATCCGAACCCTGGCCAGTGAGCCTGCCTCACTAGGCCTTGCTCTGGGCACCACAGCCTGCCACCTACAGGCCTGGTTGCACCCTGTGTGCCCTGTGACAATCACTGCGTGGCTTTTTGCAGATTGAAGAATCGTTCAAATATTCAATTACTTGGGCAAAATCAGTTTGGGAGGGTTAACAAGCTGATAAGAGAAACTCAGTTATGTCCCATGAAGTGCATTTATCTGCAAGAACTCTCAAAGGTACTTGAGGAATAGAAGAACAGAAGATTTAGGAAACACAGGTTGGTCATCTGACTGCTTGTCATGTAGGATGGAACTGACACTGAACTGGTGAAGCTAAGAGAAGAATTAGGATTAATAGAGGGAAGCTGCTACCCAGTGTTGATGAGAAAGGGCTTCAGTCCTCTTGATTATGGTGATCATCTCAGGTATACACTTGACATATTTTATACTTTACATATTCTCAGTGTATTGTAGTCTATTTATATGTCAATAAAGTCAAAAAGCATATAAGCTTTTATGTCCAGTGTCTTGGGCTCCAATTATTGCCTTGCCACTTAAATTCAATATGATCTAAAGCAAATTCCTTAACCTCTAATAAATCTCTTGCATTTTGATAAGAAGACAGGTGAGATAATGCATATAAAGTGCTCAGTGCAGAGTCAATGTGGCAAACATTTGCCTAGGAGCTTCCTTCAAACTTCACAGAAGGCCTCCTGCCAGGCCTAGTGGGGGCCAGATTTGGGGTGGTAAATTTCCAGGGACTTTTGAAAGGCCTTCAAAGAGCACTGCAAAGAGGGAGAATCCCAGTCAAGTTTTGTTAGCATCACTGTCCAAGGTGGGCAACCTCAGCTTTTTAAATGAGAGGATTTCAGAGTCAGATAATCTTGCCATTAGAAGGAACTCTAGGGATTGGCCAGTGCAGTTCCAATCTAGACGCCCCACTCTGTACATGAGGCGTCCCAGCCTGCCCCTTCTCTCTACTTCTGGTGCATCTGCATAGGGCACCTACCTTGGTCACCACTCTCCTGGCATCTAGCAACCAGGAGCTCATATACTAAGTGCCTACTAATAGTCAAGTATTTGGGACAGGAGGTGGGAAACACGTTAACTTCCTGTCTCTTGTTCTCTTGCTATGTGATCTTGACAAGTCACTTCACTGCCGTGAGCCTCAGTTCCCTCGTCTGTTCGATGAAAGCTACAATTTGCTTCATCCTTGTGATTTTGTAAAGCACTTAGTACTGCTCAGAATAGGATCAAGTACTCCATGAAGGGCAGATCACAAGACCACAGTGAATGGGCATCATGGGAAGTAACAAAGGCAAAATCCACGCAGAAGGGAGTGTCCAAGTCCTCAGTTCACAAACCTGTGTGGCTGTTGAAAGGGGCAAATCAAAACACTTTCTTCCCCTCTAGGGGAAGAAACACAGACTCATTTTATTTTGCTTTTTCAATTTTTATTGGAGTACAGTTGGAATACAATGTTGTGTTTGTTTCATGCGTATAGCAAAATGAATCAGTTATACATATATCCACTATTTTTTAGATTCTTTTCCCATAGAGGCCATCACAGAGCATTGAGTAGAGTTCCCTGTGCTATACATTAGGTCCTTATTAGTTATCTAGTTTATAAGTAGTGGTGGTATTGGGTTTGAGCTGCACAAACCTACAAGGCCTGCACTTGCCCAGCTTCAAGACTGAAGAAGGAGCCCAGAGTCAGCAACAGAGCCAACAGTGACTTAATGGACGGGGGCAGTTTACACGTCCGAAGCAAGGTCCTGGAGCAACACCCCACCATGTGTGGGGCACAGTAGGCAGGACATGGTGGCACTCTTTGTTCCCAGGGGGAATGGGGTGGAGGAGAGGGGAGATTATCAGTTATAGGCTCATTAGTTACCAGGGAAACCAGCAGAGAGCATGCCCCTCATCACTGCATTGATAAGCCATCGTTAGCTGGGGCCTGGGTCAAGTATGCAGGAAAGTCAGTCATGTGAGTAGGGTGCAGGTGAAGCAAGCCCTGGTTGGGCAAGGGATGCACAGAGAACAAAAGAATAGCCATCTTGGATGGCCTGACCATACACTCCACCCCTAAATACCCTCTACAACCCTTATAATCTAAGTCCGCCAACCCAGATGCATTTTAGACTGTGAGTCCCTAGAGGCAATGCTCCCACCCTTGTTGTCTTAATCTACTCTTTTTGATACCTTCCTAAATCCCAGTATCCTTTACTGAAATTAATTTCTCAACAATCATCCTTAGTTTAAGATCTCCTGGATTTTCCTTGCTGTGATCTTTTAACCTCTATGTTAGGACAGATGGTCCCCAGCTTAAACCTTCTCCACAACTAAATATTCCATTCTGATCTGGACAACAGCTGGCCTGCCTCCTCCCTCAAAGCACTGACCCCATTTGGCTTGTTTTCTGCCTGCAATAATCTGTGACTGTTCCTGGGTGCACAGCCCCAAACCTGATCTGATGGGGACCCCCAGCCCCAGGAAGATGTTAGGCATCACAAGAGCCTTGCATCTCTTTCCCCCAGGTGCCACAGTGTAACACACGCACACACACACACACACACACACACACACACACACACACCATTCCAGCATGAGCCCTGGTCACATTTCCATCAAGATGCAACAGGGACATTTGTCTCACCATTCTGTTCCATGGTATTTCTCAACCCATTAATCTATTGTTGGAAGGCCTATTGCTAATTTCTTCAATTCTCTTATGCCAAAACCCCATTTCTTACCCCAGATGTCATTCACAAAGCTTAGCATTCTGGTTCACAGCATTTTCAATTACTATTAAAATATTTAATGACATTCTTATGTTAAGAATGACAAGGGTCCTCTGGAAGGTTAGGTTTTAATATTGACCAAATGGAATATACTTGCAACAATTATACCTAACATTCATAGAATGTTTGCCATGTACCAAACACTGTTGTGAGTCGTTTAATTTCTCTGATCTCGTTTTCCTGACATAGACTCTCTGGAACACATACTTTTTTTGCTGTTGTTGTTGTTCAGTCACTCAGTTGCGTCTGACTCTTTGCGACTCCATGGACTGCAGCACACCAGGCTTCCCTGTCCATCACCAACTCTTGGAACTTGCTCAAACCCATGTCCATCGAGTCGGTGATGCCATCCAACCATCTCATCCTCTGTCATCCTCTTCTCCTCCTGCCATCAATTTTTCCCAGCATCAGTGTCTTTTTCAATGAGTTGGCTGTTTGCATCAGGTGGTCAAAGTATTGGAACTCCAGCTTCATCATCAGTCCTTCCAATGAATATTCAGGGTTGATTTCCTTTAGGATGGACTGGTTCAATCTCCTTGCAGTCCATGGGACTCTCAAGAGTCTTCTCTGGCACCACAGATTGAAGGCATCAGTTCTTTGGCACTCAGCCTTTTTTATTGTCCAGTTCTCATATCCGTACATGACTACTGGAAAAGCCATAGCTTTTGTTACAACCACTTTATTCCACTTCTAGAAATTTTTCCTAAGGTAACAATCTTGGCCATATTAAAAATGTACATATACAAAAAATTTACCAGAGCATACTTAAAAGTGAATATATCTAATATGATGTAATATTATACATTTATTAGATATCAAAATTTTCACAAATATTTAATAAGATGAAAAGGCAGTCAAATATTAAGTGAAAAACAAGATATAGGGGATTTCCCTGGTGGTTCAGTCGTTAAGATTTCACCTTCCAGTGAAGAGGATGTGGGATCAGTCCTTGGTCAGGGATCTAAGATCCACATGCCTTGCAGCCAGAAAACCAAACCATAAAGCAGGAGTAATATTGTACAAATTCAATAAAGACTTTAAAAATGGTCCCCATTAAAAAATAAAGATGTAAATTTTATTATAAATAAAGATGTAAATTTTTACATGCAACATGAACCACATGTTCATAGTTTTTATCCACAGATGCATAGACAAAGAAAAAAAAGAAGAGGAAACACAGCAAAATTTTAAGAGTAAATACCTCTAATGGGAGAATTTTTGTTTGTCTGCATCTTCTGGAAAAAAATGGAAAGTGAAATTCTTCTAAATTTCCACAACAAACATGCCTTAAAGACATAATCAGAAAAAAGTAAATGTCATTAAAAATACCTTTTATTGTAGCACAATTTCTTCAAGTCCTACTTAACTTCTACTAGACCAGAGCAAGCCTCTTACTTGCCTTCACTGAGAGCTTTGCATTGTCAACAACTTTGATGGGACCATCTGCTAGAAGTTAACGTTATTACCAAAGATAAGGAGTTGGAAAGGTAATGCAAATTTATTCCAATTACACAGAAAATATCCAAATAAAGAACCTATGTACCTCACTCTGTGGCTGGCAGAGAATTTATTCTCATTAAGGAGCCACTGAATCTCCTTAACCGCCCAGAGAAATGGAAATTTAGCTACCACGCATTAGGTTTTCTCTTTTCAGCAAGAATGTTTCCTCCTTCCTGGTTTTTCCTCTCAGTGATGTTCTTTGTTTTTTTCCTCCCTGCCATCCCCTGACCCTCCAAATCAGACTGGTCCAAGTCCTGTTCGAAGCCTGCCAAGCATCCTCCAGAGAGACTGTCTCCCTCTAATCTTGTAAGCCAGGTCAGCATAGCCTAACTGAAGCCCTGGGTCCATGATGGTGCCCTCAGTAAATCGGGGGTGCTGGAAATACCACTTTTCTTTAACTGCCAGAAAGCTTCAGTGAACAATTAACTGCAAGACAAATTCTTTCTCTGGGGGGATAAAAACTAAGGGGAAAATCTTTCATCCAACTGCAGGGAATAACGTCTACTCCTCTTCTACTGTAACCATTATTTCTGGGCATACTGAAAGGAATATGGGTTTGTAGTCACTTCACATCTGGACATGAGGCCAGGCTCTGCTATAAAAGCAGGGGGAGCTGTTGCATGGCTGTGAAGAATGCTCATCTATAAAACAAGACTAATAACTTTATAAGTTGTTGTTGTTGTTTAGTCACTAAATTGTGTCCGATTCTGATTCTTTTGCAACCCTGTGGACTCTAGCTAGCCAGGCTCCTCTGTCCATGGGATTTTCCAAGCAAGAATATTGGAGTGGGATCCCATATCTTTCTCCAGGGGAACTTTCCTGGAATTTCCTGGGGTCGAATTCATGTCTCCTGCATTGGCAGGCAGATTCTTTATAGCTGAGCTACCAGGGAAGCCACAGTTGGAAGAATAGAATTATATAAGATGTATAGCTAAGTGAACATAAATCTAGCACCCTGATTTTTGCTTCTAATACCATTCTTCAACAATAGGGACCAGGGCTTCATGGGAAGAAAAATGGCTGATTCCAAAACTAGGATTTCCCAGATGTTGCTAGTGGTAAAGAATCTGTCTGCCAGTGCAGGAGATGCAAGAGACATGGGTTCCATCCCTGGGTTGGGAAGATCCCCTGGCGTAGGAAAAGGCAACCCACTCCAGTATTCTCACCTGGAACATTCCACGGGCAGAGTAACCCAGCGGGTTACAGTCCATGGGGTTGCAAAGAGCCAGACATGACTGAGCACATAATCTTTCTTTTCCAGAACTAAGGCAGCAAATATATAAGGTGAGCTGGGAGCCTCTTTTATGGCCAGGAAGCTATGAAGTGCTCACACAAAAACACACAACAAAGACAAAAAGAAAAATGATGGGTACATTGAAAGGGCACTGGAGAAACGGAAAGAGTTTTCAAGGGCAAAAACAATCTAAGAAACACAATTTTTAAATTGGATTTGGATTATAACCCAAAGTATAACATGGACCCATGAGTCCACACTGATATCAACAAGATAAAGTAAAGAAATAAATGGGAAGAAGAGACAAATCTCTGAAGCCGAAGAATCCATATAATGTGTGTAGATACTGCCTCCTTCAGGAGAGTTACACAGCTCCCTACTCCTTAAGTGTGGGCAGCTCATCGTGACTACCTTTCACAGTGGCTGCAAAGTGAGGGAAGGAGTCAAAGAGCAACTTAGCAGCGGAGATGCTTGACAAATACTAGCCCAGTCAGGCTGATCAATGTCAACATCAACAGTCCTAAATCATATTCACAGTATGCACTCTTAATAAGATGAGATGAGAGTGATACTTTACCTCTGTGATATTCTTCTCTCAAATTCATAATAAAAGTCTAATAATGAGAAAAAAAAAAATTAGCCAAATTCCCATAGAGGGACAATGTACAAAACACTTGACTCAAAACTTCCAAGATCATCAAAGAAATTTCGAGAAACTGTCACAGCCAAGAGGAACCTAAGGAGCCATGACAACTACGTGAAATGTGGCATCCTGGAACAAATACAGAGCATCACTGACTCGATGCACATGGGTTTCAGTGGCCTCCAGGAGCTGGTGATGGACAGGGAGGCCTGGTGTGCTGCGGTTCATGGGGTGACAAAGAGTCAGACATGACTGAGCGACTGAGCTGAACTGAACTGAAGGAGACTTCAATAAATTAGACTTTGGTTAGTAATAATGTGTCAATACTGGTTCATTAATTGTGATAAGTGTACCATGCTAATGTCAGATGTTAGCAGTAGAGAACACGGGGTTTGGAACATATGGGAACTCTCTACACAATTTTCACAATTTTCCTGTAAATATAAAACTATTCTAAAATTAAAAGCTCATTCTTTAAAAAGTAGTATAAATAAAAGTTTGAGTCACTGGAAACTGCTTATTTTAAATATATAGCAACCCAGCCTTTATCATCTTGTTAAAATAATTGAAGCCACCTTGGTGGCAATGTCAGGATTTAGATCTAAAGTGATAGTATAAACTGATTTAAGAAACAAACAGTACCTTAGTTTAGTGGGATAGCTCTGCCCTCTAGTGGCTTAATATAATGTCTACAATTTGTGTCAAAGGACAGCCTTCAGCTCCAGTTTTGATATTTCAAAGCCTAGACAAGAGTCAGAGCCCTTGACCTCCTGGAGCATATCTCCACTTCATGCAGATACATAGATCTTTGCCCTTTGAGTGGTATCTGAAGAAAGGGACATGAAGGAGTCAGCTGATGGGAACATAAATGGCATGAATAGGCAAGAGTTGTGTTAGTCACTCAGCTGTGTTCAACTCTTTGTGATCCCATGGACCATAGCCTGCCAGGCAATGATACTGGAGTGGGCAGTCATTCCCTTCTCCAGGGGATCTTCCAGATTCAGGGACTGAACCCAGGTCTCCTGCATTGCAGTCAGATTCTTTACCTTCTTTACACCACTGGACAATGTGAATAGAAAACTATTGATATACCTTTACCCAGTAATTTCACTTTTGGAAATTCTTCCTCAGAAAGTAATACAAGTTATAGTAAAAGCTTTAAGCTGTTTTTAAAAATGCTTCATATAACAGTGAAAAATTAGAAACAAAGTAAATATCGAACAATCAGGGAAGTATGGAAGGAAGTAAAAAAGGAGGTAAGACAGGAAGGAAGGAAGGAAAGAAGGAAGGGGAAAGGAAACTATACCTACATGATAGTTTTATTACGCAGTCAGTAAAAACATGCCCAAGAATATTTAATGGCATGCTTAAACTGCTTGTGATAGAATGTTCAGTAAAACTCTATTAAAAGTGTAATAAAAACTTTAGGGACTGGCATAGATGATCACACATGCTGCTGCTGCTGCTGCTGCTAAGTCACTTCGGTCGTGACCGACTCTGTGCGACCCCATAGATGGCAGCCCACCAGCCTCCCCCGTCCCCGCGATTCTCCAGGCAAGAACACTGGAGTGGGTTGCCATTTCCTTCTCCAATGCATGAAAGTGAAAAGTGAAAGTGAAGTCACTCAGTCATGTCCGACTCTTAGCGACCTCATGGACTGCAGGCTTCCAGGCTCCTCCGTCCATGGGATTTTCCAGGCAAGAGTACTGGAGTGGGGTGCCATTGCCTTCTCCTGATCACACACATATATATATATGTACATATATATATATAAACATATATATATATAAACGATGATACGTGTTTCTCAGGTCACAGTGTGCAGGAAATGTAACTTTATGTTTTTATATCTCAACTTGATTTTTTCTTTTACTACCTCATTTTGCCTGATGGCAGGAAATGAATCTAGTCAACTATGAGTTAGCTAAGTCACCCCAGGATACTCCCAAGCACTTTGTGTTTAAACAGTCAATTAAGGATTTCCCCCTTTCTACTTCCTTCCATGAGATTCCATTCCCCAGATGTTCATGTCCCAGAGCGGGGAAGGAAGACGCTGTCCTCCCTCCTTCACTGGTACAGGCTGAGCCATCATTTGCATACACTGTCATTTGCATTTCTAGGCTTGCATCTTTTGAGACATCTATGGCTCCACTGTGGGTTGTACCTCAGCCTTCTCTCAGCCCTCCTGGACCACCGTTAATGTAGTCAGTGGGCCCCTGCTGGGCTTTTCCTGCCTCATTCGCTGCTCCACTTCTGCTGTGAACTCTGGACTCCTCTGTCAATGTGACTGTCCTCTCAGACTTCCCCAGGGCTCAGGATCCAGCTCTCTGCTTGAGGTGCCCAGCCCCACTGCTCTGAGCCATCTGTCGTTCCACAGGGTACAGGTGTGTCTCTGGGACTGACACCAGCACGAAACTCAGACTTCCCAAACCTTCTCTTCCTCAGCTGTGAAATGTTTGTCAAATCTGTGACCCAAAAACTGGATCTTACCTCATTTGTTCTTCCAAAGTCTACTATTTATAGAGTAAAATTTAGCTTTTGTACAAACAAATCAGACTCTAAGACACAGAAGGACTTCTCTGGTTGTCCACTGGTTAAGACTCAATGATTCCACTGCAGAGGGCACAGGTTCGATCCCAGGGCAGGGAACTAAGATTCTGTATGCTGTGCAGCATGGCCAAAAAGGAAAGAAAAAAAAATCATTGCTTAAAAAAGGAGGAAAAATGACTCAGAAATCCTTTTTCTCTAAGTAAAGTATCTTTTGGAAATTTCAAGTCTATTTCAAAAACTTAAGTACTCAAAAACTTAAGATTATCTCGTTTGCTTTCCTATTGTAAACTTACACTGACCGCCCATGGAAGTCTCGTTGGTGATTAAGCAATTGCGGAAAGGATAGGAGTAAAAAGAAATGGATATATGTACACATACACAAACATATATAGATGCTTAAACATACGTATTTTATAAAGAATAGGAAAATCAATTCAACAAAAGGTTTTGATGGTTACCTATACATTTACCCCCACATTTCCTAAATTCCTAGAAGGAATAGCTTTCGACTCATCAGAAAAAGAAAATGGTATATAAAATAGTATATAAAATGGTATTTAAAAATAAATCAATGAACAAAGTCTCTGACGCCCAGCATCACCACCCACAGTGGAGAAGGAAAAGGATGGTACCCAACCCACCTGTTGGCCTCACCCAAAGGCCTCTTCTCTCCAGTCTCTGTGCTACACGATCTTTGACCACTCTCTTCTTGAACCCTCTCTTTTCCTCAGCTTTCAGAGCACCAAGGTCTCTTAGCTCGTTTCCTAGTTCTTTTATCCACCTCAATTCTGAGTCTGTTGCTGTAATAAAATGAGATACTTGCAGGTTCTTGGAGGGAATCAGGGCAATCTGCCTGAAGGAGTACTGTCTAAATTTGTGGCCAGAGGCTGTACTATAGTAATAAAGATGACTGCACACTTACTTGAATCGGACAGGCTCTGGGACTACTTCATCCAATGTGCAAGACCTGACACCGAGGGGCCACACTGTAAGAGACTGGCAGCTTCTACCTCTGTCAGGAGGACTCTTTTCTCTAGGAGTCCTGAGCCACAACATGAAAGGTGAGCTAGTCTGAGAATAAACACTCTGCCGCAAGGAGCCCAAGCTAACCATGTGATATGCCATTTGGAGAGGGGTAGGGAAGATTGAAGCAAGAAGAGAAGGGGATGACAGAGGATGAGATCGTTGGATGACATCACCAATTCAAAGGACATGAGTTTGAGCAAGCTCTGGGAGTTGGTGATGGACAGGGAACCCTGGCATCCATGTGGTCGCAAAGATTCAGACAAGACTGAGCAACTGAACTGACTAATTGACTGAGGATGCAAGGGTGTTGTTTTAAGTCACTAAATTTTGGGTAGTGTCTATGCTGCAATGGATAATTAGAAAAGATTCCTTCCAATAAAAGGGGCCTAATACTACAGTAGCTCTAGGAGGAGCTGTAGTGAGAATTATCTTCACAATAGGTTCCAGAATTTCTATGGGGGCCAATTCTTTTTAGGAAATTACTTTGATAAGCCAAGATAAGTCCCTAAGAGGATGAGTTGGTACAGAAAAATAAAAAGATATAACTAAACCACTTTGAATTGAAAATGGACAGGAATTTGGAAACAGAGAAGAGCAAAAAAAAAAAAAAGAGAGAGAGAGAGAAGAATGCAGTGATAAAGGAAGATAAATGGAAAAAGTGGCAGATAATGTGGTCAGAAGCTAGAAAACAAGTTGCAGAAATGACCAAAAGATTTTTTGAAAACATGAACATCTAACAAATTTGATTTGTTTACATATTTGTGATGAAAATCTATTTCTCCAGAACTTCCATCAAATTTGGTATTAGATTATAAATGAAATTAAAGATTAAAAAAAGATTTTAAAAATTTACATTAAAAAATTTTGGTGCAAATAGAGAAAAATGTCTGATTGCCACATGTATACAGACTTGGTGAGAATAGAGACAACAGGTGGCAGTTCCTACACGGTATTAAGTAAGTTAGAATAATGGTTCCCAACAGGGAGTGAATTTGCACCACCACCCCATGAACTACAGAGAACATTTAGTATTGTCTGGGTACACTTTTGTCAAGACTGGGGACAAAGCAGTCATGACATTCGAACTGGCATTAAGTGGGTAGATACTGGGGATGCTGCCAAAAATTCCTTCAATGTACTAGACAGCCATGCACAATAAAGAATTGTGCAGTCCAAAACATCAGTAGTCCCAAGGTTGAGAAATCTTGATTTAGAGGACACTAGAGTTCTGAGTCCGATGTGTCTGTGAGAACCCAAGTTTCTGACAGAATTAACAGAAATCTTGGAGAAGGTGTTAGACCCTGCAATCCATGGAGTAGAATTGCAATCAATCTTATCTATATTATCAGGAGAGGGTTATTCTAGTCAACATCTGGGTTATGACATCAAATAAGAAAATTGATTTAGTTATGGTTCTAATTTGCAAGTAACTGAAACTACCTCTGGGAAAATTAAGCAGGAAAGGAATCTATCAAACAATAGTGGGTAGCTCATAGAGTCTCTGGAAGAGGTGGAGAATATGGCCTAGAGGCTATGCAGAAAAGAACAGTCATAAATGCATACTGCAGAACGGGTCTGTGGAGACAGTGGTGCTCCCATCACTCGCACAGACACTGCTGGGATGAAGGGAGGCAGTATGGAGGTACCAGCAATTGCGATAGAATGCATGCTTCAAAAGAGAAAAGGAAAATGAAACATGAAGTCAAAAGAGTCTATTACAAAAACATACAAATATTGGGACTTCCGTGGTTAAGATTTCACCTTCCAATGCAGGGGGTGTGGGTTCGATGCTTGGTTAGGGAGCTAAGATCCCACATGCCTCATATCAAAAAACCAAAATATAAAACAGAAGTAATATTGCAACAAATAAAATGGTCCACATCATAAAAAAAAAAAAAAAAAATTAAAAAAAAGCATACAACTATCTTTAAGCCTTAACATTTAAAAAAAAAAAACAAAAAACAAAAAACCTCAGCCATTTAGGCTTAAAGCTTCACTGTCACCTTTGACCTCATAATCCTAATCCAAGTCAGAACACATTGGATAATTAAAATATCCTCCTAAATGGGCTCTCTGCTTTTGTCTCCCACCTTTAACCAATACTACCAGCCACTGGCAGATTAACCTCCACAGAGCATCATATGGATCATGGTGCTTCCCACAAAGAAATTACACATTCCTTTTGCCAAAAGAAAAATACCCAAACATAATTTGACATCTTCAAACACTCTTGTGTTTTGCTCTGAACCTACTTTTCTGTTTTCTCTTCCATTACTCTTTTAGGCAAATGGTTTGCAAATAGAGCTGTAAATATATTAATACCATAAGTTCAAGTGTGAGCTTGAGAAAATGAACATATTTCTCTGAACCCATAAAGATAGAACATGGAAGTCATATAGTCTCCACTGCTCCTAGGGAGACTAGAACGTGGAAATCATATGGTCTACACTGCTTATCGGTCTCAGTGCTGCTGCTAAGTCACTTCAGTCGTGTCCGACTCTGCAACCCCATAGACGGCAGCCCACCAGGCTCCCCCGTCCCTGGGATTCTCCAGGCAAGAACACTGGAGTGGGTTGCCATTTCCTTCTCCAATGCATGAAAGTGAAAAGTGAAAATGAAGTCACTCAGTCGTGTCCTACTCCCAGGGACCCCATGGACTGCAGCCCACCAGGCTCCTCCGTCCATGGAATTTTCCAGGCAAGAGTACTGGAGTGGGGTGCCCTTGCCTTCTCCGTATCGGTCTCACTGGTAGCCCTAAGTCCAGTGTCCAGCGTAACAGGAAGGCGAGCATTAGAGCACAGCCTTTCTTGTGTCTTTTCAGCTGATGCAGTGGGATTCATTTCCAAGTCCAATCTCTTATCAAATGGATCTCTAAGTTGCAACCCAGCATGTAGACGTCTACATCCCACAAAAACCTTTCCGTTAGGACTCTTAAAAGAACCAGGATTTATTAACAATTCTGAAAGTTGAAAATACTTCAGTCTCTTTCAATCTCTCTGCATAAAGTGTGTATTTAACGGAGCAGGTATATATCGCAGACCGTAAACTCAGGTGTGTGATAAATATTGTGTTTATTTAAATCAACTGAATTTTACTTATGAGCCTTCATGTATTTGGTTTCTGAGAAATTCAATCACTTTCAATATGATGGCCCTGTTACAGAAAGTAAAATAAAACTAGGTTATGGGACTTACCCAGTTGTCAGTTGTTAAGACTCTGCTTTCAATGCAGGGGGCACAGGTTCGATCCATGGTCAGGGAACTGAGGTCCCACATGCTGCAGAGTGTGACCAAAAAACTTTTCTAAATAAAAAATAAAATTAGGTTTTTCTCTCTTTATGGAAAATAAAAGTAATAAACGTAGGTTTTAGAAATAGAAGGACATGGGTTAAAAAGTAACGTAAAACTATAGGTTCAATGGAAATATAGATAGCAATACTTAGAAAAAAATATCTCAGTTTTGGAGGGTAATGAATGACATTATTGTTATTATAGCTAATGCTTATAACATGAAGCGTTAGCCGCAAGATAAGCACTCAGAACAACTGTCCGTGTTCTCCTCGGTAGTTTTGAGCTTTACTAGTGGTTACGTTGGTCAAGGGACTATGTTCTGAATGTGAGCAGAAGTGAACTTTGCCCTTCTTAACCACTCACATAGTGGTCATACTATGAAATCATTTCTAGCCCTTAAAAATACCAGACAATGCTCCATGCCCACCAAAGTGGCCTTGAAGGCCACATGTTTCAGATGGTATAGGGTCAGGTGGGAAGCAACTTGGGCATCCAAGTCACCTGACTTCAGGAGACTCTCCCTGCCCAGGGCACATCAGACTATCATGTAAGAAGGAAATAACTCTATTGGGATTAAGTCCTTGAGATTTGGAAGTTTATCTTCTAGAGCAGCCCATCTCAACCTATTTCAACCTACAATTATTATGTTCTTGCTCTGTACCAGGCTTTGCTTTAAATGCCTCATATGTATTAACTCATTTTGTACTCGATAGATACATCAGCATGTACTGTAAAGTCATAGTAACAGACTGATTCGTTGTTGTTCAGTTGCTCAGTTATGTCTGACTCTTTGAGACCCCATGGACTGTAGCACACCAGGCTTTCCTGTCCTTCACCATCTCCCAGTGCTTGCTCAAACTCAAGTCCACTGAGTCGGTGATGCCAACCATCTCATCCTCTGTCATCCCCTTCTCCTCCTGCCTTCAGTCTTTCCCAGCATCCAGGTCTTTTCTAATGAGTCAGCTCTTTGCATCACGTGGCCTAAGTACTGGAACTTCAGAACGGTGCACAAGTACAAACCTAAAATGGTCGTTGACCCCCAGATTCACCACACACACCCTTATTGTATTTCTTCCCCCCCATCCTTTCTGCTTGTCTAAATCTCACCCATCCCCTAGGAGAGAACAAAATGGCAAACTGGGTAAGATAAAGGAAACAAAAGAAGGTGTTCTAACTTGTGTTCATTTTATACAAACAGGTAAATCTAATCTGCTTATTGAGAACTTTTTGGAGGCTATGCATTCCTATCATCTCTCCTACCAGTATAAGCTGATAATTGAATCACCTGCACACACATTCAGTTTGCCTTCTTTAAATGCACTCTATCATCCCTGGTGGCTCAGAGGTTAAAGCGTCTTAAAGCGTCTGCCTCCAATGCGGGAGACCTGGGTTCGATCCCTGGGTTGGGAAGATCCCCTGGAGAAGGAAATGGCAACCCACTCCAGTATTCTTGCCTGGAGAATCCCATGGACGGAGGAGCCTGGTAGGCTACAGTCCACGTGGTCGCAAAGAGTCGGACACGACTGAGCGACTTCACCTTCACCTTCTTTAAATGCAAGCGTCATTGTTGCTAAGATGGTCTCCTGACCACGGGATGGTGGATCTCACTCTTCTGGTGGTGTTTGTAAACTGGGTCAGCATTGTTGTAGCAGGCTGCTGCCTCAACCACCCATTTTGGCCCTTCCTGCCATGAAGGAAAGTTTAGGGGAACCAAAGTATGAGAGAATTAGGCCATCGACAATAGCAAGCATGTGGGAGCTTATCCCTTTGCAAGGCACACAGTTCAGTCTACTTCTGCTGAGAAGGACACCAGAAAGTTGGAAAACCTGGGTGACCATGCAATGTTACTTAACAGCTAGTATATTTCTTGAACAGCTGAGCTTGGAAATCGGGGGGAGGTAGGGGATACGTTATTCATCTAAAAGACAAGAAAGGAGGAAATGTTTCAAAGTGTAGAGAAAAAAATATCTCTAAGCAGGAGGAAGAAAGCTCAGAACCCTAGGAATGGAGAAAAGAATATTGTGCAGGCTTTAGACATGACATTAGCCCAAAAGAGGACACAGCTGTATAAGTGGCCAGAGGTAGAGGAAACTTCAAAACAAAGAAAAAAAAACTAAATGGCACAATTTTTTGTTTATTTGTTTGGGGTAGGGAGAGGGGATTGGCCACACCACATAACTTGTGGGATACCAGTTCCCCAACCAGGGATTGAACCCATGCCCCGCCTTCAGAGGAAGCATGGAGTCTTAACCATTAGACAGCTGGGGAAGTCCCATAAGTGGCACAAGTTTTCAGTGATGGAAAGGTGGAAGAAGAGTAGCCTGTTACCCAAGCACACATGTGCACACCAGTGTTGTCCTGGGAAATGTTTAGCAATAGCTCTTCCCAAAAAGCATGCATCCATATGCTGCTGCTAAGTCACTTCAGTCGTGTTCGACTCTGTGCGACCCCATAGACAGCAGCCCACCAGGCTCCCCCGTCCCTGGGATTCTCCAGGCAAGAACACCAGAGTGGGTTGCCATTTCCTTCTCCAATGCATGAAAGTAAAAAGTGAAAGTGAAGTCATTCAGTCGTGTCTGACTCTCGGCGACCCCATGGACTGCAGCCCACCAGGCTCCTCTGTCCATGGGATTTTCCAGGCAAGAGTACTGGAGTGGGGTGCCATTGCCTTCTCCACATGCATAAGGTCATTACAAACTTTACTAGGAATAAGTGCTTGATTATCTTTATTACTATTGATACTGAAGAACGTACTATCAATTACTAAATGTACTAAAGAAGTTGCTTATATCACTGGCCTATGAGTTCAGATCCGACATGAATATAAGTTGATATTCTCTATTCATTAACAAATAAGAGAAATGTGAAATGATAAAGGCATGTCAGAACTTAGATCATCCACGATGTTGTGTAAGATTTCTTTCCTGAATCAGATAACAGATTTTAAATACTGGAAGAATATTTCCTCAATGTTCTGTGCTATTCGCAATGGAACAGCCACAGACACAGCACACTTTTAAGTTGAACTTGTAGTATTGCCATTTCTCTGTCACCTACTTCAGACTAAGCAGTCAACAAAACAATAAACCAAGTCTTGATTGATTTATAATAACTAATATAACTAATTTCAACCTCCGAGCAAGATGTCACTGAAAGAAGAGTTGGGGAAAGATACACAGTAGCACACTATTATATAGTATTTCCATCAGACATAAATAACAGACATAATAAATAACCACATGTGTAGAAAATAACTTTTTTTACAATAAGTGGTCATAGATAACTTCTGGAGTCCTACAATTTCCTAATCTCCATCATGCCTTTGAACCTGATGGATCTGCTGTTTTCAATCAAGTTTTTTCATTGTTTTTGTTGTTTAGTCGCTATGTCATGTCTGACTCTTTTGTGACGCCATGGTCTCTAGCCCACCAGACTCCTCTGTCCATGAGATTTTACAGGCAAGAATATGGGAATGGGTTGCCATTTCCTTCTCCAGGGGTTCTTCCCAACCCAGGGATTGAACCCACGTCTCCTGCACTGGCAGGCAGATTACCACCAAACCACCAGGGAAGCCTATGTTGAATAATACATACTTTGCAATAGAAAGCAAAGTAAACCTGCTAGCCTAGAAAAGCAAAGAAGAAAAAGTGAAGCCTGTGAAAAAAATGTACGAAAGAATGGAAGGACGTATGTGTAAAGAGGGAACTTGGTGCCCAGCACATTCAAAGAGCATCCACTGGTGACTGTAATCACAACAGTCATAATAGATGGAGAGGAAGATGATATCCATTATTTTACTATCTATGAGGTTATTTACAACAGGGACAAGGAAAAAAATTTAGACATAATTTTGCATCTTTAAGATAATGAAAAACTTGACCTCTAAGGTACAGGCAGAGAAAGCAATAAAGATAAGTAAGGGCAGTATCTCAAGATTTACAAGGCAAAAGAATATTAAAAATGACTTAGAAAGCAGGAAACGCAACAGTACTGTTGCAGAAAATGACATTTGTGACATGGAATGGACACTTGAGATTTCCTTTTAGACTGCAGGAAAAAATATGACAAATGTATACAAACATTAAAAATAAGAAAATGATAAATTTGTAAACAAAGATTCAGTTCAGTTCAGTTCAGTCGCTCAGTCGCGTCCGACTCTTTGCGACCCCATGAATTGCAGCACGCCAGGCCTCCCTGTTCATCACCATCTCTCGGAGTTCACTCAGACTCACGTCCATCGAGTCCGTGATGCCATCCAGCCATCTCATCCTTGGTCGTCCCCTTCTCCTCCTGCCCCCAATCCCTCCCAGCATCAGAGTCTTTTCCAATGAGTCAACTCTTCGCATGAGGTGGCCAAAGTACTGGAGTTTCAGCTTTAGCATCAGTCCTTCCAAAGAAATCCCAGGGTTGATCTTCTTCAGAATGGACTGGTTGGATCTCCTTGCAGTCCAAGGGACCTTCAAGAGTCTTCTCCAACACCACAGTTTAAAAACATCAATTCTTCGGTGCTCAGCCTTCTTCACAGTCCAACTCTCACATCCATACATGACCACAGGAAAAATCATAGCCTTGACTAGACGGACCTTAGTCGGCAAAGTAATGTCTCTGCTTTATATCTGAGGTTATTGATATTTCTCCTGGCAATCTTGATTCCAGCTTGTGTTTCTTCCAGTCCAGCGTTTCTCATGATGTACTCTGCATATAAGTTAAATAAGCAGGGTGACAATATACAGCCTTGACATACTCCTTTTCCTATTTGGAACCAGTCTGTTGTTCCATGTCCAGTTCTAACTGTTGCTTCCTGACCTGCATACAGATTAGAAGTACAAATTTAAAACTACAGATATTCCCAGGTGTAGCTGGGTGAACGGGTGGAGCGTGATACTTCAGACACACACACACACACACATACATCCCATAGTATCAAAGAGAGATCAGTCAAAAAATTTAAATGGAGCTGTGTTGTAGGCAGGAGAATGCCTCCCACAAAGTCCATCCTAATTCCTGGAATTTGTGACTATGGAAAGGTGAATTAAGGATGCAGTTGAAATTAAAGTTGTTATCAGTCGATTTTAAAATAGGAAGATAAATGTAGATTATCTGGGTGGGACCAATGTAATCACAAGTGTCCTTAAATGTGGAAGAGGGAGAAGAGTTAGCGTCAGAGTGTTACCAAAAGAATATGTGGGGTCTGTCTGCTTGCCGTCCAAAAAGCCAATGAACAGCCTAGGTTGGTGGAAAGGAAAGTTTGTTTTACTTCAGATGTTGGCAACTGAGGGCAATGGTGGAGGACACCTGTCCAAAGGCCAACTCATCCCATTGGCAACCAGCGGGGCAAGAGCTTTCATAGGCAGAAGGAGGGGGCTACATGCAGAAACAGCAGTCAGCTCTGACAGTCATCATCAAACTGGTCATCGGTGGTCTGACCAGAGTCATCTTGATTATTTTAGGTATAGTTATTCTTCAGTTCCAAGGTCCATTTGTTCCATTTCTCTGAGGCCAATCCTCATAACTGTGCAGCTCATGTCCTAGGTACAGTCTAGTCATCATGTAGTTAACTTCTCCACTGGTGTTTCAGTATCTACAAGACAGCTCACCGGATGTGGCTCGGAATATTATCTACAGCCCCTGAGAAAGAACTAAAGGTCCTTGACCATGCTTGATGACTACGTTATTATAATTATTATTTAGTCTCCTTTGACTGTTTTCCTTTGTTTCCGCATTTCTCATTTCTCTGATTAAACTTATTCTTTGACTAAAGTTTTCCACCGACAAAAGGCAGACAGATGGCATGGTGAGGGGGCAAAGACCATAGGGTCCTGCTCCATTTCAGCTATATCACCTAACATTCCCATCAGCAGTGCCTGAGAGTTCTGGTTGCTGCACATCTTCATCAAATGCAGTATTGTAAGTCTTTAATTTTAGCAGCTTTAGTGGAAACATAATCGGTATCTTGTGGTTTTCATTTGCATTACCCTGATGAATAATAGGGATTCCCTGGTGACTCAGTGGCAAAGAATCCGCCTCCAGTGCAGGGGAGACAACAGATGTGGGTTTGATCCCTGGGTCAGGAAGATCCACTGGAGGAGGGCATGGCCACCCACTCCAGCATCCTTGCCTAGAGAATTCCATGGACAGAGGAGCCTGGTGGGCTACAGTCCATAGGGTCACACAGAGTCGGACTCCAATGAAGTGACTGAGCATGATGACTAATAATGTTGAGCGCTTCGTTTGTGTTCTATGGCGTGTGCTGTAATTTTTGGATTAACGACTTCTTCCTTTATCTTATACTTTGAATAAGATATAGTTTGATCCTTTGGTTCAAATACTTTCAGGGCTGTGGGTTGGCACTCTCTTTGAGCAAATTCACTAAGGCCACACCCATGGCCATTGATTTCACATCAAATATGGGTAATAATTGAAGAAAGAAATGGCAACCCACTCCAGTACTCTTGCCTAGAGAATCCCATGGACAGAGGAGCCTGGCAGGCTACAGTCCATGGGGTTGCAAGAGTCAGATATGACTTAGCAGCTAAACCACCACCACCATGCTGTGTGTGTATATATACATATATATGTACATGCACACATATATATATTCCTTTATGTAATGTTTGTTTGAATTTTTGCCCATTTTTAATTGGGTTGTGCCTTAGTCAATTAGGGCTGCTATAATAAAATGCCATACACTGGGTAGCTTAAAAAGAACAGAAACATTTTTCACAGTTCTGCAGGCTAGAAAGTCCAAGAGCATGGTTCCAGCATGGTCTCCTTCTAGTTGATTAGATCCTCCGATCTCTGGTTCATCTTCACATTGCCTCCTCCTCTGTTTGTACGTGTGAAATCTTACTCTTGTCAGGATACATGTAATGGCATTTAGGGCCCACCTGAATAATCTAAAATACTCTCCTCATATCAAGATCCTTACTATAACATCTGCAAAGACCCTTTCCCCAATTAAGGTAACATTTACAAATTCCAAGAATTCAGACCTGATATATACACAGGTGTCTTTGCAAGTATATAAAAACACAATTATTTTTTATATACTTTTTTGGGACTCAACTCATTGAATATTTCTACTGGCTTATTTTTTTTTTCTTAAGGTTTTCAATGTAAGCAATCAATTGAAAATGTTATGCCTTGTATTTCTTTTTCTTCCATTATTTCGCTGCAGCTAATACTTTTAGTCCTAAAATATAAACATTAAAAATAATGTGGATTTAATAATTTATAAACAATTTCAAGTTCTTGCACGGTTTTACAAAGGTTAATGTGATTCAGTTTCACATTTATAAAGACAATTCTCAAATCTGTATTGCAAGCTTTACCTCCCTCTGGAATTCCAGGATTTTATTTGTAAGAGCCTCACAGATTTTTCCACCTAGATAACTCATTAATGCCTCAGCATTAATCATCAATCCAAAAGCAGCATAATCGTCTCTATTCCAAATTAAGTTCCCAGTATCTGTGACTATCACTAGCACTGTTCATTTACTACAGATTGAAATACCAATCATCTTTGATTCCTGTCCTGAATTTATGCTTTCCATTGCTTTAAATACTCAGAAATATTCTTTTAGATAATCTTTCACCTCTATCCCCACTGTTGTACCTGGACCTCTCACACTTACATTTCTCCATAGCTTCTTATCTAGCCTTCCCAAAATCCAGTCTCTTTACAAATTCATCCTTTTCTGTTTTCTCCAGAATTATCTTTCTTTAGCCCACTTGCTTATGCTATAGTTCTGCCTGTAATAGAGCTTCCATTCTTTACTTGGTCCTCAGTGTCTACTCAACTCAATCTTTGTAAACACTATGTATATTGTTTACCTTTTTAGGTATGGGTCTCCGTAGCTGGACCACGGGCACTTGAGAACAGGGTTGGGTTTTACTCTTTTTCAAAAATATATATCATTTTTCTTTAAATCCCCAAATGAGGATTTGTAGAAAATATTTTATAAATGTTTATTGATGAGGATTATGACATCCTTTTCTGAAGGGTTGGAATAGTTTGATAACCATAATCGTGCAGTTATGCATGACTTAGCTAGTTTCTCTCTCCAGGAAACTGCAGGGGAAGAGTGCAGTGTCAGGGAATTTGGGCATCTCCCAGGAAGAACCCCAGAAACAGGGGAGCCTGGTGGGCTGCCATCTCTAGGGGTCGCACAGAGTTGGACACAACTGAAGGGACTTAGCAGCAGCAGCAGCAGCAGGAAGAACTTAACAACAACCTCTATTATAAAAATTTTAATACAGAACTTTAAAAAATAAATGCAAACACTTCAGTTTCCATTATCATCTCCCTTTCTGAAGATCTCTGGGATTAAAAGATAAACTGAGTCATTAAATATTTAAAGGGTTTATTTTTTAATGATGCTGATTCTAATCTGCTATTTCATACAGTGCAGAAACAAACATCATGCATACATCTTGGCACAGTTTGTAAGCAGATAAGGTAGAGGGTCTGGAAACAGAACATCAGGTGCGGCTTTCTTGGCATGAGAAATCATTTCTGATCTAAGCCTGGCCACAAAACTTGTCCTCAGGTCTCAGAATTAATGATCTTAAGGGAACAGAGAACTGGACCATAAAGAAGGCTGAGTGCCAAAGAAATGATGCTTTCAAATTGTGATGCTGGTGAAAACTCTTTAGAATCCCCTGGATTGCCAGGAGATCAAACCAGTCAATCCTAACGGAAATCAATCCAGAATATTCATTGGAAGGGCTGATGCTGAAGCTGAAGCTCCAATACTTTGGCCTCCTGATGTGAAAAGCCAACTCATTGGAAAATACCCTGATGCTGGGAAAGACTGAAGGCAAATGGTTAGATAGCATCACTGATTCAATGGACATAAACCTGAACAATCTCCGGGAGAAAATGAAGGACAGGGAGGTCTGGCGTGCTGCAGTCCATGGGCTCTTGAAGAGTCGGATATGACTTAGCGACTTGACAGCAATAACAACAAAAGGGAACAAAGCAAAAGAATGCAGAAACAAAACTGTTATTAGGCAAGAGAAGCAACAATGCATTAGGTGTAAAGACTTCCAGTTCTAGCTCACTGGTAAAGGTTAGCCTGAAGCCTCAACCATCAGATCAACTGGAACCTAAGAGATGATGATGTTGACCTTTTCTGACCCATGTGACTCCAATCAACTAAAGCTTAGATTCTGTTAACTGACCAAGCCCCTTCATGAATATGCGTGTACTCTTAGCTTAAAAACTTCCCCAGCTTTTTAAGAAAGGATGCACTGCTTTGGAGAAGATTCCCAGGTGTCTCACCACATGCTGCAAGTAATGAATTCTCCCTTTTCCCCAGCTTTGGCTTGGTTGTGTCTTTTGGCTCAACATCCACCAAGAGGAGAACCCAATTGTTGGGGGAACAGATTCAGCAGGCTAAATGCCTAGAAGTAAAATCACAAAACAAGAGTTTTGTAAGATGTAAAGTTCACCTATACAGGAAAGGAGTTGCCATTATTTGGTTTCCATTTTTTCCCCATTAAAACAACTGGGACTTAATAGTAACAGGAATTTTTGCATAACTCCAGAGTTCTGCAAAAAGATAGTTTGTACAGATCAGTATAGCGAGTTCCTATTTGCTCTTTTAACACAGTCACCACACTAAATATAATAAAGAAAATTCCCAGAGTCCTTCATGTGGGAAGTTTACTACCAAAGGCTAGGTCTATACTTGGTGTCAGTTTGAAGGAATGGATATTGACTTCAGATCAGTTCAGTTCAGTCGTGCAGTCGTGTCCAACTCTTTGCGACCCCATGAACTGCAGCATGCCAGGCCTCCCTATCCATCACCAATTTTCAGAGTTTACCCAAACTCATGTCCATTGAGTCAGTGATGCCATCCAACCATTTCATCCTCTGTCGACGCCTTCTCCTCCTGCCCTCAATCTTTCCCAGCATCAGGGTCTTTTCAGATGAGTCAGCTCTTTGCATCAGGTGGCCAAAGTATTGGAGTTTCAGCTTCACCATCAGTCCTTCCAATGAACACCCTGGACTGATCTCCTTTAGGATGGACAGGTTGGATCTCCCTGGATTCCAAGGGACTCTCAAGAGTCTTCTCCATCACCACAGTTCAAAAGCATCAATTCTTCTGTACTCAGCTTTCTTTATAGTCCAACTCTCATATCCATACATGACTACTGGAAAAGCCATAGCCTTGACTAGACGGACCTTTGTTGGCAAAGTAATGTCTCTGCTTTTTAATATGCTGTCTAGGTTGGTCATAAATTTCCTTCCAAGGAGTAAGTGTCTTTTAATTTCATGGCTACAATCACCATCTGCAGTGATTTTGGAGCCCCCAAAAACAGTCAGCCATTGTGGGTTCTCATAATTAAGGGCAAAGGAATTTTCTTTGTGTACAGCATGTGTGGGGGTGGAGTCCTTAAAACTAAGGGTGCTCTTAGTTTTAAACCCAGCCCTTTGATTTTGGTTCTGGCTATACCACTAATTGACTTCACTACCTTTCACAGGCCATGTCCCTCCTATGGGCCTGTTTCCACATAAAACATAGAATGGTAAGAATTGTAAGGGGGAGAAAGATATTTAAAGTTATAGAACTGCCTTAGACTACTGGCAGAGATAATGAAGATAGAGATGAGGTCCAGGATTTCTTGAGATCTGGAACCCTTCATTGAAATGCTGGGAGGAGGAAACAACAAAGGAGACCGCGGAGCAGCAGGTCCTGGAGAAAAGGTTAATGTGGGTCCTGAAAGCCGGGAGAGTGCTGAGTATCCAATATTCTGAGCTGAACATGGAGCAGTCCAGTACCACCATCCATTGCTGGTGACTTTTGACAACAGCATATCAACAAATTAGTGGGATTAAAAGCCAGATGACTGCCATTTAAGGAGTGAATGAATGAAATTATTTTGGATGGGTTTATAAACTGCACATGCATGTATCAAGTCTTCAGCTCGCCTAATTCATGAGCTTCTCTTGCATCTCCTTCAGACTCTAAAGCATTTAACCTGTCCAATACTCCTCTCAGCCTGCCAAGATTGCTCTAAACTTATGAAAGTTCTTCCTACACAAAGACGTCATACAAAGGAGCAGGCAGCAGTGGGTTTTCATTACTCTGTTCTATTGCTCTATCCCTGTATTAAGTCATTCTGTATTCCCTAGCCTCCACTATGCTCAAGCAATATTAAATTTTCTTAAATTGGTAGCCACCCAGTGAGAATTTATCACCTGTATTTCACGCCTCTCAGTCCCTGCCCTACACCTCCACCCTTCCGCTCCTCAAGAATTTAACTTGAGAGGCACAAGTTCCCAGTTCCACCCCGGAAACCGAGGGCGGAGTGGGGAGAGGGGAGGGGGAAATAAAGTGGTTCCTAGAGAGGCTTTGAGCGCATGCGCGAGTCCTCCGCCGGACCGTTTTTGCTGCCCTCCTGGAAGAGCGGGGTGGAGGTTTTGGCCGACGGACCGAGTACGGGTGCCGAGCAGGCTCTTACGGAAATCCATTCGCCATTGGGAGGGCCGCAGAGGCTGCTCTGTGCCCTTGTTGCTGCGGGCCTCTTCCTGGGTCATTCCCGGAGCAGGAGCCGGACTGGGGCTGAAGCCGGGCTCCCCGCTGGCCGCCTCGGCGCCTGTGTGACCTCCTCGCCGGCGGGATGTGGCGAGTACGCCGGGCTGCTGTGGCCTGGTAAGTCCGGGCTCCGACCTGGCTCCGTTATTTCTGGGGCGTCCAGAAAACGGGGCTGCCCCATCACTCCCTCCAGAGTGTGCAGGTAACTCTCAGGCCAGGCGGAGGGCAGTTAGCTGGTTCCGGGATATTTTTTGAGGTCCCAGAGTGGCAGGAGCCCTGACGGGGTTTACCTGAGATGCTGGCCCCAGTAGTGGCCCCTGCCCCTATTCCTCTCGGAAGATTCTGGGCCCATTTCAGTCTTGGCCTGTTTCTGTTGTCCTTTTGTGCCTGTCCCACTCACCCTTCTGTCCTCGCTGTTATCTCTGTCTCTGGTGGCTTCTAGTTTCTGTCCCCTCTCTCTCCGGGCTCTGGTGCTTGCTATCCATGTGTCACCTTTTCTGCGTCTTTTTCTTCTACCTCCACGCTAGGTTTACATTGCCTTTGCAGGTACCTGAGCTATTCTGTTAGGGTAAAGAGGACTCTGCCTCCTTCCTTAGTCCGCTGAAGAACATGATTTGGAGTCAGATTTGGAGCAGTGAAGCATACAGTGTCAGAGATGGTGATTAGAGATATTATCTTAATAATAGCTTTCTTTTCAGTGTTCGTGGAGGGAGAGTTGCTTTTTGGATGTGAGGTAGTGAATGTAGCGCCACTTTTCTAATCACCGTGTTATTGTTGACCTGCTCTGACTTAATCCTAAACCGAAAATGATAGAAGTATTTACATTTCTATGCGTTGCTATATGCATTTTAATGAAATTAAATTTGGCTCTAATTTTTACACGTAGTTGTGTTTTAATGTTCTTAAATACCTTCAGATTTAACTCATTGTTGCAGGCATTTGATAAGGAACGTGTATCAAGCAAAATTGGAAAAACTTGGATTACCTGAATTAACTCAGTCTCTAAACACCTGTCCTGAATATTTTTTTTAGGATTGTTTTAAGTGGTGTAATTTATAGTGTTTGAAAGTGATGGAATCCATTTGCTTTATATAGATTAACCTTGAGTCTAAATTTAGAACTGTAAAAAGCATACAATAGTTGTAGTTTTAGTCAATTAGAATACTTGGCTAAGTTACTTCTGACCTCACGGAATTTTAATTTCTGAGTATATCCACAGGCCTTCGTACTAAACTTAAGTTATTTACAACCTCTTTATTTCTACTTCTCAGTATTTACTAGGGAAATATATCTAGTTTTCTTTAAGAGGAAAGACTTTTCAGAAAATAGCGCACCATGTTGAATTGATTAAATTATTTAGGAAATGCTTTAAAAATTGAGTTTAGAAACAAACTAGATATCAACTGATAATTATTTATTCAGTTGGATTCTGCCAGCTAAATTGTTTCTAAAGTTACTATTGACTCCAGTCATGTTTTAGGATATCTTATGTTGACTCCAGTTTAGCTGCCTGCCCAAGTAGAGATGAGGAAGGTCAGATGCCCCATGTTCTGGAGTTTGTCTTTTGATGTAGTTCCTGTGAACGTTTTGAAGGAGTCCATTTAAATTCTTACTCTTTAACAAACATTCTTTGACGTGTATATCTGAGTATATACTCATAGACATGTAAGAAGACTAATGACCAACATTTATTTAGGTGCAATAAGTATTTGCATAAAATTGTTGAAAAAATAATTACATGCTAGGATACAGTGCGTAGGTTAAAAGAAGATAAATGAGAATAGGTGATTTCTGGAGTGAGGGTCGGGGAGCCTTGTTTTGCATCACATTTGATTTTTAGTTTGGCCTAAATATAGAAGTATATATTCAGATTCTTTTCCACCATTCACTAGTCATTCTACCTTAGGTGAGACACAGTTTAAAAAAGCAAATTGGAAAAATAAGGATCCTTACCAGGTTTTTCTGAGAGTTAACAGTAGCATTTGTGCAAACATCTGACATAAAGCCTGTCAGTTACGTATCCCTTTCCCCTCACTGTCCTTCTTCACAACATAATTTCAGTGTTTATCAATTCCTTTTTCATAAGATATTTCTAGGCCCATGTAATTAAATGAAATATTTTATTTCTTTAGAACGGGGCCTGGCCCGTAGTAAGCACTATGACTGTGTGTTGAATAAGATGATCAAGTGTATGTTTGTTGGTAGGAGACTTTCATTCTCTGCCAGGAAGAACAAGAGGGAAGAGCTCAGATAGTAACATGTGCATTTAGATCCTTTTCTCTTTGGGGTGTTTTTTGTTCTCTTTCTATTTCTGGGGAGCCTGGTACCTGAGGTGTTAATTTTTTCTTAATTTCCATCCCTGAACCATCCCTGGATTGTGAGACATGAGAAGGCAAAGAATAGAGGTTGTAAGCTACTGGAACTTTTGTGATTAAAAATAAAAGTTTATGTGCCCCCTTTTGTATAAGTGCATCCATAATTCATGTTTATTTTCTTTCTTTTTAAAAAAATTTTTATTCATTTTATTTATGTCTGTGCTGGGTCTTTGTTGCCGCACAGGACTTTCTCTAGCTGCAATGAACGGGGTCTACTGTCTAGAGTGAGGGCCCTAGGGCACGTGGGCTCAGTAGTTGTAGTGCTGGACTTAGTTGTCCCCCAACATGTGTGATCTTTTCAGACCAGGGATCGAACACATGTCTCCTGTATATGCAGGTGGGTTCTTTACCACTGAGCCACCAGGGAAGCCCACATTTATTTTCACATCCCTATTTTAACCTAACATTACATGAAGTCTTTTGGTATATCTACATGGTCTTCATTCATACTTATCACTTTAATGGCTATACAGTATCCTCTTTTGTTTATATGCCATAGTTGATAAATTTTTGCTCTTAATATATATTTAAGTGGTAACATTTTTTGCTATTATAACACATCTTTTTTCCAGTTTTATTGAGATATAATTGACATACATCACTGAATAAGCCTAAGGTGAGCAGCACAGTGATTTAACTTAAATACATCATGAAGTGATTATGACAGTAAATTTAGTGAACAGCTATAGTCTCATACAGACTCAAAATTAAATAGAAAAAACATTTTTGTGATGACAATTCTTAGGATTTACTGTCTTAACTTTCATATATAGCACAACAGCTGTGCTGATTGTATTTATCATGTTGTACACTACAGTCTTAGTATTTATCTTCAGTTCAGTTACTCATTCATGTCCAACTCTTTGCGACCCCATGAATAGCAGTACACCAGGCCTCCCTACCCATCACCAACTCCCGGAGTCCAGCCAAACCCATGTCCATCGAGTTGATGATGCCATGCAACAATCTCATCCTTCGTCATTCCCTTCTCCTCCTGCCCTCAATCTTTGCCAGCATCAGGTTCTTTTCAAATGAGTTAGCTCTTCGCATGAGTCGGCCAAAGTATTGGAGTTTCAGCTTTAGCATCATTCCTTCCAAAGAAATCCCAGGGCTGATCTCCTTCAGAATGGACTGGTTGGATCTCCTTGCAGTCCAAGGGACTCTCAAGCGTCTTCTCCAACACCACAGTTCAAAAGCATCAATTCTTCTGCGCTCAGCTTTCTTTATACTCCAACTCTCACATCCATACCTGACCACTGGAAAAACCATAGCCTTGACTAGACGGACCTTTGTTGGCAAAGTAATATTTCTGCTTTTTAATATGCTGTCTAGGTTGGTCATAAATTTCCTTCCAAGGAGTAAGCGTCTTTTAATTTCATGGCTGCAGTCACCATCTGCAGTGATTTTGGAGCCCAGAAAAATAAAATCAGCCACTGTTTCCCCATCTATTTGCCATGAAGTGATGGGACCAGATGCCATGATCTTCGTTTTCTGAATGTTGAGCTTTAAGCCAACTTTTTCACTCTCCTCTTTCACTTTCATCAAGAGGCTCTTTAGTTCTTCTTCACGTTCTGCCTTAGAGCTGTAAATTTGTGCCTTTTGACTGCTTTCATCCATTTCCCCCTTCTACCACCATGCCTGTAGTAACCACAAATCTGATCTCTTTTCTAAGTGTGAATGTTTGATTTTGAAGTATAATTGACCTGCAACACTACATTGGGTCCTATTGCACAGCATAGTGGAGAAGGCAATGGCACCCCACTCCAGTACTCTTGCCTGGCAAATCCCATGGGCGGAGGAGCCTGATGGGCTGCAGTCCATGGGGTCGCTAAGAGTCGGACACGACTGAGCGACTTCCCTTTCACTTTTCACTTTCATGCATTGGAGAAGGAAATGGCAACCCACTCCAGTGTTCTTGCCTGGAGAATCCCAGGGACGGGGGAGCCTGGTGGGCTGCTGTCTATGGGGTCACACAGAGTCGGACATGACTGAAGTGACTTAGCAGCAGCAGCACAGCATAGTGATTTGGTATTTCTATACCATTTCAAAATGATCACAGTGGTAAAGTCTAGGTCAGATATGTCACTAAATAAAGATATTTTGTTCTGCTGTCAATAGCTAATAAAATAAGTCTCTTTTTTCCTTTAGTTTCGATTTTTGGGGCCATGATCATTACCCACATACAGTAAATCAAGGGACAGGCTCTGGAGTCCCTTTGTCTGGGTTTAAGTCCCTCTGGGGGCCTCAGTAACTTACTTATATCTGTCTGCCTTTTCCTTGTTGATAAAATGGGGATGATCCTGGTAGTTTTATCATAGGATTATCAGCAGGATTAACTGAGTTAGCTCCCATTGCAGCAGTGTCTGGCACACAGTAAATGGTTATTGCCTGTGTGCTATCGTGAGACGGTGTAATTGGTCAGGTGTACCCTGTGTGTTTTCCCTTTTGCATATTGCTTTTTTAATATCATTTCTTTACATTGTTTCCCTATCTGATCTTTCTCCCACACCTACTTTTCTTTCAGCGAGGTCTGCCAATCCTTAGTGAAACACAGCTCTGGAATAAAAGGAAGTTTACCACTACAAAAACTACATCTGGTTTCACGAAGTATTTATCATGCACATCATCCTACCTTAAAGCTTCAAAGACCCCAATTAAGGACGTCATTGCAGCAGTTCTCCTCTCTAACTAGCCTTCCTTTACGTAAACTGAAACTTTCTCCAGTTAAATATGGCTACCAGCCCCACAGGAATTTTTGGCCAGCCAGATTAGCAGCGAGACTCTTGAAACTACGGTATCTCATACTCGGATCTGCTGTTGGGGGTGGCTATACAGCCAAAAAGGTGAGTTTCACTTTGCTACTGCCTTTCCAGTTATTCCAGCGAATATTTTAAAGTTTCATAGCATATGTCGTTTTTCTTCAGTGCAATAGAATATAATTAGATGTTTAAACATTTATTGTGTGTCTCTGTCATGTGCTAAACTGTTTTAATGGTGCTAATAGGAAAATGCTCTCAGAATCTTAGTTATTATAAGAGGTGAAAATGGCCTAATGGAAGGAGCACTGACCTGGGAGTGAGAATACCTTGGTTTGATTTGCACGTCTGCCATTTAGCAGGCAGGAAGGGAAGTTAGGTGGCATGCTCCTGCAACCACTTCGTGGCAACTCTGGGACCAGAGGCAGGGTCTCCTGATCCCTGGTTTGTCTTCCCTCTATTCTTTGAATCATGTTTAAAGTCAAATCATGGAACTATTTGAAATAAAAATGTATTTTGAATTTTTCCATTTTCTGTATTTAGTAGAGAAACATTTACATGCTTTATACACTTGTCTGTTAATTTATTTTTAGAAGAGCAAAGGCCACTTTGTTTCTCAAAATTGTGAACATAATACATTACTCTTAGCACCTTAGCAAGTTTTAACAAAATAAATTCAGCTAGTTTTTCTTTATATTTTATATGGCATTCAGATCATTTGATCGGCATACTTTCTTATCTTTTAGACTTTTGATCAGTGGAAAGACATGATACCTGACCTTAGTGACTATAAATGGATTGTGCCTGACATCGTGTGGGAGATTGATGAGTATATCGATTTTGGTTTGTATCAACATTAGAATACTTCTCTTGGTTTTCTCTTTAGGAGAGAAAAATAGTTGTATTGAGATAGCTCCTTAACTCTAAGGTTGCAACAGTTTTATTTTCATAATGAAAGTAATAGACTAGCAGAGGAAAAATTGGTAAGAAACAAAAATAATCCACTGGTTCATCACTTCAATACAGCTGCCAGTGTAGTTTCTTTTGATTGTACCTACTTTGTGTATGTGGTTAATATTTTACTTTCCTTTTTAAAAATTGTATAGTCATAGTGAACAAACACTTTGCCATCTTGTCTTTTGTTAGCTAACACATTTGTCAGCATTTTCTATGCTGCCAAGCAGCTTTCTTGAACATCATTTTCAGTGTTGTATGTTACTCAGAACAGCTTCACCTAACTCTCTTTGAGTACCTTGGTTACCTCTACTTTTTATTACCAAGTTCCTTAAAAGCCTGCTAGTGGCCAGAGTAATTTCTCCAGTTAGTCTGCCATTGTTCCCTTTTTCTAGAGGTAGATGAGAAACAGGTATATTTGATAGTTGTGATTGCCAGTAAGTCATGGTGATCTTTAGGGGAAAAAAAAAAAACTCTCTGAAATTATTTTCCTCAGGTGTCTCTTTATAGACTTTGTGTAGACTTTTTTTAGACTTTAGCTTAGGTGTATGCAGGGATGGATTTAATCTCTGCATGCACTATTCACAACACTTTCTTAAAGATTGTTGCACTGATATATACAGGAAAAGCATGCCTTCAAATTATTTTTCTAACATTTATGAGGAGAGCTTTTTAACTTGATCGATTCACCAGTAATACACAGTAATGGCTACAGGCCTCGGTTCTGAAGCTAGGCTACCTAGGCTTAAACCTGACTGCCTCACTCTGCTGGGTGCACAGGTCCTGTCACATCTCTGTGTTCCGTTCCTTATCTGTAAAATGGGGCTGATGAGAACTCTTTTGTAGGATTTCCACGAAGATGGAACAAGTTAATGCTTTTATTGCATTTAGAATAAGACCTAATACATATTTTTATTTTGAGAAACTTTGTGTTTTATCTTCTCCAGAGAAAGTTAGAAAAGCCCTTCTTGAATCAGGAGATACTGTATAGTTGTACCAAACTTGGACAGAATTGTTGAGTATTTGTAAACAAAAACAAATACTTGGTCACTTTATAAATAAGGCTTGTCTTGGGTTCATACACAGTTTTTTCGAATATAATGGTAACATAAAAGGAGAATGAGAAGGAATGAAATTCTGTTCTTGAGTTTAAACTGACATTACTTTTTTAGAATTTGAGCCAGGTGCTACAAAAGATTTTTAAAGTACTTCTGATTCCAATCCAGTGTTAACATTTATACCTTGTTTCTGTCTCAAGGCATTTAACTTCTGAATCAAAAACATCTAAGCCGTATGTTTGAGTCTTTTTAAAATTTTTTCATGGCTTATAGAATACCATCAGAATAACACATTGTTTCAGATACATGTAGCAGTTATAGTTGGAATAGAGAGAAAAATGGAAAAGCTATTTAAGTTTGTATATGATTATTTAAATTGTATGAATGGTTCAGTAGTCACATATTAATTTGGAGACTATCCTTTTCTTTTCTTCAGAGAAAATTAGAAAAGCCCTTCCTAATTCAGAGGACCTTGCAAAATTGGCACCTGACTTTGACAAGATTGCTGAAAGCCTCAGCTTACTAAAGGACTTTTTCACCACAGGTAAGGAAAGACCTGTGTTTGATCTCATTTAAAATATCAGGAAGCACAGAGGAAAGATACTTAAGATACATTCATATTTTCCATCTTTTAAATGAAAATATTTAGTAGCTTTTATTTACAAATAAAAGCCAGGTTTTTTAATTAGAAAGATAAAACAAAATTTTGCTGCTCCATAGTTTTAATTTTTTTTTATTTATTTATTTTTATTTTTTGGCCACATTGCACAGCATGTGGGATCTTAGTTCCCTGACCAGGGATTGAACCCACGCCCCCTGCAGTGGAACCAGAGTCTTATCACTGGACCACCAGGGAGGTTCCCATGGTTTTAATTTTTGTTTGGCCCAGAAAATGAAGATTTTCAAGAACTTAAACATCTTGGCTTTAGTCAGTGAGGGGAAAGTAAGTCACTTGTTCTTGACAAGCAGATGAGACTTCCTGTGTGTTTGCTTTTCATAATTGATTAGAGCCGATTTTAAAACATTTAATCATAATGGACCATTATGAGTAGAATTTATTAAGGTCAATCCTGGTGTATTTGCCCAATTCTGCCCTATCATAATATAAATCTGAGGTCTCAGACATCTTTGTTTGCTCATTTCTGATAAATTTTACATTTCTATTTCCCCTTTTGCTGATTTTTCACAGGTCACAAATTGGTTAGTGAAGTCATAGAAGCTTCTGACCTACTTCTCTTGTTAGGTGTGTAAACAGATATTTTTGCTGATCTTAACTTGTCTTTTAAATGCTTCTGATAAACTAGTTGCAAATAAAATTGCAGACCAAATTTATAATGCTGCTTGTGCTGAATTTTAAAATGTCAGAATTATATTGGGCAAATTCATTATCCTAAATTTAGGTGGAAATAATAATTACTTTGTGATAAAACTAAAATTCCTAAGTATGTATCTATATTATAAGATTAAAGCTGTTAAAAAGAAAGTTTGCTTAATGAAACTATTTTCTTGAACCAGATTTGGTTGTTTCTCATAATTGAAACAAAGCCATTTTAGTTTGTCTCATCTGTCCGGTCCCAGTTGACATTTTTACTTTTTTTTACTGTATGTGGTCTCTTATGGCAGTAGTGTATGGCCGAACTGTAAGTATTCTCGTGTAAAATAATCTTATCAAAGATTCTTATTTTTTAATTGTACTTTTTAGTGACATTTTTAAAAATCAGTTAAACAGGTCCTGTAATGGTTTTGAAAATTTTTTTTCTTAGGTTACCACTTTGTTTCTTAAAATAAGAAAAGCTTTCCAAAATGATTTTTGCCTTAAAAATCCACTTATCTTTCAACTGACTAAATATAATATGGAATTGAGTTTAGACTTTTGGCTTCACTGGAGAATTTATAAGACTGAATATTTATCTTTAAGGTTCACCTGGAGAAACGGCCTTTAGAGCAACAGATCCCGGATCTGAAAGTGACAAGCGTTATAGAAAGGTAAGTATAAAGGAGCACTCTTCACATAGATAGTCTTGAAAGATTTTTTTTAAGTTTTTACCTACCCTGGAAGATTTTTAAATGGTAACATCTGAGAAGCAAACATAAAGTTATTCAGTGGAGTTATTGTTATTATTCTTGGTACAAAATGCAAGGCATTTAAGCAACAGTTCTGGAAATATAATTGGGTAATCCAGTTCCCCTCAAATATATTTGAGATATATTAGTTTCCAGAGTTTCTGCAACAAAGGGTTTTGTTGTTAAATATGTGTGGGGGAAAACTGGTGTAAATAAAACAAGCAGGCTTCTTTTCTCTAGGATTTCTCAGACCTTGATATATGCATGTGCATTGTGAAGCTAGAAGAGATTCGTCAAACTATGCAGAGTTTTCTAAATGTATTTACCAACAAAACCCTTTTTTCCATGAAATATCTTCTAGATACCAGTGTTTAATGATACATACTTAAGGGAAATCTTAAGGAAATACCAAGTTTGTTACTGGGGGATATAGATTTCTATCACATTGGTAGTCAACAAAATTATGTATGGAGTTATTTAGGATATGCTAATTTCCATACATGCTTTAAAATCCATATAAAGTTTTAGGAGATTTGCTGATATAGAATAACATGCATTGTTGTGTATTTATATTCATGTTAGCGTGATATTGTCTTAATCTTCACTTTTTTCATCTTTTCAAAATTGTAATATAAGTGATTCCTTGAAAGCTTTTTTCAAAATAATACCTAGATAAATAGATATCTGGAAAATACTCTATGAATGTTTAAAAATTAAGTGCAAACATTTAACAAATAATGAAGATTATTGTGGTTTTAATGCATTGAGGTAAATAATTTCACGGCTTTTAGGGGAAGCAGGAAGAGAATAATTCCCTGTGTAGATTTCCATCTGGTTTCTTATCCTTCAGCTTTGAACTTTCTTACGTGATATTCCACGTGTCAGTTATATTTCAAAAGATTTTTTTTTTCTATTTTAACTTGATCTTTTGGAGAAAACATTTTTCAAAATGTGTGTATATGTGTGTGTGTGTATTTTTTCCATTTCCTTTTCCTTTACCCTTGGTGTTAACTTAACCAGGGACACCCTTGACCATGCATGCTACTGGGAAGAAAAATCTGAATAGAAATTAGCCTATGATGATCAACTTTTTTTTTGAGCCAAAGGCTTGGCCCTTGATGCAGGTAGATATAATGTGCAGAGAGAAACGAATGTATCTGACGAAAAGGAACCTCTGTTACAGAGGTGGTAGTATGATTTTCTTTTTTTTTTTTTGGTTGTATGATTTTCAAGTGCCAAGATTTCTTGTTGCCTAATCTGTTAGGTGAGGCCTGCATATCTGTTCTTTTCTGACATGGCCTATGATTGTTTTGGTTCATGAGAATCCTGCCTGTTTTGGACCTGACAGATAATTCCCTTATAATCCTGCTAAAGTGATAAATGAGTAGTAGTAATTGATAAATGGTCAGGAGCTCCGTAGTATAGAAGAAACAAGAGAACTAATCTCTGAAAATTTATTTATATATACAGATTTTATTTTATACAGTAGCCAGAGCAAGTTTATTGCTTTATTTTATAATTCACTTTGCTTGAAGATAAATACTGCTGTAGACTATTTCTTTTAAACTTTTCCTTAATTTATGATGATTATCTTTCCATTAAAAGCTCATCAGTTTTTTCCAACTATTTGTTATAAATACTACATCGAGTTCTAATTAAGCCATTTTCATAGGTTAAATCAGATAGTATTAAATGTAGTATAAATATTTACTATATAGAGAAAGTATTGTCAGCCTCAGCTGGTGGTTTTGAATTTTATTAATATGCAGCATTTTTTTAAGGCATAACTGTGTACCTATGATGTTTGAAAATAATGAACTACTCAGACAAGATGCAGATACATGGATTGTAAGAAACTTGTCTGTAAATGGATGGTTGAATGTAAGCATGGAAAGGGAGACCTTAGCAGAAGCCTGTTTGAAATTACTCTAAAACATCAAATTTGAAAATTTGGGCGATAATCAGAGGACAGGCAACCCACTCCGGTGTTCTTGCCCGGAGAATCCCAGGGATAGGGGAGCCTGGTGGGCTGCCGTCTTTGGGGTCGCACAGAGTCGGACACGACTGAAGCGACTTAGCAGCAGCAGCAGGATGGTAGCCAGAGTTCAGGTGGTGCCTTTTTGATTGGTTTAGTCTGGTGTTTGAGAGCCCCAAGATTTAAAATAGTGACTTAGCTTAATGATCGACTGGTTTATACCAAAGTTTCTAGCTAGACTTATCTTAGAAATGTAAATGTGAATTGGATTTTTTTTAATGTAATGAAAAATATTTCTATGAATAGAACTAAAAAGAAAAACTTGTTCCTTTTAATAAGAGAACACATCTGGAAAAATACTGGTGAGTAGGACAGTTAGGAGCCTTTTTAAGTCAGCTTAAGTGAAAGTGACAGGGAGTTGCAGGAACATAGAGGTCGATTGGCTTGAGTCAACAGAATGAAAACAAAATAGATTACCTGTTGTTCCCAGTCTGGAGTTGTTAGACGTTAGGTGTTCCAAAAAATTGTAATTGAGGTCTTCAGAAAGTCAAAAAAACATATATTTTCACATAATGCTGCACAGGCTAACTAAACATCAATCAGATTTCTTTGATTTTGCCTGGGTTTATATCTATTCAGTTTGTGGACAGTAGTTATGTCGATCAAAAGTTCCTTATGTATTTTTGATAAATAAAAAATGGAAAAGTACTGAAACTACGTTTTAGTAAATGCTTTTAATCAGAAAATTTTAAACTTGTGTCCACTATAGAAAAATACTGGAAAGAGCCCTTAGTGTGAACTTAATAATGTTTTTGAGACCTGGATATTTGAAGGCAAATTCAGAATTGGAACGGCAAGCCTTCTTTAGTGGATTAATGGACTCACCTGGTTTGTAAATCCCCAGATTTCTGTATTCAGTCATAGTATGTATAGTAACGGGACCACATAGTGTATCTTCTCTTTTTAGATTCAGTAACATTGTTGTGTTCAAGTGAAAATTTGTTAAATGAGACATTATCTGTGCTTTTGTTCTATCATGTTTCTGATTGGTCATAAACATCTCACAGAAGTAGGGAATATTATTTTGAAAGTTATAAGTACATTTATAATTTATAGAAAATACTTGAAGTCCAGATCATAAAGTGTTGTTACCGTTTTAAAAATAATCATTAAATAGTAATGTTCTTCCTTTCCACATGTTACTGTAATTCTTATTTGTGTGGCTTTACTTATTTTGTACTTCCCCACTTCTCTCTTCCCTTTTCTCTGCCTAATTTTCCCTCATCTTCAAAGTCCAGCTTCATGAAGCCTTCTGTAATCATTTTAGTCCCAATAATTATACTGTTAACATTTAAGACATTAGATGAAACACTATTTTCTTTGGGTTCCATTCTTAGTATTTTAATGGGCTATTTCTGTCACGAAATCTCTGTTTTCAAAGTACCTAGGACATTGCTGAACTCTTAAAAAAAAAAGTCTGCCGGTAAAAGACTAATTTAAAGGAAGTAAATTTGGCTAATGCTAATAAGAGTGGGCCCAGATTTTTATGTAATGTGTCTTTTTGCTCTGATTGCCTGTGAATTTCTCTTGGCCTTCAATATTTGAACAACTATTGAGAATAAGAAAGTGAAGGAGCACATGTACTTGGATTTCTGAATTGTAACAAAGCAGTATTGCTTAAGTGGGATTTACATTTCTGGAAATCCTCCTGCAACAAATGATGTAAACTGTGGCAAAATGAAATTCTCAGAATCGGCACCATCAAGAAGCCACAGATTCAGGAAGCTTAAGTTTGCTGAGCAGCTAACAGCTAGCAACTGTACATGATTAGATACTTATTTTATTCCTTAATAATAAGCATATTGCATTTTTTTTACGTTAAATATATACTATGTACATAACACTGTCTTTAGCTGTAATAATTTGGAACAGAGGGGATTTGGTAGAAATTGTAATTTTGATAAAAACTATTGGTAATAGACTGATTTGTCCATCTTTTAAAATTATCATTTGTAGAAATTGTCCAAATAGTAAAATAGGATATGGTATTTCTGAATTGGGGCAAGTTAAATAATTCAAGTAGAAAGACTTATTTTCTTCTGATATCCAATATTAAACATATTTTGATTGGCTCTGAATATCTTGAGAAGAATTATATATTACTAGGAGGGAGAAAGAAGGCGATGGTGCCCCACTCCAGTACTCTCGCCTGGAAAATCCCGTGGGCGGAGGAGCCTGGTGGGCTGCAGTCCCTGGGGTCGCGAAGAGTCGGACACGACTGAGTGACTTCACTTTCACTTTTCACTTTCATGCATTGGAGAAGAACACAGCAACCCACTCCAGTGTTCTTGCCTGGAGAATCCCAGGGACGGGGGAGCCGGGTGGGCTGCCAGACCCGAACAGTCGGACATTACTGAAGCGACTTAGGAGCAGCAGGAGGGAAAAAAATAGGAAAATAGATCTTTATAGCTAATAGCAGAATTATTCAAACTTTGAAAAGTAGATTAGTGCCTAGAAATATTTTTTAAGTGGAATAGGAAAGAAGTTTTTACTTTCGCAAAGTTGTTTTCTGGACCCCAAACTAATAAAACAGAAGTTGGCAAGCTTTTTCTTAGAGGTCCAGATTGGAAATATTTTAGGTTTGCAAGCCCTATGGGCTCAGCCAGCCCACTATAGTTTGCCAGCTCCTTCTCTAAAGAGTAATTTACACGTGTCCTCTGAAGTGTTGTAGTTTTACCATTTTCCTTATTTACATGTAGATTGAACCTAAAGGGTCAAAGACACTGAAAATAGTGAGACTGTAGAGCTCACAGGATGCCATCAGGTGCAGACATTGGAGTCACACTGCCTGTATTCAGACCCTGCCTTTCTGGTTTTCTGAGGTGTATAACCTTGGATAAGTTCCTTAGTTTCTCCAAGTTTTTGATTTCCTCTTCAGTAATAAGGGGCATGCTACCTGATAATGGTTAGTATGGGCATTTCCTAAAGCCCTTCAGCACAAGATCTGGCACATAATCAAAGTCAATAAATATTAATATGATGATATTATCTTACACTTTGAATTGTTGCATGAGTTAACAGCATATTAATGTTATTTAATTAATTTCTTCTTATTTCCTGTTGAGTGTGTTCTGGGAATTGTGATAAGTGGGAAAAATGAATTGTAGAGTTGATGTTTAGCTTATTTACAGAGTAAGCAATTTTTAGGCAACCCAATTTGGGTTTAATGCTCTAAACTTTGTGTATTTTTGCAACAAACATGTGCCAAGCCCTAACCTTGGTGCTGGCCATAACACACCTGAAGTGTCAAGACCTTATTTTATATGCTAGGTATAAAAACAAACAAGGTGTAGACCCTGCTCTGCTATTGATATTTAGAATACTGTTAAAGATCCAGTATTTTTATTTTTTTGACCATGCCTTGTGGCTTACAGGATTTTAGCTCTCTGACCACCAAGGATCAAACCTAGGGCCTTAGCAGTGACAGCTCCAAGTCCTAACTACTTGGACAGCCAGGGAATTACCAAAATGTAGTATTCTAAATGTATTCACATAAAAAGGAGTCATAATTTCAAGGTTTAAAAAACAACCATCAACTTTCAGAGGTCTTTTAGCACTTTCAGTTTATGTCTTGGTTTTTGGAGTTGATTTTCTTGGTCTGACACTGTACTTTTTTAAAAACCCGAGAACATTGTACATGCAATATGGGACCATGAGAGCAGCAGTGTCATATTGACAGTAACCAAGAGATGTTTTGAGAGTGTGTCACATGTGGTTGTTTACAATAACTACTATTATAGACCATAATTACTGCATTTTTAATATATATCGTTTAAAAATTATGTGCTGTTTCTTGAGAGAAAAATGTCTGACCTTGGGAAAATATTTATTAAGTGTTTTGTTCATATAAGGATGTATCTTACACAGGAGGCACACACATTTTTCTTCCTCCTTATTCAGCATGGCCTTGGCTTTAAAAGCTAGCCTAGCAGTGCTTAGATAAGTGAGATGTGATGCCTAAAATAAAAGTAACCATTTTTAGTTGTATAGTATAGTGTAAATAGTTTTTTTCTGTGTCTAATTCTTGTTTTCTTCCTACTTTTTTCAGGAGGTAACAGTTAATTTCAACTACCTTCACATAACAGTGCTTCAGTAACAGACTTGGAAGGAAAGTGAGGTGTCACTAGAAAGAGGATGTTTTCTTATACTTTAATAGATGTTAGAGTATTTACCATACAGTTTGTATATACATGTAAGCAGTGGATTAGAGAGAGGTGTTTTAAGTTATCAATAAATAAGAAACCTGTGCGTGAGAGACCAGCACAGTTTAGAAGTGTAGAATATTTTCGTACTGCTTTGGCATTTTATAAACTATAATAATGGGGATTATGTTAATTAAAGCACAGGCACATTAATGTGTAAGCCAACATGGGATGCCTTCTTTATTTAAAAGACAACTATTTTGAGAAATCTAAACATTTGGATGAGTAGAAACTATTGTGATAAATGACTGAATAAAAATGAGCTGGGTGATTCTTTTTGCCTGATGAAAGGCAGGGATACGTGAAATGAAAGAAAAGGACATAAAAAGTTATGCGAATGATGAGGCTAGTGATTTGACATTGCATTTCTTTCAGATTTATCAATGACCATAAAAATGTTTGTTTAAAGAATATATCTAAAAGATAACTGCAGTTTTTTATAAGTATATTTTGTACTATTGAATTTGGAAACAAATGTCAAAATTTCAGTTATGTTACTTGCCACTTTGATGTTCTCTTACTTGTCATGCAGAAATATCAATTAGTTTCATCCTTTGATTTATAGTAAGTCAACCAGGTTCATTATATTGGTACAGCTTACTGTATTAAACCTAAGAATCAAGGTAAAAATTCCCTTAATTGTTCGTTAATATTTCCCTTAAAGTGCTGTACTATAATACAGCTTTTCTTTTTGTATTTATTTCTTTTCTGCTAAACTTTTTTATTTATATAAATGTTTAGATTATATAAACTAATTTATTAAGCTTCCGGGTGAGTCTGCTAATTAAAATGTAAATGTAACATTGATTAGTATTTCATTTTAAGAAGCTTTATGATTATATTAAGGAAAATAAATATTTTTGGCAGTTATTTATAAAGCTCTGAGGCTATTTAAAACTCCTAACTTAGATTATTTAAATGAGTGTTAATTTTCCTAACTTTTAATTTTTATGACTTGGTAAAAACTGAGCCCATTGTTCTCCCAGGTAAACTATTCTTATGAAGATTAAAGGGTGACTTCATTGCAACTTTACCGTTTTAGGGTTTCTGATTGAGAAAATATAAGGTTCATAGCATTGTCAATTCCCAATTGTTAACTTCTCCTACATTTCTTAAGGTTGACTATCTAATAGACCAGCAATTAAAAGCACTGTATAGAAAATGGCATGTATTTTAGTTTCATTCCACAAGTGAATGCACTGCATTAGATGACCATTTCATTATTATAAATGGAACGAAATTTTAGCATAGAATTGGTGATTACTTTGTACCTAGGTCCAAACAGTTTTTTTCTTTTTTGTTTCTGTAACAACTGTATTATCTCCATATTTTAATTATGTTCTTTGATGGAACTTGTGCTTTAGTAATTAATGTACCCTTGGTTATATTCTCAGAGGCCGTTTTTACTTAATGTCAGAACAGCTCATAAAAAGTGAAAATTCAGTCACAGTTCTTATTTGTTGTTGTATAAAACTAAAACAGTACCTCAAGCATTTTTTAATTTAAAAAACTCTTAAATTTTAATCAAATAAGATTATGTGTTTAGGCATGTAAAATTATGAATTAATGTAAAACCTTGATTAACTTGATGCTCAAAACTAAGTTTTCTAAGGTATTTATTGATTTATTTACTTTTTGGCTATGCCACATGGCATGCAGAATCTTGGTTTCTGGACCAGGGATTGAACCCACGCCCTCTGCAATAGAAGCAGGCAGAGTCTTAACCACTAGACCACCAGGGAAGTCCCTTAAGGGATTTTTAGTTGAAGACATTAGATGTTAAGGAAAAATATTTACTTAAAAATAATGATTTAATAAGTAATTAAGCTATTATGTATTCTCCATTTAGTCTTAAGAAACTTAACAGTTGAGAATTAGATTCAGGCCTGTATATCAACACGTGAAACATCAGTTTGGGGTTTTTTTTGCCCCCTGTGTATCAAGTCAGGAACATACACTAGTTCATATTGGCAGTTCAAAATTAAGGGTGAAGGTATTTGTTTTCTCAGTGTTCCTGTTACTCATTTAGTTAACTGTAGTGCCACCTTCCTTGAGCATTCCAGTTAGTCTAGGTTTTACTGTATGTTGATATTATATCTGGCTCATTTTATTCAGCAAACAGTCACTTACTGCATTTTCCTTTTCACTTTTTAGACTATGGTGTTTTATATTTGAGACATAATTTTACTGAGGGGAAAAGTGGAAATGTGGTACAGAGCCCAGTTATATGGTGGCTCTAAAGGTATATAACTGAGTTTCCATTTTTGTTACAAGCTATCCATTCCTCCCTAACTTACATCTGGTCCTTTCTTGTACCCTTTGGTTTAACATTGTTCTCCTCCCCAATTTTCCTCTTCTCCTGGCTGTAAACTCATGGCAGGGTCTGCTTGGTGAGCTCATTCTCTTACAACAGCAAATTCAAGAGCATGAAGAGGAAGCACGCAGAGCTGCTGGCCAATATAGCACGAGCTATGCCCAACAGAAGCGCAAGGTGATGGATGGTTTAAGGGGCTACTGATTTGTTTACACTAATCAGCCGTTTCTACCAATATCACGTCACCTTGATACATTCATGGACTACAATTTTGAGAAATTAGTTTTGACAAGATAAAAATATGAAAGATAATAGAGATATGCAACTTTCTGGAGTATGCAAACAAACCCAAAATATTAAACATAGTAGTTTATTTTCTGAAAATTAGATTATCTGTGAGGGTTCATGGACTTGTACTTAGATAATTGTGAATTGCGGTTTACTTGGCCCAGTTATTGAGTCACCCTAAATCTGTGGCCAACTTGTCTATTCTCTTAAGTTTTCACTTCTAAATTGAAAAGGGTTACTGTGAATGACCATGTTAAAGAATGAAATGGTTTTGTTTTAGTTAAAATGATTCAGCAGAGAATTCTTGTTTCCTACAAAACTATTTTGACCTAACTTTTGGACAGTTAAATACTTTGACTAACTTGTAATAAGACTTTTGACATTTATTAACAAAGTCAACACAGATTTTCACCTTGTCCACTGAAAAATTGAACATTGGAAATTTGATATAATTCTGGTCACTAAAGGACAGATTCTAATAAAACTCAGTGTAACACTGTACAAATATTTGCTTATAGGTGTCACCAAGAAATCCTTAAAAATAATGCTTTTGGCTCTAGATGATCCTATAATGTAGATCCGCAGGTTAATGTCCTCAAGAGACTAGAGTCAAATGAAGTGTTTAAAATTATTTTAAAAATTTCATTGTAAGATCTTGACATCAGCTAGTTACATATATTAGAAAAGTTTTACAGTTAGGTACAGATCTTAAGAAAAAATGATCCAGTCATATAATTAGTTTCCTGTACATTCTGATATTGAAATCAACCAATATTACAGATAATTAGTGAAATGATCCTGCTGGCTAACCCTATCGCATTTGGTGGTGGTTAGTACAGTACTAATCATAGTTTATTTTTTCAGTGTAGCTTCCTGGCTTTTCTCAATTCCATGGCTGTGAAATCAACTGCTATATGTCATTTAGTTTTCAGTAAATGAATAATATAGATGGAAATAAAAAACAAATTATTTTCCTACTTGTGTTAAATCACAGGACTTAGTGTAAATGGTGCTTTAGCATTCTCTGTTCCTCATGCTGTTCAGAGTGCCACTTAAATATACTAACAAGCGGGATGCTCAGGCTAAGCTTCTGTCCTTAACTTCATTACAAAAAAGAGGGAAAGAAACTGTTACGTTTTGGTGTGTTAGTTAGAAATATGAATATAGCTCTTGTTTTCAAGACCAGTAGATCTTGTTTTTTTCTTAATGGTAAAATAATTTACAGTGAGCCCCATAGATCTGCTATTTTAAGATTCTAATACAGTTTAAGATTATTAACATCCTATTGAATCTGACAGTTTAAATGAAAGCAGTAGTGAATACTGTTTATTTTCTACACTGCCAAGGGTTAATGTTTATTTGGGGCCTTTTTTCAGACTTAGAGTTATCCTTCCTCTTCCTAATATTTATTGGGTTATCCATGTATAACCCCCCTTTTATTCCTCACTCTCCATATTTGTGAAAGAGCTCCTGACCGGGCTGTACCTCTGTCTATTTTGTTTATTAAGATGTACTGAGAAGGACACAAAACGGGGCTTGTTCCTGCCCACTTACCTTGTGTGAAAGTAAATGAGACGGAAAAACAATTTGTGCACCTCTATAACAGTATCATTCTTTTACTGTCCTTAAAGATGATTTCCTCACTGTATCTTCCCTCTGTTCCCCTTGTAGTTAGTACACTGGTGACTTCAGCCTTACATTGTCATAATGACCAAAGTGCTAATTTGATGAGACTTTATCTTCCCAGGCATTTGAGGTTTACTTGAGGTACAAAACCGCAGCTACTTTTTGTCATTTTTTGATGATTCTTTCCCACTACATTTTGAAAATATTAGTAGGCCTTCTTTTTTTTAAATGCTTTGTTTTTTTTGTGTGTAATATTATGCAGCATGTGAGACCTTAGCTCCCTGACCAGGGATCAAACCCGCACCCTCTCCAAGGATCTTAACCGCTGGACCTCCAGGGAAGTCCCTATTTATATCTTATTGGTAGCAGCTAGTAGATTTTCCCTGTATCATCCAAGCAGAGGAGCTCATGCAGAGATGGTAGATTAAAACTGCCACTGGTAGATTCGCCTCCTGTGAATATGTATGTACGCATACGTAGAAATTTGTGCAAGTCTTATACATTTCCATATTTCAGAATGGCTACAATTGCTTAGTAGGAAGAAATACTTAAAATTTAAAAATCAGACTTGCTTTTGTTAGGAGCTAGTAAAGGTTTTTCTCTTTCAGCTTTAGCTTGTTTCTGCAGAGGGTTCCGCTCTTTCTCCATCAGTTTTACAGCCCTGGAATTGTTTAGGAAAGCTCTGGTTTCAAGACTATTGATACCCATTTCTGTCAGGGTGAGTTTTGAACTAATTTCGTAATGAAAACTAAATATATTAAACCATAAGACAAGGACTTACTGTAAGTAGCTGAATTTTACTAGTAAAGTGCATCAAAATAAAGTATATCCCAGGTTGCTAGTTAAGACTTCAAATAAGTGACAGACTAACAATAGCATGTATTATTCTCTTAAAATATGTCAAAGTATCTTATCACTAATCTTTAAGATTTATTTTGTGAACCTAAAGGTTTTAATCTTGTTTCCTGTAAAATCCTAGATCTAATTCTTGACTCATCATCAACCTTTTATATAATATAGTATTAACCTTTTAATTTAACGTTAAGCAGATAGGAAATGTATTGGTGAAACTATGCATGAGTTATTCCTAATAGTCAGGCCAGAAGGGCACATGATAAATTTAAATACTCCTAAGAATACAAATTTATAAAAATCCTAAGTCATTGTTACTAAATACTAATATTAGCATAAAAATTTTGTTTGTAATATTCTAATAACCTTATATCATTTTAATTCTTTATATATTTTTTATTTTACCAAATTGTCAAGGTTAGTCCTTTATAGTCCTTGACTTGTATAAACATTCTGTTTTGTGTAATTATATTGCTTTCTTAATTATTGCCCCAGTTGTAGAGATATGTTGGATTTTCTACTGTAACTTAGATTATATTGCATGATATCATTAAGTATTCACATCCTATACTAATGCTGTTTATACATTTCATACTACTTTTAACTTCAGTTGGATGAATATTTAATGGAACAGTAAATCAGAGTAACTTTCCAGATGAATTGGGATGATAATCTGCATAACAGTTTTTGCGATCACATTATTACAGTGTGATGTCATGCCATATGATCAAAATATGGAATTTATTTCTTCATTGGCCTTCAGGATTTTGTTCTTTGGGTTGTGGGCTCCTCAACATGCTTGTTTTCTCACATTTTAGGAGATGATTAATAATTCTTGTCCATTTTACATGAACACATAGTCAAATGAAAAATGCTTCTATCCACAAGTTGCTGCTTGCTGTACTGGAGTAAGAAGCAGTAATACAAAGTTTGTTTTATGTTGCATTTTTCTAATTTGCAAAATAAAATTTGCAATTTTTAGACATAGGCTTTTTAGGAAAAAGCAATTATGGATTATGTACCTATCATTTCTAGCAAGTATTGTCATTTTTATTTAAAAGAAGTTTGGGGGGAATTTTGAGAAAGCATTTGGAAATAGGAATTAAAATCTCAAAATTACATTTTATTGCATGGATAAGAGTTATTAATGCCCACTTCAATAAGCAAATCATTTAGAATATTTTCATATATGTTTGCTACCGTGAAGTCTTGGCTGCTTAAGTAGCCAGTGAAATCAGGATGAATAAAGATTTACCTGCGTTTTAACTTGATTTTTGTCTCCTATGGAATAAAATCATGTTAAAAATTTTGAGTACAGAAATTAGATAATTATTTTAAGATTGAGAATGGCAACTTTGGCATCTCACTAAGGAGTCAAAGCAGTTATATGGATTTCTCATAAATGACATCATTTTAATTGCAATTGATTATTGTGTCTTAAATTTAGAATTGTGATTACTTTTCATAGAATAAAGTTCTTTATTTTGAATATCTTATCTTAGAACTATTAGCATTAGTAATAATTAGGAGTAGTTTCCCCAATACCTGTGGATTTTATCCTACTTTTGTTTTATTTTCAAATCAATTTTGTTTGCTTTACTCAACTTCACTGCCTCTGCATTTGTTTTATTTTGGGTTAGAAGATCTTGCAGTGGAACTAAATTTAAAAACAAGTATCTGGCTCCACTTAAAGCTCTGAAAATGCAATTGTTCTTTGCATATATTAAACACTTTCCTACTTATGGAATGAAAATGGATAAGTGTTTGCTTCAAAGATACACTGTGACCAATGAACTTTTTCAGTAGCTGTACATTATAATGCGCCTGACTTCTGAAAACATTATTGTAAGGATTTCAGTGCCTTACTTCTCAAGCATCCAAGTCCCTGTGCTTGAGTACAAAACAACCTGTCAGGGACGTAGTAAATGTATGTGTCGATCTCTTATTTTTCTAACAAGCCAGTCATAAGAAATTACTAAAATGGCAATAGGAAGATGATTTCTTTTTAAGGTTTTCATTTATATAAACTTTTCATGAGCTGTTTTGTTGATGAATAAGATTACTTTCTTAAATAAGCATTTGATTTAAATTTCCTTTAAATATCCATATAAAGTGTATAGTTTTTACTCTTAAAATGGTTTATTTTAAAAGTTAACTTACTGTAAATTCTATATAAACATAATTCTACTCAAATAAAAAAATTTTATTTTAAATATTTAGGTGTCAGACAAAGAGAAAATTGACCAACTTCAAGAAGAGCTTCTGCATACTCAGGTAATACTAATGTCTTTCATAGTCAGGTAAAAAGAACCAAAGAGTTTGTCTTGTACTCTAAATTTGGTGATGTGGAAATTTATCTTTTTAACTGAGCAAAGTTTGTAATGATTTAATGATAGAACCTTATTATTATCAATAGATGCCCCCACAAGTGCAAAAGCTAATTGAGAAATAAGGAATAATGATGAAACTTGATAAGTTTAATTAACCCATTTATGTGTAAAACCTATTGTTGAGTGAATCTTATGCTTTTGATTTTAGAGGAAGACTATGGCAGAAAAGATTGGGGAAAGTGACTTGTCTTTGTATAAACCTGTGCTTGCATTTTAACATTGACTGGCTAATTAGAGTAACAGTTAAAAGAAATTGGAGTGGAATCTATCACAGTTCTCTAAAGTCCAAAGCCAATCAGATAATAATCTTTCCAAAGGTATTAATATTTCTGACACTACTTTAAAGAGTTATTCTCTTATAGTTGATGATACAATTATTATTTTAAAGACTTGTTCTGTGCAATGTAATTGAGTAGAGAACATTCTCGTGAAAAATTGTCACGTTATCCACTCTTATCATTAATTATTCTCTATAGATGCAATGATATGTGGTAATTAAGTTTAAATTAAAAAGACTCAACAGGTCGCTTTTTAGGGAAAAGTACGACAAAGCAATTTAAATGAAGTTAAGAACCAGTGTATGTTGAGTCTCAGGTTTTCTTAGTATCTATGTATTGATTCTTATACTCAACTATATGTTAGAATCAAGGGTTCTCTGAGCAGCCCTAACATTGTTATGGCTTCACAGCTGGGTGATTATAGTCTGCAGCCAGAGATTAAGAATCACTGGCCTCAGAATGTGATCTCTGGAGCATTAGCATCAGTAATACTCTTTGGGAACTTGTTGGAAATGCAGATTATCGGTCCCATCCCAAATCCACTGAATCAGAAACTCTGGATATCGAACTTAGCAGTCTTTGTTCTTAAAAACCCTCAAGTGATGTTGATGAGTTCTTAAGTTTGAGAATTAGCGGCCTAGAACTTTGCAGGATGGCCCAGTAGCACATCTCTGCAGGAAGCCTGCAGACTGACATATACCAAAGAGTGTTTCCAGCCCCAGAAAATGTAGACCCCATAATTGATTCCGTGTTTACCAAGTGAACCAGTAGAAATCCTACCACCATTATATATACCTATTGATATCAGCCCTTCCATTTGTTGGAAGGTGCTAGGCATTGATGAAAGTACTTTATGGAGAATTGATGATATGATAATGGCATTACCTATATTAATAGTGTCCAGTTGAAATAAAATGCAAGCCATTTGTACTTTAAAATTTTTGCATTAAAATAAGGATAAAAAGAAATAGGTAGATTTTTAATGTTAATAATATATTTAACAAAGTGAGAAGGCAGTGGCACCCCACTCCAGTACTCTTGCCTGGAAAATCCCATGGACGGAGGAGCCTGGTAGGCCGCAGTCCATGAGGTCGCTAAGAGTCAGACATGACTGAGCAACTTCACTTTGACTTTTCACTTTCATACATTGGAGAAGGAAATGGCAGCCCACTCCAGTGTTCTTGCCTGGAGAATCCCAGGGACGGGGGAGCCTGGTGGGCTGCCATCTGTAGGGTCACACAGAGTCAGACATGACTGAAGCAACCTAGCAGCAGCAGCAGCAGCAGATCTAAAATAGTTATAGATCTAGTTAGTATAAAAATATTAATGTGGTATTTATGTATTTTTACTGAATTATAGAAATCTGATGTGTATGTTATTCTTAACATACACCTTAGTGCAGACTAGCCACATTTCAAGTGCTAAGTATCCATATGTGGCCAGTGGCTACCATCTGTATAGACAGCATAGGTCTAATTCTTAGATTACTACCAGAAGTTTGTTGTGTGTACTGTTACTGAATATAAATGAACAAGTTTCATAAAAATATAAACTAGCCTATAGTTCTACCTGTCTCATACTATATAATTTCTTAAATTTATCTTTAGTTGGACATTCTCTGAGGATATAACCATGATCTCTTGTTATTTACTTTGTGCTTGGAAGATTGTAACAGCCTAACATATTTTCCAAGAAAATTTTCCATTTCTTTTCTTTCCATTAACAAAAGACATGTTACTGTAAAATTGGACAAAAACATCCAGTTGGTGGGATGGGGAGGAAGGTTGTGGAGGGAGGAGATATGTGTATACCAATCACTGATTCATGTTGATGTATGGCAGAAACCAGCACAATATTGTAAAGTAATTGTCCTCCAATTGAAAATAAAATTTTTAAAAATCCAGTTGGTTGTAAGAAAGAATAATTCTTAATGATTTTCTGAACATGGTTTATAGAAGAAATAATCGAGTATAAACAGAGAAGACCAGTTAGAAAAGGATCTCATTTATTGGAGAACAGTGTGTAGCCAAGCATCTAATTTGACAAAAAAGCTTATATAAACGTATTAGTCTTTTAAATTGTTCTTATGTCAGTATTTTAAAAATTAATGTGTAATCTCTGGCCATAGAAACTTACCAAAACTTAAAAGAGTTTGGGCCCTCAACTCAGACCTGTATTCAAAACCATGAGACCTTGGATAGGCTCCTAAGCATCTCTAACCTCTGATTCCTACCCTGTATAACCTTGGTCTCACATGAAGCGTTAAAGGAGTTAATACAGGTGAAACACTGAGTAAAGGGCCTGTCATGTAACGCATGGTCAGGTACCGTTAGCTATTTTTATTTTATTTCATTTTAATAATATAGGGGCATAAGGAAAATTTGAATTTTTGTCAGATGTGCCTAAACTGAAGATTTAAAATTTTGATGCAGGAAATAGTGCTTCATAGAGTATACTTAAGAGCTTGCCTTTTCAACTCCTGTTATTTTTAGTATTTTTATTAATTTTTTCAACATAAACAGCAAAGAATTTTCCAATAAGATGCCGATTATGACAGAAAACTATGAAGTTCATTGTTTTAGATAATATTCATCATTATTTTGTTCAACATTTTCATAGTTGACTTTTAAATTAAATAATTCATTTTAAGTGCCTCAGGGTCAAGGAAGATTTTAATTTATACTTAATGTTATTTTTTAACCGATTGGTTTCTTATGAAGTTACTTGTATTACTGTGTTGCAGTTAAAGTACCAGAGAATCTTGGAACGGCTCGAAAAGGAGAACAAAGAATTGAGAAAATTAGTATTACAGAAAGATGACAAAGGCATTCATCATAGAAAGCTTAAGGTATTTTAAGTGTGTCTTCACTTGTTAGCTCTCAAAACCCTGCCACTTCACTTTGTGTGTTCATCAATACCAGTTTTTAAGGAACTACAAAGGGTTCTATCATCCTTTTCTTTCTAATCTTATGTCCTTGGGGGAAAGGGAAGTCTCCTCTTCTGTTAAAGACTTCGTAAATTAGAGTCTCCAAACATTTGTTTTTTTACTAGATCTATAAATTCTTCATGCTTGTGAATCAATGAGTCAGTTTATTTTTTTCTGAAAATTTGAAACTTCCCCAGTGGCTTAGGTGGTAAAGAATCTGCCTGCAATGCAGGATACCTGGGTTCAATCCCTGGGTGGGGAAGCTCCCCTGGAGAAGGGAATGACAACCCACTCCAATATTCTTGCCTGGAGAACTCCATGGAGAGAGGAGCCTGGCAGGCTACAGTCCGTGGGGTTGCAAAGAGCTGGACACGACTGAGTGACTAACACTTTACTTCTAGGCTTACTTCATTTCTGCAGCTGTAAAATCAGTAAGTTAATAGAAAATTACATATGTCCTATATTTATTGCCTTACTTGTAGTGCCACTGCATGAAGAGCCCATTTTCTTCAGTTTTACAATTGTTAACATTTTCTTCTGGAAGGTTCCTTAGACATTTTAAAGAATTTTTGAAAAAACAATGCTGGTATTGTTATCAGCACATTGATAATTACCATTATCAGTAAATTAAATATTATTATTCCCCACTAAACCAACGTGTATGTGCTACATTAAATTGAAGTAATTCTTTTTTTAACTTAAATGTCATTTAAGTAAACAGAATGTATATGTAGCAAAACTGCAATAAATCATGACATACATTTTGTGGCCAAGGTCCAAGGATATACAGTTCTGGTTTAACCAACATGTATTAGTAGTTCTGACTCCAAATTGTAGCTACATAATACTAGCATGACTTTATTTATAAGCTAATATATGGCAGTTGGAAAAGTCACACCCAAGTGTTAATAAATATTGAGAAGTTAACTGAGCAGTTGTATTTTCTCTCTTTAAGTGAAATAGTAATGAAGATTTGAAGAGTTTGTTGTTTATCTTTAGGTTGAAGGGATAATAGTTGCTTTCCTTTTAATTACTTTTAGGTGTTAAGAGATGAAAGGAACTTCAGGCCCTCATTTGTTCCTACTTTGGTATTAAAGCTTACCTTTAATTATTAAACGCTTGGTAGCAGCCTTTTCCCCAGGCCTGTTTATATGTTCAGTCATTCCTCAAATGCTTGAAGTTTGTTATTTTCTGGAAAACTTGCTTGACCCTGGTTTTACTGAGAGAACAATACAGAATGTCTGCTCCTGGCGCTCTCACGTTTTAGTCTGCCCAGTTATCAGTATACACTACTCGTTCTTACTGATTTAACAATAATTTTGGTGATTCTTTCTCTACTCTACTTTTTCTTCAGTCTCTCTCTTCCTCTCTGACACATACACCAAACATTCCTTTCAGTTGGTACCTGGCTTATTGGACCTTTTGAGTGTTAATGGTCTTTCTTTGTTGGGCACTTAACATTAGCTCTTCAGTATTTTTTTTTTTTTAGTGCTCATTTATTTGTCTGCCCCGGGTCCTTAGTTTTAGCATGTGGGATCCTTAGTTGCTCTTAAGTTGGAACATGAAGGATATTTAGTTGTGGCATGCAAATTCTTAGTTGTGGGCATGTGGGACCTAGTTCCCGGCTCTGGGATCGAACCAGGACACCTAGCTTTGGGAGCTGGGAGTCTTAGCCACTGGACCACCAGGGAAGTCCCTAGCTCTTCAATATTAAACAGTAACCTCCCTCTTTTAGTGTTTAATTGGAAAATTAGGAAATCCTGAATTAACATACTGTGTTAAATCAGTGTCTCTTGAAATAAATTGGATAAGAAGCTATGGAATTTTATTCTGTACTGTTTTACATTTACTCAGAATATAATGGGAACTCTTAGAATTTATCAGCTTTTTTATCCTGACACATCTGTGGGTTTTTAAAAATGTTTTCTGTATTTTATAATATTGATTTTTTGAATTTTATAGAAATCTTTGATTGATATGTATTCTGAAGTTCTTGATGTTCTGTCTGATTATGATGCCAGTTATAATACACAAGATCATCTGCCAAGGGTAAGTGAAAAATTAGTACACAGTGAAATTGCCCATTAGCAGAAAAGCATGTTGGTTTTTTAGAAAGTTAGGTGTGTGTGTGTATACATAGACAAAGACAAAATTTTCTCTATAATATTCATGTGTTCTAGGTGATGTCTCAAGCATTGAATGTTGTTTGACTATTTTGGTCCATTAGTTTACTTATAGTTATGCATAATGAAGGAGGGCTTTCAGATATTTGGCATTATATATGCATGGTGTCTGTGAAATTAAAATTCCTGATTGGTAGATAAAATTAGGTACATAGGAGAAATATAACCTCACAGAATTGAAAATGTCTTTGTAAAGAGTAAACTAGCTGTGGAAGAGATCTATGCAATAGTAATGTTAATCTGGTTTTAAAACTAGTAGTTTAGCATTAGTAGTAAAAGTTTGACTATAAATAATGGATCCAATTAATGTTTTACTGTTTATTTTCAGTACACATCCATGTATAAACTATCATTTTCTTTCTGGATATTTTAAAATCATTTAACTGGACAGTTTTTAAAGACTTAAATCTCAGCAGCATTACAGATGTATTAAATTTAAGTTCATATCAAAAAATATGAATATGTGGTATTTATTTTGTGGCAAGGTTGTTGTGGTTGGAGATCAAAGTGCTGGAAAAACTAGTGTGTTGGAAATGATTGCTCAAGCACGAATATTTCCTAGAGGATCTGGGGAGATGATGACACGTTCTCCAGTTAAGGTAAGAAAATAGGCCCTCTGGGTTAATAGACTTATTGTGATCATTTTCTAATGTGTTTAAATGTTGAATCACTATTTTGTACACCAAAACTAACATAATATTGTTAGTTAACTATACTTCGGTTAAAAGAAAAAGGCCAAACGAAGTTCTTCAGGGAAGTAATCACTTTAACGAAATTTGTCCATTGTGTTGAAATGAAGAATTTTGACAAAAGAAATAATTGATATGTAGCATTTGGAATTATTCCTAGTGTAGAAATTAGTAGAAGTCACCCCTTGGACAAGAATAAAGATCAGGAATTTGGGGCTTGCCTGTGGGATGTTAACGCAGCAGCAGCTGGATATGCAAGTTTGGAGGGTGATCTGGACTAGAGATAGAAATGGAAGAGTCATAATCAAGCATCTAAAAGTGGTAGTTAACTCCCTAATGGATGAGATCGCCTAGTGGATGAGATTGCCTAATGGATGAGATCCCCTAGTGAGTGGAGATGGAGAAGACCTACACCTCTGACACATTTAACTCTCAATAAATAGATGTTAAAGAAATGAATTGTTACCTAAATTTACCGTTGATGTGAAATGCAAAATTTCCTTTTAGCTTTTCAAGTTTTGAGATTGATGGTTTTGTGCTTGGTACTCTGTATAACATTGACTGGGAAATGGAACCATGTAAGTACTGTGGGAATTAATAGAAATTGTAAATACAGTCTTCTCAATTTTCTGTTAATTTCAGGTGACTCTCAGTGAAGGCCCTCATCACGTGGCCTTATTTAAAGATAGTTCTCGGGAGTTTGATCTTACCAAAGAGGAAGATGTAAGTAGGTTTTGTATGAGGTTTATATGTGTAATTTTTTATAATCTGTGTAAACTTAGACAACTAAATAGAATATTTAACTGACAATCTTTTTAGGATTTTGTTATTTTTCCATTGATAGCTTGCAGCATTAAGACATGAAATAGAACTCCGGATGCGGAAAAATGTGAAAGAAGGCTGTACTGTTAGCCCTGAGGTAAGTGCTGCAATTCATTTCAACCATGTTTTATGGAAATCCAGTATTTTATTATTTGAAATCATGATATTGGCATTGATATTTAGATTGAAGCAGTTCAAAGATAGTCTTTTTTTTTTTTTTTTTTTATTCCAAAGAACGTTTCATTTTGTGGGAAAGTTTTATGAAATAATTACTCCCATGATCAGAAAAAAACATAACTTTTTTTCTGAACCACATATCTAAATGAATGAGATAAAGAATTTTCAGGATATGTGTCAACAAAAAAATTCCCAACAAGCTGCCTCTCAGTTTTTTGGCTTTTTTTTTCCCTGAACAGACCATATCCTTAAATGTAAAAGGTCCTGGACTACAGAGGATGGTGCTTGTTGACCTACCAGGTGTGATTAATGTAAGTGTATACAAAACATGTATCTTATCTTATTCTGTTGTGGCAGACATTTATAATGACCTTTAAAACCTTTTTCTTCAAGACTGTGACATCAGGCATGGCTCCTGACACAAAGGAAACTATTTTCAGTATCAGCAAAGCTTACATGCAGAACCCTAATGCCATCATACTATGTATTCAAGGTAAATCTTATGGAAAGATTTTAATTGCACTAGTATTCTTCCTTATTTAGCAATGAAGGTTTGTTTTACATATGTGTTGCATAAACATGGGCTTCCCTGGTGGTTCAGATGGAAAAGTGTCGAAGACCTTACCTGGAAAACCCGGGTTCGATCCCTGGGTCAGGAAGATCCCCTGGAGAAGGAAATGGCAACCCACTCCAGTTCTCTTGCCTGGAAAATCCTATGGACGGAAGGGCCTGGTAGGCTACAGTCCATGGGGTCACAAAGAGTCGGACGCGACTGAGCAGCTTCACTTTGCATAAACATATAAATGTTTTATTTTCTCCTCCTGTTCATTTTATTAGTAAGTAGAATTGAAGTTGGTGATATTTTGATGAATTTCACTGTGTAGGCATCATAGAAATTCTTATTCGCTAGAATTTTTTTCACAACTGAGATAAAATATTAAAGATGATTTTACTATAGTGTAGACACAAGCTGTAGCTTCTTGAAGTTTTTAAAACCCACTTTGTAGCCATTACAGTGTCATTTTTCAATTTATTTTCAGATGGATCTGTGGATGCTGAACGCAGCATTGTTACAGACTTGGTCAGTCAAATGGATCCTCATGGAAGAAGGACAATATTTGTTTTGACCAAAGTAGACCTGGCAGAGAAAAATGTGACTAGTCCAAGCAGGGTGAGGGCAAATTCTTTATGCAAGCTTTAGTTATGACAGAAACGGACTGGGGGGAAAAAGGTTTCCTTGTGAAATAAAAGTAGTAATGGGATTTTTCTTGGTTTTCATTAAAAAAGCAAAGTATTGTAAAGTTATAGTAAATTACATAAGTGCAAAATTGAGGTTTAAGTGTAATTCTACAGTTATAACTAGTTTGATTCAAAATTCTTAAAACTAATGTTGCTTACTCTAAATTTTGTAGGCTGACATAGTCGTTAACCTCATTGCAGTATTTTTTAACATTAGTTAATATTCATAAATTAGTGTAAAACTAGTGACAGTTTAGATTCCTTCAAGACATTACTTATGTTATTCTTTGTTTTAAATTTTTTTATTTTTTATTCAGATAAACATTACCTTTCTTAACTGATTAAAGAGCATGTGGCAGATTTTCATAATAAAGAGGGCATTGGATGGGGTGTCTAGGCTCAGCATTCTTATCCATGCTCTACCAACAGCTGGCTACATGTCCTTGGGCAAATCTTATTAATTTGTTCTGCATCCAGGAAGTGCACAATCCAGCCTATTAGGCTAGTTTATCTCTAGGGTCATTTTCATTTCTGATATTCTTGTGATTTCTATACGAGCTTCCCAGGTGGCTCAGTGATAAAGAATCCACCTGCCAATGCAGGAGACACGGGTTCAATTCTTAGGTTGCAAAGATCCCCTGAAGAAGGATTCTTGCCTGAAAAATTCCATGGACAAGAGGAGCCTAGTGGGCTACAGTCCATGAGGTCACGAAGAATCAGACAACTTAGCCCCTGAGCATACACACAAACACACACACGTGACATGTATGCATGGTGTTCCATGTCCATTTTCTCCTCCTCCCTTAACAAGGGAAGAATTTTGTTCCAAGGTACCATTGTGTGCAAGTTTTACTAGGGTGTGCTCTCTTCTTAATTGTGAAGGCATAATGTAAAAGTGGGTGAAAATGCACAAACTAAGCCAGATTGCTTTAGTTTCCCATCTGCTCTGCTGTTGCTATGTAACATTGGGTAAGTTATTTCACTTTTTCAGTGCTTTAGGCTTTGTCACCTGTTGGAAATGAAAATATTAATGGTACTAAAATTCTGCAGCACTGGAGACTTGAGTTCCATCCCTGGGTTGATGATCCCCTGGAGAAGGGAATGGCAACCCACTCTAATATTCTTTCCTGGGGAATCCCATGAACAGAGGAGCCTGGCGGGCTGCAGTCTGTGGGGTCATAGAGAGTCTGACACACCTGAGCACCTAAGCACAAGCACATCTCCTAGCTTATGAAGATTTATTGAGTTAAATGTTTGTTGTAAAGTGGTTGAGCTCAGCATGAGAGTGTTAAGTAAATTGTGGCTATCATCCATTGTTATGATAACTTCATCCCCCATAGAACAAAAGCTTGAAATATAAGTAGCCATCCCTTGTGCTTCTGTTTAGAACTCTTTTTTCTCACAAATCTGAAAATTTGTGGGACCGTGCCTCTGTGGTAAGGATTCCCAAGAGAGACCACCCCTAGGTTCACTGATTGTCTGGAAAGACTCATAGGACTCAGTACATAGTCATACTTACACCTAAGAAGAAGATGCAAGAGATGATGTCTGAAGGAAACCAGGCTCAGTTTTCCAAGACTCCTTTCCCAGTAGAGTCACACAGGAAATGCTTAAGCCTCCAGCAACGAGGTACTAACTAGAGACTCAGCACTTAAGGTTTTTATTGAGGGTTGGTCGCATAGGCACCCACAAATACCAAAATTCCAGACGCCCAAAGGAAAGCTGATGTTCATAAACCACATTGAGTGCACAATAAGCCACTGTTATTTAGGGAAAGTTCTGTATCAATGTAGGGGATTGTTTACCAGTTAAGTTCACAGATGCCATCCAAGGACAGGCAGGCCTTTCTGAGGACAGCAATCTCAAGCCTGCTGTGTTAACTCTTGTCTGCAGTCTCCATGACCTTAGCTTTGCCCTGTTGTCCAGAAGGGGGAAAGTGAAGTAGAAGCAGACTTCTGTGCTTCCTTCTCATTTCCCATCTTTTCTTTCATTTTCTTCTCTTCTTTAGGGTAATGAGCTTGTATTCCTTTGAATACAGTTGAAGCTTATATCAGTCTTTTTCTTTTTACACTAAAGATTTAGCATTAGCTTAAGAATGTTACTTATCTTAGAGGAGGGATTCGTACCTCAGTATTTATCTGAATGAGTTTCTGGAAGTAGGAATTCTTTTATATTGTGTGTGAATGATAGATCTGTGCAAATGTTTATTTTTCTGGGGACAGAGTCTGCAGTTTTTATTACATTTAGAAAAAGAGATTTGACCCAAAAGAGTTAAGGACCAATGGATCCAATTTTTTTTTTTCAGAGTTAATTAAAAAAAGACCATCCAACTTTGTTAGAATTTAGATATTGGGGAAATAATAATAGTAGCTACTGTTTACTGATTGCATCTGCATGCCTGGCACTGTGTTGAATATCATATACTCTTTTCAACTACCATTTTGAAAAGGAACTTACTTAAGGCCACATACCTAGTTAGTGACGGAGCAGAAATTCAAACTAAGGCCTGACTCTAAGCCACTGTATATCATTCCAAGTTCTAATTTTGGTACTTAGGTTTTAATAATACATTTTTAATATAACAAAATTAAATGTTTTATTTTTTCCTCAAATAGCATTTGAAATACATTTCAGCACTTGTACAGATATACATTTACCTAAACATATTCATATACAGCATTGTTAAATTTGCTTTCTAAATAGCATATTATGCTTTGAAATTATGTAAACTCACATGACATGTTTATTTTTTTCCTACTTTTAAAAATAGATTCAGCAGATAATTGAAGGAAAACTCTTCCCAATGAAAGCTCTAGGTTATTTTGCTGTTGTAACAGGAAAAGGTATGCAAAGATGGATCATTACAGTTTTTTGTTTTTTTCAAATAATAAAAATGAACTTAGTGAGAACTTTACCACCATCTTTGCCTAGGAAACAGCTCTGAAAGCATTGAAGCTATAAGAGACTATGAAGAAGAATTTTTTCAGAATTCAAAACTCCTAAAGTAAGTATCTTGGTGAAATATTTAAAGAATTGATGGTGAGGGAGTAACTTCAGCTGTTTTCAATTTAAAAGTTTCTCTTATAGCTATCAGTTTAATGTTGACTTTCCAGAGATGAATTCTCAAATAGTGATCTGTCTCTAGTAAGCAAGTCCTCAGACTACTGTGACAAAGCTGGGAGCAGTTTATCACATAGTACAAAACATTGTGTTGTAATCAACTGCCCCTTGGCATATGGGCACTGGAGACACCACCAGTACCTCTTGTTTTACTTACAAGGTGATTTTTAAAAAATCAACACTCATTTTTAAATACCTGTCCAGATTTCTCTCAGAGTATTGGGGAAAGTTGGGAGTGAGAGGTGGCAGTGTCAAAGGGATGTCCTTAAATAGATACTGACAGATGGTAACAGAAAATAAGATACTAACAGAAAAGCAAAAAGGAAATGCTAAAGAGCAACTGAATTTTAAAACATTGTAACATGTAGAGAGTCTTGAGCTGGAAGAGTGTGTTTTCCTCTATATTAGTGTAGTAAGTCAAGGCAGTCCTTTCACCCATAGTCTTGAGAATTATCTTTTGGGATGGGGGTAGAACTGTGCTAGGGCTTGCCTGGTGGCTCAGTGGTAAGAAGTTCTGCATGCCAAGCAGGAGATGTGGGTTCAGTCCCTGGGTCAGGAAGATTCCCTGGAGAGGGAAATGGCAACCCACTCTAGTATTCTGGCCTGCAGAATTCAATGGACAGAGGAGCCTGGTGGGCTCCAGTACATGAAGTCTCAGAGTTGGACACTACTTAGCGACTAAACAATAGCAATAACTAAGCTATTCATTACAGTAGTCACTAACCCTGTGTGCTCGTTTGAATTCAGATTAATTAACATTAAAGGAACACTGGAGTTTCTCAGTCACACTAGCCACACATTTCAAGGCATCAGTAACCCATGTGACTAGTAGCTGTGTGTCGGACAGCACGGATACAGATTACTTTATCGTGGAAAGTTCATTGGACAGCCCTCGTATAAAGCAATTAAGTGGTGGTTCTCATTAGGTTATAACAAGCACATTCTCAAACTTGGTGATAGTATTGTCCTTTCTGCCACTTTAATATACGCTAACTCTGGTTATTGTTTTGTAGGACAAGCATGCTAAAGGCACACCAGGTGACTACAAGAAATCTAAGCCTTGCTGTATCAGACTGCTTTTGGAAAATGGTACGAGAGTCAGTTGAACAACAGGCTGATAGTTTCAAAGGTATGTTGAGTTTTTAAAATAAGCTCTCAAATTTATGTATTTTATTACCTGACAGACTTAGATCTGTCCATCAGATTCTTGACTTTCTTTAACAGTTGCTTTTCGTTCATTTACTATAATAGTATATGGGAAATGGAAAAATACCAATCTTCAGTTGTATGAGAGCAGGATTTTTCCTTTCGGAGGAACAATTGCTAGGAGCACATTACAAAGTTTAAACAGAAAGTTTGCAGTAACGTTTGAGAGAAAGAGCCTAGAAAACTATAGAGAACTCAGATTCCGCCTTGTTAGAGGAATGAGAGGAAATGTGTTGGGAGGCAGAGCAGCCAGTGTACTTGAAGGTATATTGTACTGGTTCCTGAATTCCAGGCCTTCCTTTTCCATGGTTTGGCTTGCTTCCATAGTTTCATTTGGCAAGAGTATACCCTCCTTCCTTTTTCTCATTAGGAAATCCTACCTATTTATCCCATTAGTCCCTCATCACTCTTACATTATTTTCATTTTACCAAAGAGCAGACTGAGGCAGAGAATAACTTGCCTAAGTAATAACACACCCAGCATCACACAGTAACAGATAATAGACCTGGGATTTGAATGGAGTTCAAAATCAGAGTTGAGTTGGTGACTTGACTTTAGAGTCCCATGCTCTTAGCAACTGTACTAAATTGTGTCAGCTGTGTGATCTGTGGATTGAAAATGGAAGAACTAAAGTCAAAAGGATTACTTTGGAAAACTGTTGCAATAATGCAGATTCTGAGATATTGAGACAGAGAAGGACATGGCAAACCACTCCAGTATTCTTGCCTAGAGAATCCCGTGGACAGAGGAGCCTGGTGGACTGCTGTCCATTGGGTTGCACAGAGTCGGACATGACTGAAGCAACTTTGCATCATGCATGCATTGGAGAAGGAAATGGCAGCCCACTCCAGTATTCTTGCCTGGAGAATCCCAGGGATGGAGGAGCCGGGTGGGCTGCCATCTGTGGGGTCGCACAGAGTCGGACATGACTGAAGCAACTTGGCAGCAGCAGCAGATGTTGAGAGCCCAGGGTACTCAGGAGCTATCATTGCATATTCAGAAATTCAGTTAATATACCAGATATGTGAGATAGCCTTTAACCACTGTGACTGGAACGAAGGAGATTCCTCAAACCTGAGCATCTTTCCTTCTTCCTCAGCAACACGTTTTAACCTTGAAACTGAGTGGAAGAATAACTATCCTCGCCTGCGAGAACTTGACCGGGTAATATTTGTGTGCCTTACGGATCTTGTGTGTATCTAATTTAATATTGTGCTCTAGCAGAATTTAAGTTGATGAATAAAATCTGGTAAGCTAAATTGTTTTTAACCATGATTACTAATTTTAGAGTTACAGGAATACATTTGGAGGAACAGTTGTCACTTCTATAATAATTTAAATCATTTATTACATAATACTAAAAATCAATTAGGGATTCTAGCATATGCAAACAAGTATTTAAAAAATTTTTTCTGAGAAGTTGAAGACTGTTCTTTCAAGGTCTTATAAATTAACATGTTTATGTAATATAAACTTTTAAAAATGGTGCATCAGCTTTTTAACCTTTTTACTGTTTATACTCTTAAGTTAATAGGACTTAAGTATTGATTTTCCTTTATTTTAAAATGCCGTCAGTTGTAAAACATCAGATACTGTCACTACTATATTAAATTAATAATGTGTTGACAGCTGTCACATAATATTACATGAAAAACTTACCTAAACAAATGTTACATGAAAAGCTACATTCAGAACTGAGTGAAAAAGGTGGGCATTTGTGTCAGTTTTTGTGTCCTTATCTGGTTATTGGCATTCCTAAAAAGAGTCTAGAAGAGCATTACTTGCAGGTCATGGATGCTTCAAACCTAAGCCCAGCCAGTAGCCTGTCACAGGCTTTCCTTTTAGTTATCTCTGAAAATCATGGCAGGGCACATTGACTGTCTTATGAAAATCTTACTTATTTGTATCTATGTTGCCTAGAATGAACTATTTGAAAAAGCTAAAAATGAAATCCTCGATGAAGTTATCAGTCTGAGCCAGGTTACCCCAAAACATTGGTGAGTATTTGACCTTTTCTCAAAGACTACTATGTGAATGATAATGGAATACTAAAATTTAGATTCATAAGGCAGTGATTTATTGTAGCCTTGGCTCATCCCCCAAGCACTTAGTAAACAGACAAGAACATAAAAATGTCTTTATAAAATAAAACCACTATTTTAGTCTAACCAATTAACTATTTTAAGTATAATGAATTAGGTATATATTAAGTATCTCTGAGAAGAGAGATTCTGAAAGATAGCTTTCTCCATGCTCTTTTGAAATCTTAATTCATCTTAGGTTTTTCCTTACTTAAAAAATAGATAATTTTGATTTCTGTAAAATCATTTAAGTAAAAGTTATATTAAATCGTACTTTAGCTAAGTATCAGTCTGTCAAAAACTAGTTGTTCTTGTTTGATCACACATAAAAGAACAAAACTACAGAGAAAATTGATTTGTAAAAGGAGAAGAGTATATTATTTTAAAGTTCTCATATATACATAAGAACACCCGTGCTTTTGTAATATGTGTCTAATGTGTTTTGTGCAAATCACATTTGAAAATAAATCCTTTTTGAGATTTTTGAAAAATAGCAAATAAATGTACTCTTTTGAAAAATAACTCATGCAAATTGCTTTTAAGGCCAACTGTCATCTTCAATTTATGTTTTATGTCAATATGTTGGAATGGCACTGTAACCAAACTAAGGTCCATGTATCTCAAGCACACTATCCTTTAAGTTTTTATAATCTGTATTAATTAATAAATAACATATTAAAATTATCTTCATAATGCAATCTGTAGTATTTTAAGAATTTATTAACCTCAGAGTAGAACTGTCTTTACTGCCATTTATTATAAATATTTTTTTTCTGTAACTTTTATATGCTCAGTTGGAGATTATCAAAATTGAACGTAGACAGTAGTATCCGTTCCTGAAGTTTATATTCTGTGCTAGTTTCTCTATGTTGGTGCCCTTTCTTCCTCAGTAATCTCTTTAATCAAAATTTTGATTTTGATTTTAAAGTAAAATCTCTTTTCTCTCTTAAAGTAATCAAAATTTGCCTATTTTTAATCTCTTCTCCTTGTCCAAAAAAGAATTCTGATCTTACCTATATCTGTTGGTTAATCTGAGCCATCAGGAAAGTGCACACACACACATACACACACAACAAATTTGTTATCTTTACTGGAGATGCGAGTTCCATCCTTGGGTTGGGAAGATCCCCTAGAGAAGAAGTGGCAACCCACTCCAGTATTCTTAACTGGGAAATCCCATGGACAGAAGAGCCTGGCAGGCTATAGTCCACGGGGTCGCAAAAGAGTCAAACACGACTTAGCAATTAAACAGCAGTGCTTTTCTGTAAGTCATCCAGCTTTTGAAGTTTGCCAGAGATAGATATGTGTGTGTGTCTGTATGTAAACATATACATATATACATACAGAATGAATAATACTATTGACTTTACTAGATTGTATGAGGATAATATACAAAAAAAAGTGATTTGTAAAACTATAATAACTGTAATACTATTTATGGAGAAAAATGTGCCTTTGTAAATTTCTGGCATCAGCAAATGGAATGGTTAGTTTTGTTTGGACAGAGGAAGTTTGAAATCAAAATATACCTACACTTAAGTGAGCCTAGAAGATAAACGCATGGGTGGCGAAGTGAATTGTAGAGGCACAAGAAAACTATATTGTCAGATTGCCTATTGAGCCAGCAAGGAGAGAAGTGTAGGACATCTGGCTGCTAGAGATTTATTCTTTGAGTTGCTGGATCTTTTCTTCACCACCCCTCTTTTTCCCCAGACTCTATAGATTAACACATTGATCAAAATAGCAGGTCCTAATCTTGGCTGTTCATGCCACATTGATATCAACTGCATTGCACCCAAAATGTTTTATTTTTGTGACATAGTTTATATTAGGTAGTATTTTTTTGCTGCTTAATGTCTTATGTGACATTTTAGGATACACCTTTATAATGTTTATTATTATTTGAGTCAGAAGACTGTTTGATCTGTATTTGGTGATCCAGAAGCACTCTTACACGTTTTTTGTCTATTGTACTTCAGTTATATTTTAAGAAAGTTATTGGCCGTTTAAATTTGACTTATGATTCATTATAGTGAGAAATACACTCTCAGCATTTTCACATAGTATACTTCACTTGATCATTAGGAGTTGATTATGTACACTAGCAGGAGATAATTATCCTTATTTAGAAGGATAACTGGCTGGGTTTATAGAAATACACTTAAAAAATGGTATCATGGTATGCATACATTTTTTGGTGAGAAGTATTAAGTTTATTTTGTTCAAGTTAAAAGAATGAAAGGAAAATAGGAATGCATAGATAAGCACCCTAACTCAGATGTAAATAATCAAAAAAATGTTCTTATAATGAGATGTAAAGAATATATAGGTGCTAGGTAAGCCAGTGACCAGAATATTTCAGAGGCCAAGAGATGAGAGCAAGAAAAGTGACACGGGTAGCTTAAGGCAGTTACTTACGGTTTTAGCATAGAAGAAGCAAGAGGCAGAAGATGAAATAAATGTAGGTATAAACAAAATATAGATGATTAGGGGCCTTAGAAACCATGTTCAGAAAGTTGGAATTTATCCTACAAGCAGTGAGAGCCAGTGAAGAGTTTAGGTCAGATTTGCATTTCAGAAAGATTTTTGTAGTAGGGGGAGTGGAATACAGGTGGAGAAAACTGAGCAAGGAGACAGTTGGCTACTGAGATAGTCTAGATGAGGAGAGAATAGTGACTTGAATAGTAGTTGTGCAGATGGAGAAGAGATTACGTTTTTGAGATATTTGAGAGGCTACCTAGAGGATAGAAGTGATAGTATAAGTGTAAACAGATTGAAAACTAGGTTTTTATTTGGAATTACATAATATTTATCCATAGAGTGGATTACTCTGTAGCCATTGAAAAATATAGGGCGTTAACATGGAAATACAGCTTTATATTGTATTAATTAAACAGTATGTGTAATATCACCTGCATCAACACACAAATAGTAATGTAGGCATTAAATTTTTTAAATGATAAATTAAGCTGTGAATAGTGATCATCTGGTGGCTTAGATGGTAAAGAATCTGCCTTCAGTGTAGGAGACAAGGGTTTGATCCCTGGGTTGGGAAGATCCCCTGGAGGAGAGCATGGCAACCCACTTCAGTAAATTCCATGGACAGTGAGCCCTGATGGCCTGCAGTCCGTGGGGTCACAAAGAGGCAGACACGATTGAGTGACTAATACTTTCAGTGAAAGAGAAATTATGGAGGACTTCTTTTTCTGTATTGATTTTAAATTATTTTATGAAGTAAGTCCTATCCTTTAAAAGAAGAAAGAAAAAAAATTTTAATTAAAAGAATATATAGGTAAAGTTTGGGAGATAAAGAGGGTAATAAATAGAACTATAATGGTAACTGTATTTTGTGTTTTAGTGGTACATGGGGTCTCAAAGGGTCGGACATGAGTGAGCGACTGAACTGAACGAAATCAAATCCCTGGATGACTGTAAAACTTAGAGTAGAGAAGAAGCCTACAGTTACCTAGAACATTCACTGGGGAATTGACCAGTATAAGCTGAGGACTAATGATTTGGAAGAGAGATTGTGGGATTGGGAGAACATAGCTTCCTCTTCCTGACGCTGAAACACGTTCAGCTAATGAGGAGCTTCAAGCAGCAGAATTTGAAGATAATCCTTGAGGGTCCTTTGCAAAAAGTTACCTAAGTTTTGTCAGAATTTGATGGTCTGGAATTTTGTTACGATCTCCTTGAAAAGGTGTATGGGTTCTAGAGTCTTGTCACAGACTGCAGCAGGAGCAGCGAAAGGCCTTCTTGGTCAGAGGCTGACTCCTGATTTTTTGTTCATCTTTCAGAAGTCTTGAGTTTGTGTTTGGTTGCCTGAATAGATGACCCTGATAAGCTTCTTTTCTTCCATCTTGCTCTTAAAATTCTCCTGTTATCTGTCATTATTGCCATAACTAAATGGACTTTATCCTTCTGACCCTCAGTGTGCATCCTCTCCTCACATTCTGTCTCCTTTCTCCCTCCCTTCCTCCCTTCTGTTTTTATTGAAATGTAGTTGACGTACAGTATTACGTTAGTTTCAGTGTACCACATAGTGATTTAACATTTGCATACATAATGGAACACTCATTGTAAGTCTAGTAACCATCTGTCCCTCTGCAAAGTTATTACATTATTATTGATCATATTCTTCATGCTGTGTATTATATCCCTGTGACTTACTTATTTTATAACTGGCTGTGTATATACATTTTCATCTTCTTCACCTGTTTGGTCCTCCCTGGCATACTTTTGTTTTCTGGTGGAAATGGAAAAAAGACCTGAAAATTAGCAAAGGAAAACCTACAGCTAAGCTCATCGACCCAACAGACTTAATGTTACACAAAATGTTGAGTGAATATGAGTCAACTTGCACAGTAGGGAGTGTTCAACCAAGAAAAGTACAGTTTGGCTTTTGGACAGAAGAGGGTGTTTTCTGTTACCCTGAGCTTTGTAACTGTATCCTGAAAGGGGAGATTACTTTTAAGACTGATCACTTGATAAGCAGGGTGTTTTTGTATGTTGTTGCACTATTTTACAATAGAGATTAATTTTGGAGAATTTGAATAATTATTTTCTAGAGATTACAAATTTTTTCTTGATTAAAATAATTTTCTTTTTTCTATTTAGAGAACTGTGTTCTTGTAATATGTCTTTTAAGATACAATTTTCAGCTTGATCATTCATCTTTTATATTATGAAATGTTGAGCAATTTTACCTAGCAATATACCATAACATCTCTGTGCTGATAAATTATTAAAATTGTACCAAGAAGTGTACAGTCTTGGACTCCACTTCACAGTCAACACATATAAAGTGTGTATTAATATTAGGTAAACGAGTACATAAAAAGATACTTAGAATTACTAGTCATTGGGGAAATGCAAATTAAAACCATACTGAGATACCACTGTACACCAATTACAATGACTAATGATACCAAATGTTGGCAAGATGTAGAGTATCTAGAACTTTCATACTCCTCTGCTGGGAATGTAAAGTGGTTCAGTCAATTTGGAAAATGGTTTGACAGTATCTTATAAAGTTAAATATATAATTACTGTATGATCCAGACATTCCACTCCTAGCTATTTGCCCAAGAGGAATAATAACCTATGTCATACACAAACTTGTATTGATACGTGAATGGTCATAGCAGCTTTATTTGTGATAACAAACAACTGATAACAACCCAAATGTTCATTAGAAGGTGAATAAGTAAACAGACTCGTGTAATGGAATATTCAGTTCAGTCGCTCAGCTGTGTCTGACTCTTTGCGGCCCCATGAACTGCAGCATGCCAGGCCTCCTGGAGTCCACCCAAACCCATGACCATTGAGTCGGTGATGCCATCCAACCATCTATTACTCAGCAAAAAAGGAGGTGAAATACTAATAATACACAGTGTTATGGATAAGTCTCAAAATAATTATGCTGATGCAAGAAGACAGATGAAATAAGAGTACATGGTATGTGATTGCATTTACATTAAGCTATAAAAATACAATCTGTAGTGACAGAAAGTAAATCTAGTGGTTACAACTTTTGCAGATGATGAATATGTTCATTATCTCGATTACTGTGATGCACAGATGTGTATGTATGTCAAAACTTTAAATATATGCAACTTATTGTAAGTTAATGATAACTTTAACAATTCTTCAGTGAAGCTGTTTATAAAAACTTGATATTATGTTTGAATTTGGTGTTCTTGGAACCTTTTTTTTTTTTTTTTTAAATTTTAGGGAGGAAATCCTTCAGCAGTCTTTGTGGGAAAGAGTATCAACTCATGTGATTGAAAACATCTATCTTCCAGCTGCACAGACCATGAATTCTGGGACTTTTAACACAACAGTGGATATCAAGCTTAAACAGTGGACTGATAAGCAGCTTCCTAATAAAGCAGTCGAGGTTAGGATATAATTTAATTAAATGGGTAAGAAGCATTATCTGAAGAGAGTAGGAGCTGTGAATTTTATGATTTATTCCCATCACGGCCTCTATAGTTCTTTTGCTTCTTAAGCTCCTTCTATTCTTTATTCCTGATCTCTGTGTTGGGATTAACCTTAATGCTGCTCAGTTACCACTATTAAAAAATTTTGCTAATTGCTATGGTGTTGGTGTGAGGGTATTGGTTCTCCTTCCAAAGGTGGCATTTAACAAAACCAGCAAAACTTGCTTGAATGTGAAATATTTTTAACTTCTGTGGTTAGATATGCCATAAGAAAAATGTTCAACTTTGTTTTCTGCAAGGTTCAATTTTAATTAAAGTTTCCTTAGTTAAGAATCTGCCAAAAGGTTAGACTAGGAATATAAGAAAGTTACATTTTCCTCTTAGAGAATGCATTTCTGATACCTGTGTACCTTGGTTCTACCACTTTGCAACTTTGCGATCTTTGGGCTATTTGCTTAGTAATGTTTCTGTTTTCTCATCTCTAAGATAAGGGTGAAAACGTGGCCTACATAAAGCATTGTTATAAGGAGTCAAGAGTTAACATATGTAGAATACATAGACAATGTATGGTCCATGGTAACGACTCAGTAAATGCCAACTCTTTACAGTGATGACCATCATCATCCAACTTGATCTTGCCACGCACATTACTCTGAAGAGTGAGTGTTGTAGATCAGAGTCAGTGTGTTCTCTGCCTCTGTGTGAAGTTGCTCACAAAATTAGAATCCATGTTAAAAATAATTTTGTTTTTCGTCCTTCTAGAAACAAAATGTCAGTGTCCACTTATTCAAGTGTATTTTACCCTTTCCTATCCTGCCAGTCTTTGCTGCTTTATCTCTGCTCTCAATTTCCTCAAGTCTCTTTTTCTAAGAACTCTTGCAGCCATTCTGCCTTCAGGTGTTCCTGACCCCTGGTTTCAACACATTTCCTCCTAAAGTAATTAAAGAGCTGCTGCCACCTCTTCTCACAACTGGCCCTGACATGGGGCATGTCCCATGATAGTGTATTTTCAAATCTTAAGATTCAAGCAGTGGAAGCAGTCATAAAAATGGCAAGTGACTCTTTTGCTCCTTTCTCCCTTCACACCTAGGTGTGGTAGAAAGATGTGAACCTGCTTAAGGTCAGGAAACAGATTTTAATACCTCACTCTGTATTCTTGGACAGTCACCTTCTTTATGCCATACTTTTTTCATGTTTAAAATGAAGAGGGCAGAATATTTAGTACAACGGTAACTAGCCCACGTAGTACTAAGTAGGTTTAGTTCTTAATTGCTTTTGACACTGTGCTCTCGTTTCACTGTTCAGATCATTGGGAGTTAGCAACAGTACAAAACTCAATAGTACTCACCTTTGTTTGAAAGTGTTGACACATTGCTTCATACATTTGCATAAGGAAGAAGATGTGAAAAAGACTAAATCATTAAGAAATTTAAAACTTTACAGTATGAAAGAGGCAGACAAACTCAGATGTTGTAGAGAGTGAAGTAAATAAGTAAGTGAACTGAGTCTGGTGGCTGATGGGGGCTGAATGCTTTCTCTGCTCCAGCGGGCAGAGGTGTGTAGAGCGTGGGCCCAGTGTTGCTACACAGTTCAAGTGAGACTGGGAACAGATTTTATATGAAGTCTCACAGTTTTTAAATGTTAGTACTAATTTTTTTAAATTTAGGAGGCCATATATGTGTTGTAGCAAAACATATCAGTAGGCCAACTCTATCACACCAGCTACTAGTATGAGGTCTTTCAGTTCAGTCGCTCAGTCATGTCCGACTCTTTGCGACCCCATGAATTGCAGCACGCCAGGCCTCCCTGTCCATCACCAACTCCCAGAGTTCACTCAGACTCACGTCCATAGAATCAGTGGTGCCATCCAGCCATCTCATCCTCTGTCGTCCCCTTCTCTTCCTGCCCCCAATCCCTCCCAGCATCAGAGGCTTTTCCAATGAGTCAACTCTTCGCATGAGGTGGCCAAAGTACTGGAGTTTCAGCATCATTCCCTCTAAAGAAATCCCGGGGCTGATCTCCTTCAGAATGGACTGGTTGGATCTCCTTGCAGTCCAAGGGACTCTCAAGAGTCTTCTCCAACACCACAGTTCAAAAGCATCAATTCTTCGGCGCTCAGCCTTCTTCACAGTCCAACTCTCACATCCATACATGACCACAGGAAAAACCATAGCCTTGACTAGATAGACCTTAGTCGGCAAAGTAATGCCTCTGCTTTTGAATATGCTATCTAGGTTGGTCATAACTTTCCTTCCTAGGAGTAAGCATCTTTTACTTTCATGGCTGCAGTCACCATCTGCAGTGATTTTGGAGCCTAAAATAATAAAGTCTGACCCTGTTTCCACTGTTTCCCCATCTGTTTCCCATGAAGTGATGGGACCAGATGCCATGATCTTCGTTTTCTGAATGTTAAACATCTTTTAATTTCATGGCTGCAGTCACCATCTGCAGTGATTTTGGAGCCCAAAAAAATAAAGTCTGACACTGTTTCCACTGTTTCCCCATCTATTTCCCATACCACTGTATCATATAGACTGACATCTCAGCTGGAGGCCTTTATTCCATCAACCCATCTCTGTTACATCAAAGATTTCTTCACCCACACTGTGTTAAGGAATCCCACAAAGTCTCTATTTCTTGTTTTCTATTATTCCAAGTTTAAATTCTTTTCATGCTCTCTAATTATGCTATAATTGGCTACCAAACTATTTCTCTGAGTTCATTTTCCACCATTCACCACCTCTCAATTCTCATTAAGTGATTCTCTCACTCTCCTGTGTGAATCACTCACAGTTTCATATATATATTTTTTTTAATTTTGTTTTTAATTTACCTTACAATACCGTATTGGTTTTGCCATACATTGACATGAATCTGCCACGGGTGTATACGAGCTCCCAATCCTGAATCCCCCTCCCACCTCCCACCCCATATCCTCTCTCTGGATCATCCCCGTGCACCAGCCCCAAGCATCCTGTATCCTGTATGGAACATAGGCTGGCGCTTCGTTTCTTACATGATAGTATACATGTTTCAATGCCATTCTCCCAAATCATCCCACCCCCTCCCTCTCTCTCAGAATCCAAAAGTCCATTCTATACATCTGTGTCTCTTTTGCTGTCTCGCATACAGGGTCATCATTACCATCTTTCTAAATTCCATATATATGTGTCAGTATACTGTATTGGTGTTTTTCTTTCTGGCTTACTTCACTCTGTATAATTGGCTCCAGTTTCATCCATCTCATTAGAACAGTTTCATATTTGTTTGTTCCGCTGTGTATCTTTCTCTTTCCAATCGACTCAGATACTAATGACCCTTGCATTTGGCCCGGTTCCCATGGTCTGCACAAAGCCTGATGGACAAGTCAGCTTGCAGAGAACTCTCTTTTACTGATCCTCACTTGCTCTTGAGATCTGAAGATGAAAATTTATATGCAAAGCAGGAATTGACTACAACCACTTTTCATATACTAGACAAGTAGCTTTTTCATGTAAGGGAAGAGGATTCTTTTTTTAGGGGAAAAACTCAGTAGACTCTTTGGGAATAGTGAAGCTTCCTTATAGCATAGATTACTGAAAGATTGCCAAATTCTTCAAATTCAAGAGCAGAAATATGGATTACCTGAGGTTGTGTATGAGAGAGGGTAGGAAGCTGGAAATACTGGAGAAGAGATGACATGGAGTCTGAAAAAATGTAACTAATATCGCTGAGGGAGCGTGGACAGTGAGATGTTACCCGTGCCTGGGACAGGCTGAAGAATATATACACTTAATAGCTTTAAGTTAATGTCTGTCCTGTGCTGAAAGCCCCACCTTCCTCTGTGCCAGACCTTAAGGAAACCTCTGTCCTGTGTCAGCGGTATCCTGAAGGAGTGAAAGAATCCAAGCAGTGGCCAGCGGGGAGCAAAGCTGTGCAGACCAAGTGTAGCAGCTGCAGAAGTGAGATGTTGAATGTAAAAATCAGAAAAGTGAAGCGAAGAACACTAGGGGAAATGCTTCACCAATGATTCCCATCTAGTGGAGTGGTGATTGGGTTTTTCATAGCACGTGAGAAAAAGTAAAGTTACAGTATTTACATATTAAAAGGAAGGGGACACCAAAGAGTTGGGGGCACCTAGGTAGCTGTCTGGGGGGCCCCTCAATTTTGAGGCAACTATAATTCGTCTCATAAGTCTGTGATAGTTTCAGATCTGTAAGCATTATTTCCTCCACAGGTTATAATCTGAGGGAGGAAGTAACTGTTATACTCTTTCACATCTCCACAGTTGCTACTTTGAGGTAGCTGCTTAATAAATACTTGCTAGATTGCAGCTAAATTAAGTTGAAATAAAAGAGTGGTTCTTCTTAATTACAGGAAAGCTCATCAAATATTATTGCCGATGTGTGTCAAGTCATCTTTATTACTAATTTGTATACTAATTTTTAAAAGACTTTCAGAATACTTATCTTGAAATTTATGTGGAAAGATAAATGAAACTGTATTGTCAGAATTTATATAAAATAGACCAGTCAGAAAACATTTTTTTCTCTGTACTGAATGGAGAATAATCACAGGGATTTGCATTTCTTGCTGTTAGGATTGTGGTTCTTAGTATTTGAATAAATCATAAACTAGGACTCTTCTAAAGTAATCTTTCTCTGTAAGTTACACAACCAGATAAGTTATATAAGAAAGGTGGCAAAATTACTTTTATTCAACTTACAGTCTCTGTTTGTTTTGGCTATAATAAATTAAGTCAAGATATATGCAAGTAGTATGTAGTCATTTAAAATATTTAAAGGCTTATAATTCCTACCATTAAGAAGTCAGCCTGTCATTTTTAAAGTACAGTTTAGGGAAGAAAACAAATATAAATAATTTTATATAAATTATATAAATACTAGTATATTAAACCACATAGCATAACTTTCATCTTGCCCCAAAAGGCTATCTCAATGAGTACGTATCTGTTCGTGAAATCACTCTTAAGCCTTTAGAAAGTGAAATTAAAACTGAAAATAGGTTGGGAGAACTTTATTCTTAGAGGCTAATGGAAGAAATGTCATATTCTTTAAGTTTAAATTCCTTTTATCTTATGGACTCTGAACTTGATTCAATTGGAAAAGTGGAAACTTTCTGTAAAAACTAATTTGATGGGTGAATCTGGATAAGTCAGGTGTAGCAGAGATAATAATCTTTAGACAATTTTGCTGATGGATATTGAAGTGAGGCAGGATTATCGTTCTAAGATGATTCAAATGTAATTAATGCTTTTCAGAAAATTCCATTTGAATGTGATGTCTGTGATACTTTGAACACAAACAATGCATCCCCTGGAACTTTATATAAAACATGATATGATTTCTGTAAGTGTTCAAAAGTATCATCCATTATTTGTTACCTGAAAATAGACAATCATGTTGTGTTAAGGAGGACAAATATATAACTAAATCACATGGCTGTGATTACCTGAAATGAACACAGCATTGTAAATTAACTATATTTCAATATAAAATACTTTTAAAATTAAAAATACTAATTAGTAACTAAGCACTAAGAAAATTAATGCCCAGGGGAATATCCTTCCTTTTTTAACACCAATATTGATGTCAGTCAGCATCTTGTCATATAATCAGTCAGTGCTTTGAAGATTATCAGTTGCTATGTTATCCAACAATACAATTCAGTTTGATTGAAGAGTGAAAGTGCAAGAGTCAGGGTTTACAAAGTGACCTGGGAAAACCACTTGGCTCTCATACACAGTCCATAAAATGTGAGACTCAAGTCGGAGGGAAGAAGCACCATGATTTGTATGTGATGGGCTTTGCCTAGGGAGTGATATGAAAACCAAAAGGCTAAAAGGTAAATCTTGAAAACAGAAGCCTCTTTGCTTCTGTGACATGAAATTCAGATTTGAAGGGTAGAATGTGCCATAAAACAATTTTCTTAGAATAAATATTTCTTGTACAAATCAATGAACAGTTGAGTCATTGTATGAAAAATTAGTGCAAAATTGCAATTATAACAAGAAATTTAAAGATACAAATTAAATCACCTTATTTTCATAATTCATAGTTACAGTTTTCAAGGTTAAAGATAATTGATATTTTTACATAATGTAATATAAAATTATTCATTCTCAATATAGNAAGAGACAGACAGTTGATTCATTGTATGAAAAATTAGTGCAAAATTGCAATTATAACAAGAAATTTAAAGATACAAATTAAATCACCTTATTTTCATAATTCATAGTTACAGTTTTCAAGGTTAAAGATAATTGATATTTTTACATAATGTAATATAAAATTATTCATTCTCAATATAGGTGGACTCACTTAAAATAATCGTTTTTGGTAGCTCAAATTATCCTTGAGTTCACTTTTGCACTTACAGTTTTAGTTTTTTTCTTAGACATTAAGATAAATGTTAAAGAGCATTATTAAAGGGAAATAATTTTTTGTTTAAAAAGATGGCATTTACATATTCTTTGTAATTCCTCATTCAAAATGGAAAGATTTAATGCTACACATTAGAGAATTGAAAGGAGTCTTTAATTTCCTTTCCAACTCTAACTTTCGATTGCTTTTGATTCTGAAATGGCCCACATTTAACTCTGATAGGAATCCTATTCTAAAATATGAAGACTATGAAAATATGCTATAGCTTTCCATTCTCCCAGAGCTCTTTTCCTGGATGCTGCTAACTAGATTTATTTATCTTAGATACTACTTCTTAACACATGATATTGATACCTTAATAGTTCATATACTATATTAAATTATTCCTGGCAGGGTCATTATTAAGTATATTGCTGTTAACTCCTCATCTAGTTGTAAGCAATGTGGACCAATTACATAATGGCATAAATATACTGGTGCCCCAACTGTCAAGTCAAGAAAGCGACAATTTAAATGTCAACTAAAGCTACTATACACTGTGTTTTGTGAAATCTACTGTAGAGCTTTAGAAGATGGAAATATTTTAATATCTGTAAAGATTTAATTCTTCTCTTTATATTGCAAATGATGCATGTTTATTAAGAAACATCCTGTGACCTTTATAAATACTGTCTATGCCCCATTACATTTAGAAAGTCAAACAGCATGCCCTCAGGATGTAACAAGTAGGTTTTCCTTGATCTTCATTGATCTGGAGAAAGTCCCATTTGATGTACTCTGTGTACCTTTAGTCATATTGAAACAGCAAAAAATAAGATCAGGAACCAAAACTACCAAGTGTGAGTAGTTAAAACGTTTGATTTTCAAAGGCTTTCAAAATATGTATAGATACTTAGGCAAAAAAAAAGCCTTATCTTTCCAAGGCCAATTTTTCCTTTGATTCCCTTAATTCCCTTCTGCCTCTTTAGTGCCTGTTCCATCAACTAATCCCTTGTTATCTCTTTTCAGTACCACCCACTTCATTCCATATATTTCACCTGTTAGTGTATTAATTTATTCAGAAGACTTAACAATATCTTTTATGTGTTAAGCACTACACAGAACATGTATCAATGAAAATTAAGAGTGGCATAATCATAACCATTATTAACATTTCTTGGGCTTTTCACACATTATATCATTATATCATTCTCACACCAAACCATGTGGTTGACATTGCTTGTATCCCCCTTCTACAGACAGAGACACCCAGAGAGGAACTTGCTAGAATGGTATGGGGCTGGCATTTGGACCCAGACCTTCAGACCGCAGAGCAGTATGGTGTATGTCCTCAAGGAGAGACAGCTCCGTATAAGAAGGCAGACACAGACAGGCAAGTATAATGCCTTATATTCATATTTCTTTCTCTTTGAATTATCACACAACTGTCCTGATCAATTCCTTATTGCCTGTATCCTGGGCTACTGTAATAGCCTATTAACTGGTCTCCTTGTCTCCAAATCTTTCTCCTCTTCAACCTGTCCTACAAAAAGTGATTTTTTTTTTTTTAGACAAGGTCCTAGTGTTATCACTCACCTCCTCAAAGGCCTTCAATGGTTTCCTTATTTCCCTAAGAGCAAACACCTCAGCATTCAGACCTTTCACGTGATCTAGTCCCAGTATCCTTCTAGCTTCCCCATTCAGTTCTCCTTTTACCTTATCATCCTGCACTTCTCCTTTTTGCTATTCAATATTCATGCAATTGACTGTCCCTTCATCTAGAAAGCCCTGCTCCCTGTTTCCAGATGTCTGAATTTTGCTATTCCTACATATCTGTATCTTGTGTCTTTGTCCCAGGAAACTTTTTCTGGATTCCCAATTCTGAGCCTTCCTTACATTTTATATCACTTTCAGGATTCTGAGCTTTTTGCCATAGTCATTTATGTATAGGACTTGAGTATCCACAGCACTGGTTTCTTAGGGCTGCCATAACAAAGTGCCCGTAACTGGGTGCCTTAAAACCGCAGTAACTTTTTCTTTCACAGATCTGGAGCCTAGAAGTGTAAAATCAAGAGGTCAGCAGGGCCATGCTCCCTGTGAAGCCTCCAGGACAGGGACCTTCCTTGCCTTTTCCAGTATTTTGCAGCTCCAGTTATTCCTTGGTTCATGGCAACAGAACTTCAGTCTCTGCCTGTCTTTACATGGCATTTTCCCTGTTTGTGTCTGTCTAAACTGCCATCTTCTCTTAAGGACACCAGTCATATTGAATTAGTGTTCACACTAATGACTTCTTATATTGATTACATCTGCAAAACCACTGTTTACAAATAGGGTCACGTTTAGGTAGCAGGAGCTTGGATATTTACATACCTTTTTCAGGGAAGGGGCACAATGAACTCTTACGCTCAGTGTATTTGAGTTCAAGCACTGAGTCTTTAGCTTAGTACCATTCTAACTAGAAAAGCACCCCCAGGACAGGGATGATATAGTCTTCATTTTATATCTGCTTAGCATATAGCTTTATTGTTCAACCTTATGCTGAAATGAATCAAATTATTTAAACATATTTGGAAAGATCATAAAAAAGTTCTGAGGCTGCCAAGAAAGATCTATTAAGCAACAATTGTATGGGGTCTTATAAAGCCTCAAACATGGTGGTGTTTATTAATCAACACATTAAAAAATATCTTAGTTTGGCAGAGAGAAAACTCCCAAATACACCACCAGAGACTGGCAAATTCAATTTGAGGCAGTATGTGTGAGGGAAAAAACAATTATCGGTTGAATATACTCTCAGATGAGCTAATAAATTAGCTAATTTAGAAAATTAGGTTGAAACTATTGTGTTATCTTCTGTTTTTAAGAAGTGAACTTAAAAATGGAAGTAGAGTTGCTTCACAATGTTGTGTCAATTTTGGCTGTACTGCAAACTGAGTCAGTTATATGTATGCATATATCCACTCTTTTTTAAGATTTCCTTCCCATTTAGGTCACCACAAATGATTGAGTAGGGTGCCCTGTGCTGTACAACAGGTTCTCATTAGTTTTCTGGTTTATACATGGGGTCATACAAACATGTATGGGGCCTCCCGGGGGCACTAGAGGTAAAGAACTCACCTGCCAATGCAGGAGATGTGGGTTCTATCCCTGGGTCAGGAAGATCCCCTGAAAGAGGAAATGGCAATGCACACCCGTATTCTTACCTGGGGAATCCCATGGACAGAGAGCCTGGAGGGCTACAGTCCGTAGGGTCTCAAAGAGTCAGCCAGGACTGAAATGATTTAGCACACGCACAATATATGTATATATATATGCTACTATATATAGTGTATATGTCAATCCCAGCCTCCCAATTCATCCCGCACTTTTCCTCCCCGCTTGGTATCCATGTGTTTATTCTCTACATCATTGTTGCTATTTCTGCTTTGTCAATAAATTCATCTGTACCATTTTTCTAGATTCTACATATAAGTGACATTATATGATATTTGTTTTTCTCTTTCTGGCTTTAGGGAGTGGACTTTTGAAGAGAACACCGAAGCCTCTCATGCCCAGAGTATGCTTATTGAGGATCAAAAAGACGGGGTTATGAAAACCGAAATGTCCAGGAAAGAACAGACAGGTTCCTTGTTACAGTCAAGGGCTGTGAGGCTCACTGATCTTTTCAGTCAAGCTCCTTTCTTAGAGAGAACAGCCGTCAGGACACTTTCCTGACAAGCAAAGGTCAGGACAGCAATGTCTGAATGACAGGGTTATTCACAAGAAAAGCCGGTAAGCGCGTGCACATTTGCCATAGTGCCGACTGTCACCGCAGGAGGCCAAGGACAACGCAGCTGCTGGGCCCACAGGGGCCACTAGGGGGCGCAGAGGAGGGCAGTTCAGTTCAGTCGCTCAGTCGTGTCCGACTCTTTGCGACCCCATGAATCGCAGCACGCCAGGCCTCCCTGTTCATCACCATCTCCTTAAAAAAAAAAAAAAAGTGATACAGTTTACAGGGGAGACCTGAGATTTATAGAGTATTTGAGTCTTGGATCTGCCACTTATGAACCAAAACTGTGAGCAAGTTCCTCTGTCTTTCTGAGCCCCATTTTTCTCATTTATAGATTGGGAATAGCCCTACTTTGTGGGGATGTCATTAGAGGTAAGTGAAAATATGCATTTAAAATGCTTGACATTGGGAAGGAACAGCTACCTGCTGTTACCATTATTATTCTATTGGAAACAATATTGGAGCGACAGTGACATCTTTTCATAATCCAGGTACATATTTCAGAGTAAACAAGGCATGGTGATTGACTTTTACTGGTTTGACTTGGAACATTTAGATGACTTTTTACTTTACCTGATAAATTGAATGGAAACTTGGTTTGTTGAGTTTAAAAAATAATAATATTGAAACCATAGAAGTAAATCCCAGCAGCAGCTAAAAGTACAATTTCAAATTATACAAGATTACAAATGAGAAGATTAGGTATCACTTAGATGGTGCTTACTGTATGTCAGACTCTGTTCCTGACCTTTACATACAATGTGTGTGTATTAGTTGCTCAGTTGTGTCCAACTCTTTGCAACTCCATGGGTTATGGCCCACCAGGTTCCTCTGTCCATGGAATCCTCCAGGCAAGAATTCTGGATTGGTTTACCATTCCCTTCTCTAGGGGATCTTCCCAACCCAGGGATTGAACCTGGGTCTCCTTCATTGCAAGAAGATGCTTTACCATCTGAGCACCAGGGAAGCCCTGTATATACAGCCACCCACTCAAATTAAGCAATAGTTCAATATTAAATGGCCAGAGACTCCTAGTAAACACATTTGATGAGTTTGAGTTCTGTGTATGTTCAACCTGGAAGTTTCCTACTAGATCTAGGATTGTCAAATTTATTCTGTAAATGAATAGATGGCAAAAATATTGGGCTGTCAGGGTCATATGGTCTGTTGTAACTACTTAACTTTGCTGTAGTAAGCTACTTTTATAAACAAGTAGGTATGACTCTGTTCCAGTAAAATTTTATTTCCAGATATTGACAATTTTATATGATTTTCTTTTGATTTGTTTATAACCATTTGAAAATATTAAAACAATTTAAATTGGCAAGCTGTAACAAAACAGGCAGGCAGCAGTTTGGATTTGGTTCAGGAGGCATGAATTGCCAAACCCTGTGTCAGAGATGCAAATATTGACATGTTAAGTAGCCCTGAAGAAGACTACAGTACATGAGGGAAAAGAGCATGACTTCTTTTCTCAGGTCTTTCTCTTTACCTCTGTAATCCTGAAACTTACTGACTGCTTCCTGTATCTAGTTAGAGAACAGTTGATCTACTCAAGTTAGTCTTTCATACGTGAAGTGAGTATGAGATTGGGCCACAAGCATGTGCAAAAACAGCCATTTTAGGACAAATGCATTTTCTGTAACAGAACTTTCTGACACTTCAAGATCCACCCTGTGGCCATTGAGCAATTCAGGATTTTCCCTCTCCCCTCTCTCCCAGATTGTACCTCACTTCTGGGTGACTCCATAGCACTAAGGCCGAACCCTGGGGGTAAAGGCTGGCCCTCACGTGTCACGCGCCTGTAATCGCGTCTGTAGCCTGTGGTCCTGTGTCCATTCCTGGTCACTCCCAGCCCTCCGTGCTGACACGCTGGGCATTCAGTTTCCAATCTTGTCTGTGGTCATAGCTGTGTTTATTTCTACAAACTTGTCGCTTGTCATTTGAGGTCTCTTCGAGTTCACCAACACTTTTTTTTTTTTTTTTTATTGAAGGGTGATTGCTTTACAGTATTGTGTTGGTTTCTGTCATACAGCAACATGAATCAGTCATAGGCGTACATATGTCCCCTCCCCCTTGAGCCTCCCTCCCACCTCCCACCCCATCCCACCCTTCTCATCTAAATTCTGTCCCCTTTGCGGGGCTTGGGCTTCTCAGACAGCTCAGTTGGTAAGGATGCAGGAGACCCCGGTTTGATTCCTGGGTTGGGAAGATCTGCTGGAGAAGGGATAGGGTACTCACTCCAGTATTCTTGGGCTTCCCTTGTGGCTCAGCTGGTAAAGAATCCACCTGCAATGTGAGAGAACTGGATTTGATCCCTGGGTTGGGAAGATCTCCTGGAGAAGGGAAAGGCTGCCCACTCCGGTATTCTGGCCTGGAAAATTCCAAGGACTGTATAGTCCATGGGGTCACAAAGAGTCAGACACGACGGAGCAACTTTCCCTTTTCACTTTCAGGGGCTTATAAAATGTTGCCCTTCTCCGCCACACTATCCTAGGACTGACAGGCCAAACGTTTCTGTCTCCAGCACGGTCGTCCATCTGGCCATCTCTATGCTAACACTTGCACACTAGGAAGTGGGTGAGAATCCTGCAAGGCTGCCACTTCCAGGGCTCATCATGGGAGGCAGAACACAAGGCCCTGCTACTTTGGGGCCTCAAACCTATTGGGGCTTGTGCTGCCCCACGTTTGTCTCTTCTCAGAGCCCCCATCAGGAATTCGTAAATTCAGCTTCACCTCTGCTTCAAAGGGATATTTTAAAATCACTGGAGTAACAGACATTTGGTCTTATATTTTCTCTAGTCTTCCAAATATGTTCTTTTTGGCATTAACTTTATACTTTGATTCCTTAGCCTCTGGCCGCCCTCCCCCACCCCCTTTTTTTTTAATCCTCTGGCCTTTGGAGAGTCAGAAACCTTTTCTTTGAAACTATTGCCTCCAATGTATTTCCAGAGTTAATTTTGAAACTCAGAAGTTGAAAATTGACTCCCACCCACTCTCCCCCACTCCCCCTTTCCCCCGCACCCTTGCACCTGTATGTACATCACTTTAATGGTTCTTTCCTGAGGGCACAGAGGCCAGACTGAATCGTCCCTTCTAGGTGAACGGAGGAAATATACCAGGCCCGTAAATAGTTCCTTGGCTAGTGTATGGCATTGCTGACATAATGCTGCTGTATCTGCCCTGAGCCCTGTTGAACTGGTTGTACACCCAACATATGGTGAGACGAAGTCCACCCCAGAGTCCACAGGAACATTCCTTTGAAATGTTTTACTTGAGAGCCCAGAATTTAAATTTAAATCCTTGAATGGAAGAATATATTTGGAATATGTTAGGTTCCCTGCCACATCTTCCAAGGAGGCAGATAGCCAAACTTTCTATGGCGTTTCTTCAGGTTTTGTCTTTGGAAGTTAACATTTCCTGTAACTGAGTTTAAGTTATATATTTCCAACATCAATTTGTATTTTATCTTCTATGTTAATTAGCTGGGTCCTTGGTTTTGAGAGCAAAAGCAAAAGAATGTTGTCCCATGAGCAGCATGCCTCAAGTAATAAAATGTTGCCAAAATTAAGAACAGAAAAACAGAAAACACTGTCTATTGAGCATGAAATGTCAAAGACATATGGTGTTTTTCTTCGAGTCTTTGAAGGTCAAAAACTTGTTTCATGTTTTAAGCCATGAAGGAAGAGCTGACAGACGGTTCAAACAGAATTTTAATGTCAGCCTTCCTTGTAATCTGACCTTAAGGACTAGTATCAAAAGCACTATTCTTATTCTCAAGTATTATGAGTTTACCAAAATTGTGTAACTTTCGGTTACCATGTAGAGATCTCACACGAGCTTCAGAATGTTTGTGGAGACAGAAATTTGCTGACCTGGTTTCGGTTGTCAAGTCAAAACCGAGCAACACAAGTTATTGCCAGCTTCAAATAAGAATGCTTAACAATTAAAAGTTTTTTAAAAATGTTTTTGAAACAAACAGGGTAACTTTTTATCCTTCAGAAATCCCTTTGGTTCCTGTATTCACTTTTGTCAATCACTGTAAATGTGAGTGGTGAGTTTGTTTTGTATAAATTTTACTTATAGCCTAAAAAGTAAATCAAAGACATAAGGTTCACAAACTTTTCCTATTATCTTAACAACTCCAGAAAGTCTTGCAATTCTTGGGACTTGGTGAAAAGAGATTAGGGCTTTTCAAAGGTTTTTACAAAGTTGACTTTATTTTTACAAAACTGCTTCTGATTTAGAAAATTATTTATCTTCTATTCAACATCTAAATGCTTCATCCAATTAACAAGACTTTGGCCACCAATGACATAGTGTATCCACTGGTTATCTCACAAAAGTGAATTTAATGGAATGTGTGATAATCTCTGGTTTCTTTACATTATATTCAATCTCTAGCCAATTTCAGAATAAAAGTTAAAAGAATATTCTGTGATCCCTAACAACTGATTGATTAGGGATGACGTTTCAGGCTTTGAGCTGGAGATTCAGTGATTGGGTCTTGCCCTGGAGGTTTACATTATCCTGTCCTTTTCTGAGCAGCAGCTAAAAATGTAACAAAGCTGCCTGGGAGGCTGACATAGATCATCCACATTCTGGGGCATCATACTTCACTTACCCATCATTTGGCAAAGATAGGCACAGCCAGGCCTAGTGTGTGAAGCCGTTGACAGATAAGCAAGTCCCGATGCTGCAGAAGTCAGGACACAAGAGCTAATAATCGTCTGTGGCAGTGAAGATGAGGTCACCTGACTTCCTCCCTAAATAAACAGATGGAAGGAGTTTGCAGTTCATTTCTTTCCAAGGTAACAATTTATTTCATTTCTGTTTTACAATATTGAACCAAAAGTTGTTCTCTTTGGGGAAATTTTATGTTTCTTTAATTATTCTACCCAAATGACAAGAGAGCTGAGTCTTCAGGGGATAGGTGCAGTGAAGTCAAAGTTAATTAGTTTTCTCACAGTGCACTGCATTTGGGTAAAATATCACTGCAAGGGAACACCAGCATTCAGATCCCTTGATTAAGTGATGTGCTTCTAGAAAGGCAGAATTCTATCAGAAAAAAATCTATGTAGAAATAATATTTCAACCTACTTGAGAGTTGACAGCATTTGATACTCACCTTGGAGTTTTCCTTGGAGTAAGTCCTTTCATCTCCACTTTATCTTTCCTTTAAGGTGTCAGACGGCAAGAGAAAATGATGGAGTGCCCTGCAGGTCCCTAGAGAACTCGAGAACCATGTTCCTATTTAACTGCAACATAAAACTCACAAATCAGTCTATTTTTCTCTTGTGATTGTCCAAGTTATAAGTTCTGCAGAATTTCAAGGCTAAACAAAGAAATCTGCCTCAGTGATCTTTTGTCATTTCATAGATGGGTATTCAGATTAGACTAAGAGCATTACACAAATACACCTATCTATGGCACATAAATGAGCTTTCACATTAAATGTCTGTTCTGTTCTTATCTGATTACAGGCTGATTACATGCAAACATGCCAAGTATATGATTTACATGATTAAAATATAAAGTTTAAGCATTGATATTATTTCAGGCGACCCTGTTATTAATTTATTAAGCGCAGGTCTTGTAATGGAAAGAATTCTGTCTCACAAAAGAATAGCATTCTTATGGACTAATGAAATTGGCAAAATATAAACCTCAGAGTTATACTTAAGACAAGTTACACATTGATATCCTCAAGTCAAGGTATAAGAAAGATTGCCCTTTAATTCAGAAAAAATTCTGGAGATAATCACCTCAAGAATGTCCCTGTTAATTAAAGAAAAATTAATTAGCATTTAAAGATACCAGGTAAGTAGCTAAAAATAAATGTTTTCTTCAGCAAGCTCAATGCCTTATTCATTACATTTCTTCCTTAGAAAGTAGCAGATATAAAATAGAAACCAAGAATATAAGAGTTTTTGTCAAACTTTCCTAATTAAAGCCATTTTTCGCCGTTATTGGCTCCATTTTATACATTCATTTCATATACTAATAAACAACTTGACCATCTAAAGTCGTCACTGAAAGAAAATTACGTTCTTCAGTGAGGAAATTTCAGACCTGAGGACTGATTTTCTTTCTTGTCTGTATTTCTGTCTTTGTCAAGAAAGAAGCATTTTCCACAAAATTATGGCCTGAAGAGCATCCGATGGCTTTTCCTTAGAGTTCACCTACTCAAGTCATGGATGGGTCACTAAAGGATGAGATAAAGGAGAGACACTGTTCGTTCATAAGAGGGTCAAGCAAGTGCCCTTTGCTTATTTTCCTTACATAGCTGACAGCAGCAAAGGCACAAAATCATACAATCGGTGCCACAATTGCATATGCTTTCTTTCTGTGTTTTTCCAAGTCAGTTCAGCTTTTCATGGTTCAATTTTTAATGCGGTCATTAGCTCACACCTTAATAAGGATTCTAGTCATCAGTGCTTTTCACAAATTCTGGTAGACAAAGTGTGAGATTGTTGACAGACAGCCTGACTTGATTATATGAATTCTTTTTTGTTTGTTTGTTGATATGAATTCTTATGATGATACAGTGGGGTAAACTTGATTTCTGTTTCCAACTGTGGAATAAAATAGTAGATTTTGTATTTCTTTAAGATGAGAGTTAATTCACCATTGTGGAATACCTGAAATCACTACCCTAGGCCCATGTTTTGAATTCTTAGAAATCATTAAAACAAGTCTTTCATTGAGAGACCAATGGTGCAATGGTACATAGTAGTAGGAATGATAGAATTGAGCAACTCAGAAGACTTAGGGCTAGTTTTATTCGGCGGTTGCTTCCCACAAAAGAACAAATATAGTACTGGAATTTTAAAACCTGTGCCTATTTAGTCTAAGGGTGCTTCAGTCAAGACGAAGAGATCAAAACAGAAAGATCTGATATAAAAAAAAGGAAAAGGCAGATGATAGGAGAAAAATCTAAAAAAACCTTCTTGAATTAGTATCCCAGGCACACAAGAGAAGGTATTTTATCCTCAAATTAAAATCCAAATCTACGCAAATGAACTATCATAAGACACACCTTTTTGAAAAATTAAAAATATGAGTGCCAGAGTTTTTACAAAGTAATGTCAGATAACAATATTAAGATAGTAACAATAATATTAGCAGTGGTCATTGAGCTAATGAAAAATTGGTATCACTTAATAGGTGGAGGACAGCAGAGAAGTAGTGGTGGACAGTCTAAGAGAATTGAGCTCTCATCTAATTTAGTTGTGTTGTTTAGCTGATAAGTTATGTCGAACTGTTTGTGACCCCATGAAGTGTAGCTGCCAGGCTCCTCTGTACATGGGATTTTCCAGGCAAGAACACTGGAATGGGTTGTCACTTCCTCCTCCAGGGGATCTTCCCCACCCAGGAATTGAACCCGCTGACCTGTGTCTTCTGTATTCCAGGTGGATTCTTCACCCCTGAGCAACCTGGGAAGCCCATCTAATTTAATGGAAGCATTAAATTATAATCCACCTGCAAAAGTGAGATTAATTAGCTTTTGTTAAAATTATCAGTGTTCATTTTAAGAATGTAATTGATAGGTATGTTCAGCTTTCACACATCTTAGAAGATAATCAAAATAATGTTTTCAAATGACACAACTTTTAGTAAAAATGTGAGGTCTTGTTAACACATCACTGTCTTTTAAAAAGAAGTATGAGCAGAATGCTAATGACTTATTATGCTACTTTCCCTGGTGTCTCAGTCAGTGAAGAATCTTCCTGCAATGTGGGAGACCTGGGTTTGATCCCTGGATTGGGAAGATCCCCTGGAGAAGAGAATGGTTACCCACTCCAGTGTTCTTGCCTGGAGAATCCCATGGACAGAGGAGCCTGGCAGTCCAAGGGGTCGCAAAGAGTCCAACACGACTGAGCAACTTTCACTTTCACTTTTCTCCTTCTGAAACCATTTCTGTCATCGGGTTTTTAAGCACAAACATGTAGAAAGAAGTGAAGTATCTTTTCATCAGAGAGAAGTTGATACCATCATATTTCTAGGGGATACTGTATTTTTCCTTCACTCAACAAACATATATTGAACAGCTAGCTACTAGACAGCTCTCTTCTCAGAATAAGGAATATAGAAAGGAACAAAACAAATAGCCTGCCCTTATGAAATTTATACTCTAATAAGACCAGAAACAAATACACAGATGTAAGTATATAGTAAAATATATAAAATGTTAGTAGTAATAAGTGCTTTGGGGAAGAATAAAGCAGGGATAGAGGGAATTCAGGTAAATGTGATTCCTATTGTAAATTTGGTAGTTAGGGAAAACTTCACTAAAAAGTCTTTTAGTAAAGATCTAAGGGAACCAAGGAGCTAATGATGGGAATATCTGTGGGAAGAGCATTCCAGGCTAAGAGAAAGACAAATGGGGGTGGTGGGGGTGGTTTAGTCACTAAGTCATGTCCGACTCTTGCAGTCTGTGCACTGTAGCCTGCCAGGCTCCTCTGTCCATGGGATTCTCCAAGCAAGAATACTAAATACATAAACTCTAAGTTGGGAGCATGGGCAGGCATGGTTATGGAATAGTCAGAGGCCAGTGTGGCTTTTGAGCAATGAGTGGAGGGTAGGTGGTAGCATGAAAAATCTAAGACTGTTGAGTTACATATTTTGTAAAACCTCATAGACCATTGAAAGGACTTTAGATTTCACTCTGAACAGAAAAATGATCTGGTTTACAGATCCACTCTGGCATCTGTGTTGAGAACAACCTGAAAAAGAGCAAGGGTTAAAACTGAAGGATTAATTGGAAACCTACATAAATAATCCACTGGAGAGACAGATCATGGTGACCTGGATCTGAGTGGTAGTAGTGGGCTTGAAAGGAGCTGGTCAGACTCTAGATATGTTTTGAAGGTACATTTGAGTTTGCTGATAAATTAGATGTGACAGTAATAGGAAGAGAAATAAAAGGACTCAAGATCTTTTCACTGAGGAACTTGGAAGAATATTATTGTTAACTGAGATGGGAGAATCGGGTCCTTTCTGATGTTCAGTTGATGGTGGTGGAAGGATCCCCTGGAGGATGGCACAGCAACCCATACCAGTATTCTTGCCTGGAGAATCCCCATGGACAGAGGAGACTGGTGGGCTACAGTCCTTAGGGCTGCAAAGAGTAGGACACTACTGAATATATAAGCCTAGATAGATGTATATAAATTTTCAGGGCAAAGGTCTAAGCTAGAGACAGGATTTTGAAAGAGAATATGATATATTAGGGCTTCTCTGGTGGCTCAAACAGTAAAGAATTTGCCTGCAATACGGGAGACTTTGGTTCGATCCTGGGGTGGGAAGATCCCCTGAAGGAGTGCAAAGCAACCCACTCCAGTATTTTTGCCTGGAGAAATCCCATGGACAGAGGAGCCTGGCGGGCTACAGTCCATGGGGTCACAAACAGTCAGACACAACTGAGCGACTAAGCCCAGCACATGGTATATTAAACCATGAGACTGGATGTCCTGGGAGAAATATTAATAATCTCAGATATGCAGATGACACCACCCTTATGGCAGAAAGTGAAGAGAAACTAAAGAGCCTCTTGATAAAAGTGAAAGAGGAGAGTGAAAAGGCTGGCTTAAAACTCAACATTCAGAAAATGAAGATGATGGCATCTGGTCCCATCACTTAATGGCAAATAGATGGGGAAACAATGGAAACAGTGACAGATTTTATTTTCTTGGGATCCAAACTCACTGCAGACGGTGACTGCAGTCACAAAATTAAAAAATGCTTGCTACTTGGAAGAAAAGTTATGACAAACCTAGACAGTGTATTAAAAAGCAGAGACATTACTTTGCCAACAAAGGTCCATGGTATTTCCACTAGTCATGTATGGATGTGAGAGCTGGACCATAAGGAAGGCTGAATGACAAAGAATTGGTGGTTTTGAACTATGGTGTTAGAGAAGACTCTTGAGATTGCCCTGGACAGCAAGGAGATCAAACCAGTCAACCATAATGGAAATCAGTCCTGACTATTATTCATTAGATGCTGAATCTCCAATACTTGGCCACTTGATGGGAAAAGCTAACTCTGAAAAGACCCTGATCCTGGGAAAGATTGAAGGCAGGAGGAGAAGGGGAAAACAAAACATGAGATGGCTGGATGGCATCACCAACTCAATGACAATGAGTTTGAGCAAACTCCAGGAGATGGCAAAGGACGGGGAAGACTGGTGTGCTGCAGTCCACAGGGTCTCAGAGAGTTAGACATAATGGAGCAAATGAGCAACACAATAGCTAAATAAATCAAAGACTGAGTTTCAAGGATATTTTATTATAAAGAGGTTGGGGGCAGAAGGGGAAAAAGTAGACTGAGAAAGATCTAGGCCAGGCTTCCAGTATTCCTACCATCCTCTGTACCATCCAGTAGACTAGGAAGTTGCAGAACAGCCTGTTGAAGGCATTGCTAAGGGGCCAGTTGGGAGCTGACACTTCAGGAGGAAGAAGAGCTGTTCTCAGGATGAGACCAAGAGGTGGAAGGAAGAGAGGTCTCTCCCAGCGACTCACTTGGGAAAGTTTATGCTTCCATCTCTACTACTTTAGATTCTAGGTCTAGAAGTTCTTGTTCCCTAATAGGGCATACTTCTGCCTGGAAGCAAAATTCCCAGTAAACTTAAAGCCATGGTTGATGCCCTCTGCGGAGAAGGCAATGGCAACTCACTCCAGTACTCTTGCCTGGAAAATCCCATGGACGGGGGAGCCTGGTGGGCTGCCGTCTATGGGGTTGCACAGAGTTGGACACGACTGAAGCGACTTAGCAGCAGCAGATGTCCTCTGAATTTGAGTTCTTTGTGCCAGATCAGCAGGTAAAGAAAGGACTCATTATAACATCAGACAGCTGTAAAAACAGGAGAGTGTGGCATTATGATTCAGTTGAATGTAGTGGTTAAAACAAACTTTACTCTGTGTAGTCTCTGTGTGTGAAATGTATGCCGCAGGTAGGAAACCTTTATAGGGTGCATAGAATGGCTCCCCTAATGAGATATGGGAAGTTTGTGTTCAGGTCATCTTTCTAAATTTCCAAGTACATTGGATGGCTCTAAGATACCACTGTTGTCCACACTTAATTCAAGAAAGAAATAATGGGCTTGTTGTTTTTTTTATTTTTACCATAAATAGAATGAGCAGATGAAAACCATTTCAGTGTATGAATTTTAATATATTTTCTTTCTTTGAGAAAAAAAAAAGATGCATTTACTTCTCCTCTTCAACTCTCTCCTCCTGACCCCCCCCACCCCCACCCCGCCGGCCCCAGAGTCATAACCAAACACTTTATACTCTGCAAATGATTAGAGAATAAAGTGAGAGCAATTTGCAAATTTTAACTCTCTTCCAGTTCATGTAAAAGCAGGGGGGGTGGTTTGTATGTGTGTGTGTATGTGATTCTCTTGTAGTCAACCAGAAGTAGAAGCCCAAATATCATCTGATTTAGGTAAACAATTGCTAAATACCTACTCTTTCCCAAAACCCAGATTTTCTAGTTATGGCATTAATTACAGTAAAATGATCTACCCTAAGTGGGCTTTCCAGATGGCTCAGTGGTAAAGAATCCACCTGCCAATGCAGGAGATACAGGAGACATGGATTCGATCCCTGGGAAGGGTTGGGAATATCGCCCGGAGAAGGAAATGGCAACCCACCATTCTTCCCTGGAAAATCCCACGGACAGAAGAAACTGATGGGCTACAGCCCATGGGGTTGCAAAGAGTTAGACATGACTGAGTGACTGAACACAGGAGGATATACCCTAAAACTGAAAAATGGTATAAGAGAAAACCACATAATCAATTAATTCCTCTAACTTAAAACACAAGATGATGTAGCCAACAGTATTTAACTTTTGAAAAAAAAAAAAAACAAAACACCTCTTTGAAATAATCTACTGTAGTTTTAGAATGAACTAAATTAAAAAAAATTAAATAGAATTACTCAGAGGATGCTATTTTGTAGAAGACAGCATGATGTCATTTTCAATCATGGCAAAAATTATTTTCTCCTGCTGTTCATTTGAGTGAAGAGAAAATTAATTTATAATCCCTTTGATGGCCTTTGTTTTCATTAATTTAATTTCCACTACATGTTAAGATCAGAGATGCTAAAAGAGATGTCAGTGACATCATCTTTTACTTGTAAAACCAGCCCAGTGGGGGCTTTTTGTTAAAGAGAATTGTTATACCAATCTCTCTAAGCTAAATAATACATTGCAGAAAGTAAAACAGAAATAGCATACTAAAAAAAAATTAAGCACACATTATAGGAAAAGTTTATTTCAGAAAAAAATGCGTTCAGTTGTGGCACAGCTTTTTCATATGAATAGACGTTGAATCATCGTCTTCAAGTAGTAGTTATCAGGGCTCAGCTGTTGAGAATCATCTGTACTTTGGGGCAATGAGGAGCTTCTCCAGCAGAGATTAGGATTTAATGGATATGGAATGTGGCTCATGGATCTTCATTTTTACAAAGACTCCAGGTGATTTGTGGTTTGAGAAACAGTTCTAATTATAATTTTTTTTTTCTGTTCAGCCCAGCTGAGTGTGATTATGCTTACCTTCCTAGACTGAGGCTGACCAGAGTTCTGTTTCGTGTTTTTTTTTTTTCCAAATAAAGGTGATCAGCAGAGACAAACAAACAAGCAGATAGTCCTTTGTCTCTGTGAGGTTAGAGGCTCAAATGTTAAGTGCCTAGCTCATGAAACATCCTACCATGAATGCAGCTCACTTCATAAATATGCTGTGCCCCCAGTTATGAATTGATACTGGAAGGGCAGGAGAGAGTATAAAAGCGAGAGGCCACTGGGGTCCTTGAGGGCTGCAATACTGGGACAGGAGAAAGAACGACACAGAAAGACAAGCCTGGAAGCTAAGGAAATTTTCACAGGCTTTATAACTTTGCATAAATTGTGTATTAATATTCACTTAGGCAAGAGATAAATAAAAAGTCTGCTTAAAATATTTCTGATCTTGTAGCTGCCACAAACAAGAGTTTTCAAGTTTTATGATGTGTTTGCTTGTTGTGGTTGTTATTGTATAATTTTACATGGTTGATTGTTCAGTTGCTAAGTTCTGTCTGACTTTCACAACCACATTGACTGTATGTAGCCTGCCAGGCTCCTCTGTCCATGGAATTCTCCTGGCAAGAATACTGGAGTGGGTTGCCATTTCCTTCTCCAGGGGATCTTCCTGATCCAGGAATCGAACCAGAGTCTCCAGCATTGCAGGCAGATTCTTTACTGACAGAGTTATGAGGGAAATTAGAACTTTATATGACTTCACAGGAAGTCCTTGTGTTTTGTATAAGTGTGTTTTGGTTCCAAGTAATTAATTTAGGGGCTTCCCTGTATCTCCAAATTTGCTGGCATACTGAGTGCAGCACTTTCACAGCATCATCTTTCAGAATTTGAAATAGCTCAACTGGAATTCCATCACCTCCACTAGTTTTGTTCATAGTGATGCTTTCTAAGGCCCTCTTGACTTCACATTCCAGGATGTCTGGCTCTAGGTGAGTGATCACACCATCGTGATTATCTGGGTTGTGAAGATCTTTTTTGTACAGTTCTGTGTATTGTTGCCACCTCTTCTTAATATCTTCTGCTTCTGTTAGGTCCATACCATTTCTGTCCTTTATCAAGCCCATCTTTGCATGAAATGTTCCCTTGATATCTCTAATTTTATTGAAGAGATCTCTAGTCTTTCCCATTCTGTTGTTTTCCTCTATTTCTTTGCATTGATTGCTGAGGAAGGCTTTCTTATCTCTCCTTGCTATTCTTTGGAACTCTGCATTCAAATGGGTATATCTTTCCTTTTTTCCTTTGCTTTTGTCTTCTTTTCAGCTATTTGTAAGGCCTCCTCAGACAGCCTCAGGATTTGATTTAGGTCATACCTGAATGTTCTAGTGCTTTTCCCTACTTTCTTCAATTTAAGTCTGAATTTGGCAATAAGGAGTTCATGATTGAGCCACAGTCAGCTCCCGGTCTTGTTTTTGCTGACTGTATAGAGCTTCTCCATCTTTGGCTGCAAGAAATATAATCAATCTGATTTTGGTGTTGACCATCTGGTGATGTCCATGTGTAGAGTCTTCTCTTGTGTTGTTGGAAGAGGGTGTTATGACCAGCAAATTTGCCAGAAAATTTGGAAAACTCAGCAGTGGCCACAGCACTGGAAAAGGTCAGTTTTCATTCCAATTCCAAAGAAAGGCAATGCAAAAGAATGCTCAAACTACCGCCCAATTGCACTCATCTCACATGCTAGTAAAGTAATGCTCAAAATTCTCCAAGCCAGGCTTCAGCAGTACATGAACCGTGAACTTCCAGATGTTCAAGCTGGTTTTAGAAAAGGCCGAGGAACCAGAGATCAAATTGCCAACATCCACTGGATCATGGAAAAAGCAAGAGAGTTCCAGAAAAACATCTATTTCTGCTTTAATGACTATGCCAAAGCCTTTGACTGTGTGGATCACAATAAACTGTGGAAAATTCTGAAAGAGATGGGAATATCAGACCACCTAACCTGCCTCTTGAGAAATCTGTATGCAGGTCAGGAAGCAACAGTTAGAACTGGACATGGAACAACAGACTGGTTCCAAATAGGAAAAGGAGTACGTCAAGGCTGTATATTGTCANCTGTGTGGATCACAAGAAACTGTGGAAAATTCTGAGAGAGATGGGAATACCAGAGCACCTGACCTGCCTCTTGAGAAACCTATATGCAGGTCAGGAAGCAACAGTTAGAACTGGACATGGAACAACAGACTGGTTCCAAATAGGAAAAGGAGTACGTCAAGACTGTATATTGTCACCCTGATAATTTAACTTCTATGCAGAGTACATCATGAGAAACGCTGGGCTGGAAGAAGCGCAAGCTGGAGTCAAGATTGCTGGGAGAAATATCAATAACCTCAGATATGCAGATGACACCACCCTTATGGCAGAAAGTGAAGAGGAACTAAAAAGCCTCTTGATAAAAGTGAAAGTGGAGAGTGAAAAAGTTGGCTTAGAGCTCAACATTCAGAAGACTAAGATCATGGCATCCAGTCCCATCACTTCATGGGAAATAGATGAGGAAACAGTGGAAACAGTGTCAGACTTTATTTTTTGGGGCTCCAAAATCACTGCAGATGATGACTGGAGCCCTGAAATTGAAAGACGCTTACTCCTTGGAAGAAAAGTTATGACCAACTTAGATAGCATATTCAAAAGCAGAGACATTACTTTGCTAACAAAGGTCCATTTAGTCAAGGCTATGGTTTTTCCAGTGGTCATGTATGGATGTGAGAGTTGGACTGTGAAGAAGACTGAGCACCGAAGAGCTGATGCTTTTGAACTGTGGTGTTGGAGAAGACTCTTGAGAGTCCCTTGGACTGCAAGGAGATCCAACCAGTCCATTCTGAAGGAGATCAACCCTTGGATTTCTTTGGAGGGAATGATGCTAAAGCTGAAACTCTAGTACTTTGGCCACCTCATGCGAAGAGTTGACTCATTGGAAAAGACTCTGATGCTGGGAGGGATTGGGGGCAGGAGAAGAAGGGAACAACAGAGGATGAGATGGCTGGATGGCATCACTGACTCAATGGATGTGAGTCTGAGTGAACTCTAGGAGTTGGTGATGGACAGGGAGGCCTGGCGTGCTGTAATTCATGGGGTCACAAAGAGTCGGACACCACTGAGTGACTCAACTGAACTGACCTTGCTAAACATACTTCATCCTAGAAGTTTTTGATAGAGCCCAAGGATTTTCTATCTAAATGATCATATCATGTGTGAAAAGCAAGTTTTACTCTATTCTTTAAAATCTAAATTTATATGCTTTTTATTTCTTTTTCTTGCATATTTCACTGGCTGAGACTTCCAGTATTATGTTGAATGAAAGTATTGAGAATAGATACCCTAGCCCTCTTTCTGATCTTAAGGAGGATGCATCTTGGGGGGACTCTTTTACTCTTAAGTATGATATTAGCTTAAGGTGTTTTTTGTTTTACAGATGCCCCTTATTATATTAAAGACGTTCTGTTTCTAATTTGATCAGAGTATTTATCATAAATGGGTGCTATATTTCATCAAATACATTTCTGAATATATTGATAGGATCTATGGCTTTTCTTCTCTAGATGGTTAGCATGGTAAATTATATTACAGATTTTTGAATATTGAATCAGACTTGTATTCCTGGGATAAATCCCAGTTCAGTTGAGTTCAGTCACTCAGTCATGTCTGACTCTTTGCAACCCCATGAGTCACAGCACACTGGGCCTCCCTGGCTGTCACCAACTACCGGAGTTTACCCAAAGGCATGTCCATCGAGTCAATGATACCATCCAGCCATCTCATCCTCTGTCGTCCCCTTCTCCTCCTGTCCCCAATTCCTCCCAGCATCAGGGGCTTTTCCAATAAGTCAACTCTTCCCATGAGGTGGACAAAGTACTGGAGTTTCAGCTTTAGCATCAGTCCTTCCAAGGAACACCCAGGGCTGATCTCCTTCAGAATGGACTGGTTGGATCTCCTTGCAGTCCAAGGGACTCTCAAGAGTCTTCTCCAACACCACAGTTCAAAAGCATCAATTCTTTGGTGTTCAGCTTTCTTCACAGTCCAACTCTCACATCCTTACATGACCACAGGAAAAACCATAGCCTAGACTAGATGGACCTTTGTTGGCAAAGTAATGTCTCTGCTTTTCAATATGCTATCTAGGTTGGTCATAACTTTCCTTCCAAGGAGTAAGCGTCTTTTAATTTCACGGCTGCAACAATAGAATGGGAAAGACTAAAGATCTCTTCAATAAAATTAGAGATATCAAGGGAACATTTTATAGATTATCTTCCATTAAAATTATTTAAAATATTGGCTATATTTCCTGTGCTATACTATATCTTTGTATCTTATTTATTTTATACATAGTAATTTGTACCTGTTAATACCCATGGGCTATTTTTTAGAAATTTATTTATTTTTTAATTGAAGGATAATTGCTTTCCAGAATTTTGTTGTTTTTTGCCAAATATCAACATGAATCAGCCATAAGTATACATATGTCCCCTTCCACTTGAACTTCTCTCCATGGACTACTTTTAAGTGTTCTAAATTTTCAGTGTTCAGACACATTCCTGTTAAATTCTATTTATTGATTACTAGTAGGGGTCACAAAGAGTCAGACATGACTGAGCAAGCACACACACACAGCATAATTCCATTATGGTCCGAAATATACTCTGTACGATTTCAATTATTTTAAATTTGCTAATGTTCTATTTTATGACCTTAGATACAGGCTACAGATCTTGGTGAACAATCCATATTCATTTAGGAAAAAAGTGTGTTCTTCTGTTTCTGGTTAATAATTAGGTCTAGGTAATGGATGATGTTGGTCAGTTCTTCTATTTTCTTGCTGATTTTCTGTCTACTGGTTCTATTATGAGAGTGTTAAAGCCTGCAACTATAATCATGTGTTTGTCTACTTATTCTTTCATTTCTGTCAGTTTTTGCTTCACATATTTTGAAGCTCCTGTTGTTTGAAATACATACATCTGGGATTGCTATGCCTTTTTGGTAAATTGATACTTTTAGTCATATGTATTATTTCTCTTTAGCTTTGGGACCTTTTCTCTTTGCCATGAAGCTTACTTTGATTCTAATATAACCACTGGTGGTAGGGAAACTCTAAAATGGGCTCCAATGATCTTCATTTTCTTGTATTCTTGCCCTTATGGAATTCCCTCTTCTTGAGTATAGGTTGACCCTAGTTACTTCAGTTCAGTTCAGTTCAGTTCAGTCGCTCAGTCGTGTCCGACTCTTTGCGACCCCATGAATCACAGCACGCCAGGCCTCCCTGTCCATCACCAACTCCCGGAGGTCACTCAGACTTACGTCCATCCAGTCCGTGATGCCATCCAGCCATCTCATCCTCTGTTGTCCCCTTCTCCTCCTGCCCCCAATCCCTCCCAGCATCAGAGTCTTTTCCAATGAGTCAACTCTTCGCATCAGGTGGACAAAGTACTAGAGTTTCTGCTTTAACATCATTCTTTCCAAAGAACACCCAAGACTGATCTCCTTTAGAATGGACTGGTTGGATCTCCTTGCAGTCCAAGGGACTCTCAAGAGTCTTCTCCAACACCACAGTTCAAAAGCATCAGTTCTTCGGTGCTCAGCCTTCTTCACAGTCCAACTCTCACATCCATACATGACCACTGGAACAACCATAGCCTTGACTAGATGGACCTTAGTCGGCAAAGTAATGTCTCTGCTTTTGAATATGCTATCTAGATTGGTCATAACTTTCCTTCCAAGGAGTAGTGAAAGTGAAGTCGCTCAGTTGTGTCCAACTCTTTGCGACCTCCTCCGTCCGTGGGGTTTTCCAGGCAAGAGTACTGGAGTGGATTACCGTTTCCTTCTCCAGGATATCTTCCCAACCCAGGGATCGAACCCAGGTCTCCCGCATCACGGGCAGATGCTTTACCATCTGAGCCACCAGGGAAGGAGTAAGCATCTTTTAATTTCATGGCTGCAATCATCATCTGCAGTGATTTTGGAGCCCCCCAAAATAAAATCTGACACTGTTTCCACTGTTTCCCCATCTATTTCCCATGAAGCGATGGGACCTGATGTCATGATCTTAGTCTTCTGAATGTTGAGCTTTAAGCCAACTTTTTCACTCTCCACTTTCACTTTCATCAAGAGGCTTTTTAGTTCCTCTTCACTTTCTGCCATAGGGTGGTGTCATCTGCATATCTGAGGTTATTGATGTTTCTTCCGGCAATCTTGATTCCAGCTTGTGCTTCTTCCGGCCCAGCATTTCTCATGATGTACTCTGCATATAAGTTAAATAAGCAGGGTGACAATATACAGCCTTGACATACTCCTTTTCCTATTTGGAACCAGTCTGTTGTTCCATGTCCAGTTCTAACTGTTGCTTCCTGACCTGCATACAGATTTCTCAAGAGGCAGGTCAGGTGCTCTAGTATTCCCATCTCTCTCAGAATTTTCCACAGTTTCTTGTGATCCACACAGTCAAAGGCTTTGGCATAGTCAATAAAGCAGAAATAGATGTTTTTCTGGAATTCTCTTGCTTTTTCCATGATCCAGCGGATGTTGACAATTTGATCTCTGGTTCCTCTGCCTTTTCTAAAACAATTCAGCATAGGATGCCATATCTATGATTAAGTTTCAAAAGATTCTGATTTTTGTCTTGCTAGCAGATTCTCTCTTTCTGGCTCTGATGAAGCAAGTCGCCATGTTGGAGAGGCCTCCATTACAAATAACTGAGGTGGCCTTGAGCCAACAATCAGTAAGGAACCAAGGCCATCAGTCCTGCAATCAGCACAGACTTGTATCCTGACAATTGTATTAGTTAGAGGACTCTCCAGAGAAACAGACTCAATAGGAGTGTATAGATAGGATTTGGCTCATGTGATATGAATATGATTTGTCTGGGTGTGGATTTCTTTGGTTTATCCTGTTTGGGGTATTTTTGTACCTTTCGGTTGTTGTCTTTTGTCAAACTTGAGAGGTGTCCAGCCTTTATTTCTGCAAATACTTTTTCAGAACTTCCCTTTTTCTTAACCCTTTGTAGAACTCTGATCATAGAAATATTAAACCCATCTTTTCTTTTTGTTGTTCATATGAGAATGTTTCTATTGATCTGTCTTCAAGTTCACAGACTCTTCTGCCATCTCAAATCTGCTAGTAAGTCTTTTCAGTTAAATTAAAAATTTTGCTGACATTATTTTTCAGTTCTAAAATTTCCATTTAGTTCTTTTTATTGTCTATTTCTTTGCTAAAAATTAAAAATTTTATTTAAAAAATTGTTTCAAGAGTGTTTGCACTACTCTTTTAAGCATTTTAAATTATTTTACAATTTTTTAAGGTCTTTGTCAGATAATTCCAGTGTCTGGATCATCTCCTTGTTGGTGTCTGTTGGTTATCTTTTCCTACGTGAGTTGAGAACTTCACAAATTTTCACACATAATTTTGAGTTGTATTTTGAGTATCAGGTTATGAGCCTCTGGATCTTGCTTGATGATATGGATATCATTGACTTTTTAAAATTTTGTTTTAATTGATGATTAGACTTAGACCACAAGTTCCCTCCTGCTTTCTGTGGGTTGTGGTTACAACATGTCAGTTCAGTTTTCATCTTTGCCATGTTTCTGGTTCGGTCCCATGAGGGCACCACCAAGTGGTCATTCTGCAATCTGAGTGGAAGTGTTCTCAAAGTCTTTGATATGCTTATTAGGATTAGATTCAAGCATCACTGGGTTTAGGGTGAGCCCAGAAATTCCCTGGGTTACTGTCTTGAGCTCTTCTCTTTCTGTTATTGCCCAGTAGTTCTTAGTTCCCTAAGGGTCCCCTTTTTGATCTCCCATGCAATTGCAGTGTGTCTGTGACTTAAGTGGTAGGACAGAAAGAAAGCAAAAAAAAAAAAAAAAAAAAGCAGTGGGATTTGATCTTAGCTTCATGGAATCCTTGCTCCACTGAATGGTAAGGAAAGTTCTTTTCCCTTAGAATTTTGGTTCCTGAAGCTACCATTGCTGCTGTTCCTATTGCCATCCATCACCACCACTATAGGATCCTGGGGGCGGAGAGCAGTGGGTGCACAAGAATGAAGAAAAAGGAGAGGCAAAACTGAAGAATTTAATAATCGATAGGTCAAGGGCTTCCTTGACAATTTTTTTTCTTCAAATTTGTTCTTAGTGTCCCTGACATTTGTATTCTTTCATATGAATTTTAGAATCAACAAATCTTTGGGATATTGATTAGAATTGTATTTATAGGTTAATTTGGAAAACTAGTCATTTCTGCAATTTGAGTCTTTTCAAGTAAAGTCTCCTTTTGTATCCTTCAGGAAGGCTTTATAGTTTTTCTTAATGAAGATTTTGCATAATGTTATGAAACATATACCCAGATATTTTATAGTTTTGTTGAGCTTTTGAAAGATATCATTCCTATTTTATTTTAGGTATTAGGTATATGGGAATATTGTTGATTTTCTGGATACAAAAACCATATCTTGTATCCAGAGTTTTACTAAATGTACTTATTACTTCTAGCAGTTTTTCAATTAAACCTTTTATTTTTTGGGTACATGATATTTTCCGTAAGTAATG
>SJYT01050952.1:8712-74746 GCA_006410635.1 Cephalophus harveyi | reverse complement strand
AGAAAATAAATTCTACTTTGTTGTGATGAATATCTCTTTTTATGCACACCAAGATTCAATTTGTTAATGTGTTACTTAGAAGTTTTGCATCTATGCTTATAAATGAGGTTCACTTATAATTTTTTCTTGAGATGTTTAAATCTAGTATTTGAACATCAATAAAAGGATTTGAACTAAATTAAAAAATTTATTATATCTTTTAGTAAACTCACGAGACTCAGATTTTAGAAATATATCTCAAGAAAAAGCTAGATAAAGTCAATCATCACATTCATGATGTGAATATTTCTAATGAACCTGTTCAGAGTACTTTATGTAAATATTTTATTTAATCTTGAGAACAACTCTGTGTTCATATGATGCAGATGGGGAAACTGAGGCTCAGATCTCATTACTTGTCAAAGATCAGAGACAGTGAACTCTCATGAGTGTAAGTACTAGAAATCCGAATGACAGCTCCAGCAGGATGAAGAATAGAGTTTGGCTAACAAACTTTGGGGAGGAAGAGTCAGCTGACCTCAGGAATGAATGCCAGTTGCTGGGGAAGGCCTCCAGGGTTATCTTTTTTTTCTAAGGATCAGCCTCACTTTTCAGACCAGCTTTCTCTCCTTGTCAGGAACTCAGGCTTCACATCCTATAGCTTTGTTTTTAAAGAGCGATGAATCTCCTTGTTTTAATNTCAGCTGACCTCAGGAATGAATGCCAGTTGCTGGGGAAGGCCTCCAGGGTTATCTTTTTTTTCTAAGGATCAGCCTCACTTTTCAGACCAGCTTTCTCTCCTTGTCAGGAACTCAGGCTTCACATCCTATAGCTTTGTTTTTAAAGAGCGATGAATCTCCTTGTTTTAATGACACTGTGATGGTCAACTTCCACTAACACTATATGGTTTGACTGGGGCAAGGAGCAGCTTCCTAGAGGAAGAGGATGGGTGCTGAGTACAGAGTTGAGAATCAGGTAACTATGAATAATTAGGCCTAAAACATCCACTATGTATCCATCCATCCACCCAATCAGTGTCAGTACCATGGATTCCACATTAGCCAAGATTCATCCTCAGGAGTATCCTATTCCTGATCTCTGCTCTTAACCACAGAAAACAAAGAATAGTAACTGCACCAACCAAGGGTAAAAGAGAAATAGGTGATTTTCAACTCAGAGTGCACATTAGAATTTTCCTAGGGGTTTTTAAAAACGACTGCTGGTCCCGCCCCTTCTCCTATGGACTGTCCCAAGCTGGGACCAGAGCAATGTATTTTGCCTTTCCAGGTGACTCTCGGAGAAGGCAACGGCACCCCACTCCAGTACTCTTGCCTGGAGAATCCCACGGACAGAGGAGCCTGGTGGGCTACAGTCCATGGGGTCGCTGAGGGTCGGACACGACTGAGCGACTTCACTTTCACATTTCACTTTCATGCATTGGAGAAGGAAATGGCAACCCACTCCAGTGTTTTTGCCTGGAGAATCCCAGGGACGGGGGAGCCTGGTGGGCTGCCGTCTGCGGGGTCGCACAGAGTCGGACACGACTGAAGTGACTTAGCAGCAGCAGCAGCAGGTGACTCTCATTTGCAGGGCTGAGGACAGGGAGGGATCCACCCATCCATAAAGAGCCATAAAGTGATGGATCCATCCATCCATTCCATCAGTGATTTTTGAAGTTAAGTATTTACTTGAGTTTAAAGGATTAGTAGGGCTTTCCTTTCGGCCAGAACCACCATCTGCCAGTAACTCACCAAAATGACCAACACAAAGGGCAAGAGGCGGGCACCTACTGCATGTTCTCTAGGCCTTTCAGAAAACATGGAGTTGTTCCTTTGGCCACATACATGTGACTCTACAAGAAAGGCGATGTTGTAGATATCAAGGCAATGGGCTCTGTTCAAAAAGGAACGCCCTGCAAATGTTACCATACCAAAACTGGAAGAGACTGCAATGTTACCCAGCATGCTGTTGGCTTCATTGTAAACAAGTTAAGGGGAAGATTCTGGCCAAGAGAATTAATATGCGAATTGAGCATATTAAGCACTCTAAGAGCCAAGATAGCTTCCAGAAACGCCTGAAGGAAAATGATCAGAGAAAGGAGGAAGCCAAAGAGAAAGGGACTTGGGTTCAGCTGAAGTGCCAGCCCACTCGTGAGAACCCACGGAAAGGAGCCTGAACTGCTGGAGCTCCCTCCCTGTGAGCTCATGGCATGTTGCGTGTGAAGAAAACAAAAGACATGGGCTGTAAAATAAATAAATAAAAAATAAAAAATGTTGGTAAGGAAGGATCTTGGGGGAGGAAACTATATTTTGATTTGTGGGTGGTTTGGACTGAAGGGAGCTTAAATTGATAGAGATTGGGACCCATTTTAGAAGGAGCAAAGACATGAAGGTGAAAATGGTCAGTTTTTTTCAGGGCCAATAAACAAACTTATCTGCCTAGGACAGCGCCCCAGGAACAGTGTGCAGTTCCCCAGGGACAGCAGCGAGCCTCGGCCCCCACTCCGCAGCCAAAGCTCCCCTGCTGCCACTCTGCTTTCACATTTAGTTCAACAAACGGTGTTGGCTGGACCGGTTTGGAAACCATTGGCCTAAAGGTGATGTATTTGATCCAGCTGGTTCACAATTGAGCAGAATAGCTGCAGACTTGGATTCTGAAGTCAGACAAGCTCTTCCATTTACTAGCTGTATCCCTGGGGCTGGTTCCTTAACTTCTCCACACTTCAGTTTCCTTGTGTGTTGTTGGGATTAATTTCACTTATAGCAAACTCAGCTATGGCTAAAAGATTTTCTTTGCTTTACTGTGACTGAACATCAGGGCTTCCCCTGGTCGCTCAGTGGTAGAGAATCTGCCCGCAATGCAGGAGCCGCAGGAGATGTGGGTTTGATCCCTGGGTCAGGAAGAGCCCTTAGAAGAGGGCACAGCAACCCACTCCAGTATTCTTGCCTGGAGAATCCCATGGACAGAGGAGCCTGGCAGGCTATTGTCCATAGGGTCGCACAGAGCTGGACACGACTGAAGTGACTTAGCATGCACGCATGCACAAATGAACCTCATTTCTGCCTTGAGCCTCAGTTCTGCAGATGGTGAAAACCTTGTTACCGTGAATGGAGTGTAGAATCTGTCATTAATTTTCCTTCCTGGCTGGCATCTGGTTTGGGAGGTGGAGTGGAAAGTGGGTAGAGGTTAATTATGGGGCATTCGGTCGTGGGGCAGGTGTGGTCCCCAGTTATCACCTGACGATCCTGATGCCTCAGCTCCAGGCTGTTTCCGTTTGTCTCTAACTGCCAGCATCCACCCTCCCAGCATCAGAAAGAGACCCGCGGTCCTGGCTGTTCTCTGCTCCACAGGCTACACAGTCCTTCTCCATCCTTCACATCCCAGCTGTGAGGCCACTTCAGTCCCTTAGACCTCTCGTGTCCTGAGTCTCTCTCAGCTACACAGGTTAAAAAAAAAAATCTATATCTACCCAAATTCCAAACCTGACCTTTAGGAGGAGGCATAAATTTTGGAGTTCAAATGCTAAGAACATTTTTTTTTTTTTGCTGTCCTAATCCTATTCCAAGTGTTGTGAATGCCAAGGTGTCTTTTGAGGGCAAGCAGAGGGTGACTCCATTAACAAGACCATACAGGTGAAAAATCAATTGGCAAATATTTTGTAAAGTGATGATGACACAGAGATCGTAACAATAGTTCCTTTTTAGGGCCTTTGTGAGAAATGAGTGAGACAGTGTGTATAAAGATGCCTGGACCGAACAGAGGGTCCTCAAAATGTATCCACCATTAATATCATTGGCTTTTGTCCCTGGGGCTGTAGCCCCACCTCTGTGTCATCCACTTGCTCTGGGTAAGGTCTGCCAGCCCTGCCTCGATTCTGTGTGAATAATGGTGATGAGGTGTTAGAAGCAGAGGGAGGGGTAGGGAGTTACGGGTTCATGGCAACAGCTCCGTTTTCTTAAAGGCTTCAGTGCAAAGCCTCTGATACAATTTGTTAGCCCACCCAACCCTGCAAATCGGAAATTGGGTTTATATTTGATCAGTTTGGCTGGGCTACTGGAGCTTCATATGTCAACAGCAGCGCCGACTTATCGTCATAAAGCTCCTCGACGCCCGAACTGCCGCTCTGGCTTCTGGCTCATGCCTCCCACGATCTTGAACTAGAAAGAAACGAGCCCACACTTCTGGGTGTCGTTTCCGGGTCTGAGCCTGTCATAGACAACTTTGGCAGTCTTTGGAAACAGTAGCACCGGTAACTGGAGAGAGAAACAAATACAGCAGCATCGGAAGCTGGCATTTTGAAAAATCACTTGTTTTTCATCATTTGTTTATAGCTCATAATGTACCCCCTCAAACATAAAAGTTTTGAATACTTCTAAGGGCTTCCCGGCTGGCTCAGTTGATAAGAATTTGCCTGCAATGCAGGAGACCCGGGTTTGATCCCTGGGTCGGGAAAATCCCCTGGAGAAGGTAATGGCAACCCACTCTGGCAATCTTGGCTAGAGAATGCCATGGACAGAGGAGCCTGGTGGGCTGCAGTCCATGGGATCACAAAGAGTCAGACACGACTGAGTGACTAACACTTTCACTTTCAAGGCAGCCTTGTTCCAGGATTTGTAGTAAATGCTGAAAAGGGGGCAACACATGGAAGGGGTGTCAATACCTTGATTAGTTAGGGTAGGTCTACTTGGTATGAGAAACCAGATGTGGGAGCTACTCCAGTGAGTTGCGACGAAAAGAATAACTTCTCTAATGATCAGAGGGAGAGGAATTTGGAATTTTCTGTCTGGGGTTTGGAATCAAAGATGGAATAAATGGTCTAGAGACAAGGGAGTGGCTAGCTGGAAGGCGGTGGATAGCTGCAACTGGGGGACCATGGCTAATGAGAAAAGCCTACAGGGAGGAATGGCTGGTGACTCTTTCAGACAGTGATCCCTAGCATTGAAATTGTAATTGGATTCCTGATCTGGGTTGTGCCATCAGCCACCAGCATCTGTCTGGGTCTGACACAGGTGTTGTCTTGGGGAATTGAATGAGAAGAATTGTACGCCAGAGTTGAGATGGCTGTGGCTGGAGACAGACAGACCCACAGTGAGCACACAGCCCTCTGCGCAAGTGGAGGGAGGAGTGAGAGGAAGGAAGGAAGGCCACCCATTGTGGCCCCTGCCCTCTCCTGGGCCGCATTAGGGATCTGGCGGAAGGTACTCAGGTCGTGGGAGAAGGCCTTGAGCTGGTTCATCTGCTTATGAAATAATGTGCTCACATTTGCCATGTCTCTGAATCACAGTGGACGTGCAGGAAGGAGTGAGTGAGCTGAGCTGATGGCCCATGTCCCTGTGCTGTGCACTTGCCTTCTATGCTTGCTTGAATGCCTTGTGCTTGTAACACTATCCAAAACTTTAGGGATGAGGAACATTTGAGGAAAATAGCCCTCTAGAATATGTGGAATCTACCAGTTTTATTTCCATAATTCAGTCTGACTTGGCCAAAAGAGGTTGCTTTCAACCAGGGGTCCATTGACAGGTAAGTGAATAAAGATGTGGTGTATAGTCACAATGGAATATTACTCGGCATAAAAAGGAATGAAACGATGCCATTTCCAGCAACGTGGATGGGCCTAGAGACCATCATACTAGGTTAAGTAAGTCAAGAAGAGAAAGACAAACGTATGATGTTGTTTATATGTGGAATCTAAAAAAAATGATAGAAATGAACTTATTAAAAAAAACCAGAAATAGACTCAGAGATATAGTAAACAAACTTATGATTACCAAAGGAGAAAGAGGAGGCATAAATTAAGAGTTTGGGACTAATATATATACACACTACTATATATAGAATAGATTACCATCACAGACATAGTGTATAGCACAGGGAACTCTACTCAGTATCTTGTAATAACCCATAATGGAAAAGAATCTGAAAAAGAATATATATAGCATGTATAACTGACTCACTTTGCTGTAATGCCTGAAACTAACACAACATTGTAATCAACTATATTTCAGCAAAAATTTTTAAAAAAGAAGTTGCTTTAACTTACTTATTAGGGACCTGGAAGAATATCAGTGAATGAAGACATAGCATGGTTAGTATGACCAGATGTCAATACAGGCTTACATCAAGGAGGACACCCAGCACAGGCCTGAGTTAGAATCTGTTTTTCATTTCTACAAGTAGGATTTTTGAGAGAAAATGAACTTTTATTGCACAAATGATATGAGTGAATTAAACTACTTGTTTTCAGTGGAAGGGCACATTAAACAGCGAAAGATAAAGCCAGATTCTAGTTCTTGTTATACCAACAGCTGATGACCTTTGACGATACCCCTTAACCTTGCTTAGCTGTGTCCTCTGTAAAATGACAGGAGTTGTTCTTTGTTGTTTTTGTTTGACTGTCAGTCACTCAGTTGTGTCTGACTCTTTGTGACCCCATGGACTGCAGCACACCAGGCTTCCCTGTCCTTCACTATCTCCTGGAGCTTTCTCACAACTCATAACCATCATGCCGATGATACCATCCAACCACTCATCTTCTGTCGTCCCCTTCTCCTCCTGTCTTCAATCTTTCCAAGCATCAGGGTCCTTTCAAATGAGTCAGTTCCTTGCATCAGGTGGCCAAAGTACTGGAGTTTCAGCTTCAGCATCAATCCTTCAATGAATATTCAAGACTGATTTCCTTTAGGATTGACTGGTTTGATCTCCTTGCAGTCCAAGGGACTCTCAAGAATCTTCTCCAACACCTTAGTTATCACTAAGTTTCCTTCCAACTTTAATTTTCTATGATTTAAGAAAGTTATAACAGAAACTCAAGTTTGGACAGTCTGTTAATTCAAAGATCCTCAAGTTTCTTTGTTCATAGCATCCTTTGTGCCTTAGTGATATTTTTCATAGTGCTCTGAGGCCAAAAGGAATACCCTCAAACTTCTATTCGTTGTGTGGTTCAGTTAAGTTCAGTCGCTCAGTTGTGTCCGACTCTTTGTGACCCCATGAACTGCAGCAGGCCAGGCCTCCCTGTACATCACCAACTCCTGGAGTTTACCCAAATTCATGTCCATTGACTTGGTGATGCCATCATCCTCTGTCATCCCCTTCTCTTCCTGCTTTCAATCTTTCCCAACATCAGGGTCTTTTCAAATGAGTCAGCTCTTTGCATCAGGTGGCCAAAATACTGGAGTTTCAGCTTTAACATCAGTCCTTCCAATGAACACCCAGGACTGATCTCGTTTAGGATGGACTGGTTGGATCTCCTTGCAGTCCAAGGGACTCTCAAGGGTCTTCTCTAACATCAGAGTCAAAAGCATCAATTCTTTGGTGCTCAGCTTTCTTCACAGTCCAACTCTCACATCCATACATGACCACTGGAAAAACCATAGCCTTGACTAGATAGACCTTTGTTGGCAAAGTAGTATCTCTGCTTTTGAATATGCTATCTAGGTTAGTCATAACTTTCCTTCCAAGAAGTAAGCGTCTTTTAATTTCATGGCTGCAATCACCATCTGCAGTGATTTTGGAGCCCAGAAAAATAAAGTCTTTCACTGTTTCCACTGTTTCCCCATCTATTTCCCATGAAGTGATGGGACCAGATGCCATGATCTTCGTTTTCCGAGCCAACTTTTTCACTCTCCTCTTTCACTTTCATCAAGAAGCTCTTTAGTTCTTCTTCATTTTCTGCCATAAGGGTGGTATCATCTGCACATCTGAGGTTATTGATATTTCTACCGGCAATCTTGATTCCAGCTTGTGCTTCTTCCAGCCCAACCTTTTTCATGATGTACTCTGCATATAAGTTAAATAAGCAAGGTTATGTGGTTAGGTCTAAACAACTTCATAAGTATCTAAGTCCTAATATTAATAATTTAAGCCATTTGTAAAGTAATACACATAAATGGAAAGAAAAGGTGATATTTTATTTCATTCCTACATGACCATGCTTATTTACTTGCAGGGGAGTGTGCATCTTGAGCACAGCACAACTTCTCAAACCATGGAATCCAACTGGACCCCAGTGTTCTCATTTCCTCTTCCACATTTTTTTTTTCTCTCAGTACTTGCTTTTTATCACAGCAACCATTAAATCTGTTTCTCGCAAAGACCTGATGTCATTGAAAGGAACGTAGCACCATCTATCTTGAAACAGTGAACCTCACACTGGTAGTGTGTGTATTGCCTAAAAGCTATTGCTGGGTTTTCTAGGAAATTAAGAATAGCCGGGAGCACCTTTCCAGTTTGCTGCATTGCCCTAGGTGCCAAGGAACACCATTTGGGAAGCATGACTTCAATCAATGTCTAAGGTCTTTCCTCCCATTTTTAATGGACCTGTATGTTCCTCCCTGTTGTAGACATTTTTGGAATCCATGGGCCAAGCACAGAATTGTATGGTTCTCAAAAATTCAGTACAGTGTCCCTCGGAGTCCTGGCTTGTTGGTCCCAGCTCCCAGCAAAATGTTTCACAGTTTCTCCCCTGCTCTCTCATCTCAGACACTCTTGCTTAGCAAATAACCTGCCTTCTAATTTATAGAGGGTGCATAGCTCTCAGAAACAAGCACTACAATTCTGTCCTCTCCCATAACATTCCCTTTTGCCTCTACCCTCTCACTTCATCCCTCCAGGCTTGGAGGAAGAGGAGTTGCCCTCCATGCAGAAGGCTCACCCTTGCCCTGGGCTCCCAATCCCAACCCTTCCCGTGAGCTGTGGTCCAGCTTCTGACTCCACTGGGTAATTTCTTTCCCTCTCGTCATTTCAACTTCTTCATCTTTTTTCTTTTCTTCAATTTTTTTTAATTGGTGGAAAATTGTTTTACAATGTTGTGTTGGTTTCTGCCATACAACAATATATAGCACTCATATATACAACATACATATAAATATATATGCTGCTGCTGCTGCTGCTGCGTCACTTCAGTCGTGTCCGACTCTGTACGACCCCATAGACGGCAGCCCACCAGGCTCCTCTGTCCCTGGGATTCTCCAGGCAGGAATACTGGAGTGGGTTGCCAGTTCCTTCTCCAAGGCATGCATGCATGCTAAGTCGCTTCAATTGTGTCCAGCTCTGTGCGACCCCATGGACATTGGCCCACCATGCTCCTCTGTCCACAGGGTTCTCCAGGCAAGAATACTGAAGTGGGTTGCCATTTCCTTCTCCACGTAAATAAATACATGTACTTATATATAATTTATATATCCCTTCTCCCTTGAGCCTCCCTCCCTCCCGCCATCCCACCCCTCTAGGTCATCACAGAGCACGAGGCTGGGCTCCCTGTGTTGCTTAGCAACTTCCCACCAACTGTTTTACAGAGAGTGTATATATGTCAACGCTATTTTCCCTGTTCATCCCACCCTCACCTTCCCCTGCTGTGTCCACAAGGTCATTCTCTACTAAGTTCATCAGTGCCATTTTTCTAGAGTCCATGTATGTGCGTTCAGCTTCTTCATCTTCACTGCTTCCTCCTATAGAGCCTATGGGTGGGTGTGTTCAAGTCTCCTACTTAACCAGCAGGCTCTAACAATCCTTCCGATAGCTGATTGACTCCCTCCCGTTGGCAGCCACATTCCCTGAAGAAGAGCCCACACTCACTCCATTTCTTGATGACCCATGCGCTCCCCGACCCCCTGCTGGCAGCCCCAGAGCCCGCCTCTCCTCTCCTGCCCGCCTCTCACTCGGCTCAGCCCTGGCCTAGCCCTCCAGCTGCGGGAGCCGCGCCTCTCAGAAGAGGCAGCGCAGTCCGTGGTTTGGTGGCACTGTTTCTCTGGCTCACTTTCCCGCCGTCTGCCTGGCCAGCAGCACATACTTCAGAACATCCTCTGAGAAGCTTTTTTGGTCTCTCCCTCCTCCTCCCACCGAAGGGAAATGATTAGTCTTCCTTTGCGTTCTCAGCCATCCTTCTAGACACAGCATCTGTGGCCATTTGCTTTCGGTGCATTTCTTTAGCAAATATTGTCAGCTTTTGGAAAGCTGGACTGTGTCTTAATTATGCTGGATTCCCTGGGTCACACATACCTGGCACATCTCCATACCCTGTGATCAGAGAATGAGGGGGTCAAGTTGGTACAGGACTAGATGACTCTTAGCTACCCATGTCAGCGTGTTGGTAACATCCTTGCAGTGGACATTTGATCCCAAACAGTCACTTCTGGGTTTCTCATTATCATGAGCTCCTTATAGATGCCATCTCACCCTTTCTCACAGCACCTCTGAGGTCTGTATTAGGCCCATGATTGACAGATGAGGAAACAGAGGCTCAGAGTTTCAGTACAGCTGCCCTGGTCATATAGCTAAGGGTGGTGGAAGTGATATTCTGGCCCAGCTCTGACCTCTTTCTCCATACCCAGGCATCCTCACGTTGCCCGACCAGTGTATGCTTACTGTCTGCCCCCTCATTAACTGTCAGCTGTCCCATCACTTCTTGGAAAGTAGCTGGGGAAACAATGGACACAGTGACAGACTTTATTTTCTTAGGCTCCAAAAATCACTGCAGATGGTGACTGCAGCCATGAAATTAAAAGATGCTTGCTCCTTGGAAGAAAAGCTATTACCAACCTAGACAGCCTATTAAAAAGCAGAGACATTATTTTGCTGACAAAGTTCTGTCTAGTCAAAGCTATTTTTCCAGTAGTCATGTATGGATGTGAGAGTTGGACCATAAAGAAAGTTGAGGGCTGAAGAATTGATGCTTTTGAACTGTGGTGTTGGAGAAGACTCTTGAGAGTCCCTTGGACTCAAGGAGATCAAACCAGTCCATCCTAAAAGAAATCAGTCCTGAATATTCATTGGAAGGACTGATGGTGAAGCGGAAGCTCCAATCCTTTGGCCACCTGATGCGAAGAACTGTCTCCTTGGAAAAGACCCTTATGCTGGAAAAAATTGAAGGCAGGAGGAGAAGGGGATGACAGAGGATGAGACAGCTGGATGGCATCACAGACTTGATGGACATGAGTCAGAGCAACCTCCGGGAGTTGGTGATGAACAGAGAAGCCTGGTATGCTGCAGTCCATGGGGTTGCAAAGAGTCAGACACAACTGAGTGACTGAAATGAACTGAACTTAGAAACATATTTAAGACACCAATTCAGAAGCAAAAGCATTAAGTAATGCCATTCAAATCCCAACACAGTCATAAATGCTTGTCAGTTATCAGTGACTGGGACCAAGAATTTGTGTTATAAATGTCACCCATCCACTGGCTTTATTTTTGTTCATTTAACAACTATCCTTTAACTAGCAGATCAACCTTCCTCAGAGAGAAATTAGACTTTAGCGGAATGACCAGCGATGATAGCTTGAAAGCCCTTTAACGCTGTTTCACAGAGGTGTGAGCTGCACACCCCGCCTCATTTTTCCTAACATGTCACCCAGGGATAGTCCAAGAAATCTCTCAAGTTTACACCATCTGTGGGCTTCTCACCTTGTAGCACCTGCCCGTAAGTCCCCATCTGGGCCCCTCTGCTGAGAGCTTCCTTGTTGCCAGGAAGACTACATTAAACCTGGGCTGGGGTGGAAGGGTGGAGGGGGCCGTCCCTTCAAGGAAACTTGGCGAAGCCTCTCCCGTCTCCTGAGCCCATCAATTCAGGCCCTCCTCCCCACCCCTTCCCTTTTTGTTTAGTTTGACCTTGGTCACTGATGACAAGGCTTCTTTTCCTGCCAAACCAATCAATAAGCTAAACAGACAGAAGATGAGTATTTAGAATATGGGAAGCCAAACTCAAACACAGATAGGTTATCAGTCTAGCCCAGAGCAGACTTCTGAGCAAATATTTCATTAACAAATTTTTCATGGCAACTTGCATGTTAAAAAAAAAAAAAGGGGGGGGAGAGGGAGAGAGAAAGAGAAAACAGTGGTGTTTGGCAGAGTTGGGGGGTAAAGACAAAGCTGCTGGATCCTTGAAGCTGAACAGCCCCAGGAGGGAGTGAGGGGTAGAGAGCTGGGAGAAAGGTGGGGAGACAGAGAGAAGGCCCCCAGGAAGGGGAGCCCCAGTCCCCTTAAAACCTTTCAACTTCTAGCCTCCTCTCCTGCCAGGGCTATCGTGTGTAAATTCATCTTCAGCCATCTCCGGGGGCTGGAGCTGGTTAAGTGTCCCAGATGCAAACCCCAGGTCGGCCGTCAGTGGCTGACTGTGGAGTCCTGGGCTGGTCACCCAGTGAGGGGACCGAGAGGGGAAAGGAGATATGGTCTCAGGGGAGCCCCGCAGGGGAGCTGGAGGCGGGGGCGAAGGAAACAGCCTCAACGATAGTAACAAGAACAACTGTTTTGGGCTCAGACTAAATTTTAGGCACCTTGGAGGCTCTCTGTCTTGTTATATCATTCTCATAGCCATGCCTAAGACTGTGATAAACACAGGTGTACATGCCCACTGGTGCCTGTTCTGGTTGTTCAATATTTTAAATGTTATACCTGGTTCACTACAACCCTTAAAGTAGTTTGGTTTTAATTTATGGCTGAGGAGCCTGAGATTCAGAGAGGTCAAGCAGTTTGTTCAAGGGCACACAGCTAGTGAACTGCAGAAGCAGGGTGAGGACCTGTCCGATTAAGCCAGTCTGATTCCAAAGACAAGCGGTTTTCAACTCCTTTGCTCTGCTTCCCCTCTAGCTTTAAGAATACTTTAGAGGGAAAGTTGGCAAAGCACGGAATTACTAATATTCAACTCTTGGAAGCAAGTGCTTGAAGAAGGAAAAGAATGGAGAGACCGAATTTTCAGTCCCTCGCGTGCTGTGATCCTTCCTGCCCGCACTTGTGTGCACTTGGCTCCTGGAAATCCCTTCCCCCCATTTCACCTGAATTCATGGGCAACCCGTGCAGGCCTCAGCAACTGGTCGCTGCACGGGAAAGCTCCCTGCCCTGCCCTGCACTATTTGCTCCTATTACTTTCTATTTTTTTTTCTTCAGAGCACTTAAATCAAAGTTAATTAAATATCTTTATGTGCAATTTATTGATGAATATCTCCTAGGTAGACTGGAATAACAACAATAAAATAATAATGGCTAATAATTATTAAATAATTATTATTAAATAATCAATAGAATAACAAATATAATAACAATATAATGACAAATTTTGGAATACTTTATAAAATCATTTGTTGACAGTTAAATTTTTTCTCCTTTGTATTATCTTCTTTTTAAGGCTCTTCAATCATTACTTGATATAACTTCATACTTGTTTCTATGATTTTTTGATCAATTTTATCTGCCCCCTAGGCTGTAAGCTTAGAAGGGGCAGGGGCCCTCTACAGGGCTCATGGTTATAACTCCTGTTCTGGTTTATACTAAGGGATCAACATGTACATACACACCTTGGAGATGCTGCAGGTTCAGTTCCAGACCGCTGCAATAAAGTGAATATTACAATAAAGCAAGTCACATAATATTTTGGTTTCCCAGTGCACATAGAAGCTATGTTTATACTATACTGTAGTCTATTCAGTGTGCAGCAGAGAAGGAAATGGCAACCCACTCCAGTGTTCTTGCCTGGAGAATCCCAGGGACAGGGGAGCCTGGTGGGCTGCCGCCTATGGGGTCGCACAGAGTCGGACACGACTGAAGCGACTTAGCAGCCGCAACAGCAGCATTATGTCTAGAAAAATCAATGTACATATCTTAATTAAAAACATTTCATTGCTAAAAAATGCTGACCATCATTTGAGCCTTCAGAGAATCATAATCTTTTCCCTGTTGGAGGGTCTTGCCTTGATGCTGACGGCTGCTGACTGATATCAGGGTAATGGTTGCTGGAGGCTGGGGTGGCTGTGGCAACTTCTGCAAACAACAGTGAAGTTTGCCACATTGACGACTCTTTTCTTTCGTGAATGATTTCTCTGTAGTATGCACTAGTGCTGTTTGAGAGCGTTTTACCTACAGAACTGCTTTCAAAATTCGAGTCAAATCCTCTTAAACCCTGCAACTGCTCTATCAACTAAATTTATATAATATCCTAAATCCTTTGTTGTCATTTCAACAGTCTTCACCAAAAGTAGGTTCCATCTCAAGAAACCACTTTCTTTGCTCATCCATGAGGAGCAACTCATCATCTGTTAAAGCTTTATCATGAGATTGCAGCAATTCAGCCACATCTTCAGGCTCCACTTCTAATCCTAGTTCTCTTGCTGTTTCTACCACACCACAGTGACTTCCTCCACTGATGTCTTAAACTGCTCAAAGTCTCCTGGAGGACTAGAATCAACTTCTTTCAAACTTCTGTTAATGTTGGCATTTTGAACTCTTCCCAGGAACTGCAAATGTTCTTCATAGCATCTAGAGTGATGAATTAATTCCAGAAGGTTTTCAATGAACTTTGCCAAGATCCATCCCTCAGAAGAATTGCTATTTGGGGCATCTATAGTCTTAAAAATTCTATTTCTTGAATAACTTGAAAGTCAAAATTACTCCTTGATTCACGGGCTGCAGAATGGCTGTTGTGTTAGTAGGCAGGAAAACGTCATTACTCTCATTGTTCACTTTCATCAGAGTTCTTGGATGACCAGGTGCCTTGTCAATGAACAGTAGTACTTCGAAAGGAATCTTTTTTTCTGGGTGTAAATATTTAGTAAACCATGTCATAAACAGATGTGTTATCATTCAGGCTTTATTGGTCCATTTATAGAGCACAGACAGAGTAGAAATAACATAATTCTTAAGGGCTCCAGCATTTCAGAACGGTAAATGAACACTGGTTTCGACTTCAAGTCACCAGTTGCATCCACCTCTAACAAGAGAGTCAGCTGGTCCATTGAAGTTTTGAAGCCAGACATTGACTTCTCCTCTGTAGCTATGAAAGTCCTGGATGGTGTCTTCCTCCAATAGAAGCTGTTGTTTTGTCTCCAGTGAAAATCTGTTATTTAGTGTAGCCACCTTCATTACTGATCTTTCCTAGATTTCTGGATAACATGCTACAGCTTCTCCATCAGCATTGTGGCTTCCCCTTGCACTTGGATGTCATGGAGATGGCTTCTTTCCTGTGACCTCATGAACCAACCTATCCTAGCTTCAATTTTTCCTTCTGTAGCTTCCTCATCTTTCTCAACCATCATAAAATTGAAAAAAGTTAGAGTCTTTCTCTGGACTAGGTTTTAGCTGAAGGGAATATAGTGGCTGGTTTGATCTTCTCTCCAGACCACTGAAACTTTCCCTGAGTCAGCAATGAGGCTGTTTCATGTTCTTACCATTGGTGTGTTCACTGAAATAGCACTTTTATTTCTGTACCGTAACTTACCGTTTGCATTCACAACTTGGCTTAACTGTTTGGCCAAGAGGTCTTGCTTTCAGTCTATCTAGGCTTTCAATATGCTTTCCTCACTAAGCTTAATCATTTCTAGCTTTTGATTTAAAATGAGAAATGTGTGACTCTTCCTCTCACTTCAGCACTTAGAGGCCATTATAGGGTTGTTAATTGGCCTAATTTCAATATTGCTATGTCTCAGGGAATAGAAAAGCCTGAGGAAAGGGAGAAAGATGGGACAACTGGCTGGTGGACCAGTAAGAACACTCACAACATTTACGGGTGAAGTTTCTCATCCGTGGAACCCCCAAACAATTAAATTAATCACATCACAGATCATCATAACAAATCTAGTATTAGTGAAAAAGTTTGAAGTATTACCAAGAAGTTACCAAGATATGACACAGAGACATGAAGTGAGCAAATGCTGTTGGAAAAATGCAGCCAGTAGACTCGGTTGATGCAGGTTGCTCACAGAACAGACCTTCAATGTATAAAAAATGAAATATCTGTGAAGCAGAGTAAAGTGAAGTACAATAAAATGAGGTCTACCTGTATGGTTGTGTGGATTGAATTCACAGTGTGGATTTCTTTATTTTAATCTCCAGTTTCCTCAGGCTGGTGTAAACCTCTAATCTGCATCTTGGAGTTTAGCCTTTTTAAATTTTGGATTGTAGAACACTCAGGGTAGGAGGGACCTTTTTGGCAGAAACATCAAGTTTAAAAGATAGCACGTGTGCCCTTGCCACACAGAGAGTCTATAGCAGAGCCAGGACTTAACTCACACCTTCATCGCCCATTGACTTCACATTCCTCCCAAGTGGTAGACCCTGAAGTCCCCAATGCACAGATGGGCATATTGGGGCAGCACCCGCGCCAGACCACAGATTATGCATCTCTCAGCTGAAGGCTGTCTCTCGGAGTCTGAGCTGACTCTAGGGTTAAGCTTCTGACAGCTCTAAGTATTTTTTCCTCTTTCATGTTGCTCTCAAATATATTTCTATCCCCATCAGACCATCCCCCTTGTTCCCATTTAACCTGAGAAAGTTAAACCCACTTTTGATCATCATGTGAAAATCTGAGGCAAAGTGCTTCCTTCAAGGCAGATGTTTGGAATCGCTGAGCTGCAGGCGCTCAACTTGTCAAGTAACTTTTCAAATGATGAAAAAAAGGGGAAAATGTAGGTCAGGAAGCAATAAACTATATTCACATCCAATATATCCTTCTGCTTAAGGAGCCGACTTTGAATCTCCACCTTTTACTAAAATGAAACAAAAATCCAAATCCAACCCAAAGCATTACAGCTTTAAGTACTGAAAGTATTTATTATTTCTATTCAAGTAATCCAAAAGCATAATCTCAAGAACATCTCTGCTCCAGGAATGTCTTAAAACACTGTGGATTTGGTGTGATTCCGTTATCCAGATGTTTGTCGAAAAGACTCTGGATGGCATGTGGGGAATTAAAGATTTATTTTTAATATTTGAGAGAAGTCATATTTCTAATAACAATGAGCCTTCCAATGTGTCCTCAGTCTTTGCTGCCTCTCTGCTCATTCTTGTTATTTACTCTTCCTCTCACTTCAGCACTTAGAGGCCATTATAGGGTTGTTAATTGGCCTAATTTCAATATTGCTATGTCTCAGGGAATAGAAAAGCCTGAGGAAAGGGAGAAAGATGGGACAACTGGCTGGTGGACCAGTAAGAACACTCACAACATTTACGGGTGAAGTTTCTCATCCGTGGAACCCCCAAACAATTAAATTAATCACATCACAGATCATCATAACAAATCTAGTATTAGTGAAAAAGTTTGAAGTATTACCAAGAAGTTACCAAGATATGACACAGAGACATGAAGTGAGCAAATGCTGTTGGAAAAATGCAGCCAGTAGACTCGGTTGATGCAGGTTGCTCACAGAACAGACCTTCAATGTATAAAAAATGAAATATCTGTGAAGCAGAGTAAAGTGAAGTACAATAAAATGAGGTCTACCTGTATGGTTGTGTGGATTGAATTCACAGTGTGGATTTCTTTATTTTAATCTCCAGTTTCCTCAGGCTGGTGTAAACCTCTAATCTGCATCTTGGAGTTTAGCCTTTTTAAATTTTGGATTGTAGAACACTCAGGGTAGGAGGGACCTTTTTGGCAGAAACATCAAGTTTAAAAGATAGCACGTGTGCCCTTGCCACACAGAGAGTCTATAGCAGAGCCAGGACTTAACTCACACCTTCATCGCCCATTGACTTCACATTCCTCCCAAGTGGTAGACCCTGAAGTCCCCAATGCACAGATGGGCATATTGGGGCAGCACCCGCACCAGACCACAGATTATGCATCTCTCAGCTGAAGGCTGTCTCTCGGAGTCTGAGCTGACTCTAGGGTTAAGCTTCTGACAGCTCTAAGTATTTTTTCCTCTTTCATGTTGCTCTCAAATATATTTCTATCCCCATCAGACCATCCCCCTTGTTCCCATTTAACCTGAGAAAGTTAAACCCACTTTTGATCATCATGTGAAAATCTGAGGCAAAGTGCTTCCTTCAAGGCAGATGTTTGGAATCGCTGAGCTGCAGGCGCTCAACTTGTCAAGTAACTTTTCAAATGATGAAAAAAAGGGGAAAATGTAGGTCAGGAAGCAATAAACTATATTCACATCCAATATATCCTTCTGCTTAAGGAGCCGACTTTGAATCTCCACCTTTTACTAAAATGAAACAAAAATCCAAATCCAACCCAAAGCATTACAGCTTTAAGTACTGAAAGTATTTATTATTTCTATTCAAGTAATCCAAAAGCATAATCTCAAGAACATCTCTGCTCCAGGAATGTCTTAAAACACTGTGGATTTGGTGTGATTCCGTTATCCAGATGTTTGTCGAAAAGACTCTGGATGGCATGTGGGGAATTAAAGATTTATTTTTAATATTTGAGAGAAGTCATATTTCTAATAACAATGAGCCTTCCAATGTGTCCTCAGTCTTTGCTGCCTCTCTGCTCATTCTTGTTATTATTGTCTTAAGTAACAGCTCTATTCTTTGAAATTATCTGCCTGTGGGTTTTTAAATGTTAATACTTAGATATTGGAAGAGCAAGATCATTGAGGTACTTTCAGTATAACACTGATAGTCACATCAAGTTAATTTCAAGAATAAATTTTCACCCACTAAGCTTTTTCAAGTCCTACAAAAGATGGCTTTTCATGGGGCAAAAGCTCCAACAAACTGCCCCACTCTCCCAGATTTTCAGAGTATTGTGACTTGTCTTTGAAAACTATGGGATATTTCCAACTGTTAGTCACCCAGTTGTGTCCAACCCTTTGTGACCCCACGAACTGTAGCCCGCCAGGCTCCTCTGTCCACGGAATTCTCCAGGCAAGTATACTGGAGTGGGGTGCCATTCCCTTCTCCAGGGGATCTTCCTAACCCAGGGATCGAATCTGGGTCTCCTGCATTGCACGCAGAATTTTTACTGTCTGAGCTGCCAGAAAGCAAAGTGAAAGTGAAGTTGCTCAGTCGTGTCTGATTCTTTTGCGACCCCTTGGACTGTAGCCTACCAGATTTCTCCGTCCATGGGATTTTCCAGGCAAAAGTACTGGAGTGGGTTACCATTTCCCTCTCCGGGGATCTTCTCAGCGCAGGGATCGAACCTGGGTCTCATGCATTACAGGCAGACGCTTTACCCTCTGAGCCACCAGGGAAGTCAAGTGTCCCTTAAACCCAGAGGCATCTCATCAGAGACCCCAGTGGTTACTATGTCCCCACTCTGTGTAGATATCCAACAATAAGGTGATGAGCCTCTTATTATCGGAAAGCCTCTCCCTCATCTATTATCCCCTTACTGTAGAGAAGGATATTCTAAAATATCCTTAGATAAATCTACATGGTAGATTTTATACATTGAGTGAGTTTACCTGCTGGAGAAGATATATTTCAGGTTCTAGTGGCAGAGAGAAATTTAAAATTAGGTCACCTCATGGTTACAACTTGTGTCTATAACAGAAACTAAAAGGTCTCAGAGATCATACAGATTCTCTGGTTGGGAATCCAAAAGGGACCAACTGTGAAACATTCTTTAATTGGTTTGTTACTCTCAAAAATATACTGAATATGTCTATGGAAACTGAAATTTTGATATCAAATCATAAAGCAGGGTTAAAATTTAAGATCTGAGCTCTTAAGATCAGTCCCTGTAGGACCAGTATGTATGCTTTTTGTTGTAATTTTAGAGAAACACAACAGTCCTCCCTAGCCTCTGGACCTTTATTTAGTTTACTGTTTCTTGAAACTGGTGCATTCAAATTGTCTTTTAAGATTTGGAGACTTCTGAAACATAAATACTTCTTTTTTCTTTAGCTAACATTCAGGTGGTATTCATTTCCTGCTAGATATTCTTCTATGCTCTGTGAGTATTAATGTATTTAATCCTTTCAGGAACCTTCTGATTTGAGTATAAACGTCATTCCCATTTTGCAGATGAGAAGCACAGACACGGAGGGAGGCCAGATAACACATCCAGGGTTGCAGAGTCAGATGTGAGCTCAGAAAGCCTGCTTCCAGGGCTGGCTTCACACTACACCATGCAGCCCCCTTAGCTCCTGTGTCTCCATGATGCTGGGAGCTTTCTTACTTGTGGAATGTTTGGGAAAGGTGAGGGGTGTTGCGTATTACAAGACATGACAGCGCTTTTGGGGGAGCAGTGGAGTGGAGAAAAGAACACAAGGGAGCGTGTGAATAATGAGGACAAAGTCCGCTCATGTCTTAATTATGGCAACAGCTGAGAGAAAACTGTCACAGTGGACAACCTGGACTTGCAGGTAAGACTCTTAATTTTGGAGTTAATCTCTCACTTGGCATATGAGGGACACTGAGGCTGAGGGAGCAGAGAGAGAACAAGGGCAGGAGGGTGCCCAGATGCCAGAGGGAGTTAGTGGCAAAGCCAGGACTGGAGCCCCGGTCCTCCAGCTCTGGGTCGAGAGCGCTCTCTTCCCCTGAGGCATCCTCTGGGCTCCAATTCACCTAGGGACTGGAGAAACCTCACCAGAAAGGAGCCTTTTCTTTCTGTGGTTTTCCTTATAAAATGTCCACTTCCTGGGTGGCATACGGTTGATCGACAACACATGGAAGGGAATTTTCATCCTGCTGTTTACAAGGATTGTTTCCTCATGGGCACATTTTCTGGGAGGAGAAGAGCACCTTGTTGACTTCATGTTACTTTGCGAGGAGCAGTTAATGCCGCTGAGGCTGGAAGTGGAGTTCATTGTCACTGTCCTGTTTCCTAAAGACACAGCGCATTTCTGACGTGCATCGGAGGGGCCAGGTGAAAGCACATGGGCTGAAGTAAGGGAAGAAACGAGGAACATGGTTGGAAATGAAAAGTATTGAAATAGAAATTAGCATAAACCCAGGGGTCATCTGGCATGCAGTCTTGGCAATAAGAGAATCTGCAATGTGGATGAACAAGTGAAAGAAAAGTAATCAAAAGTAAGAAAGAGGCATATGTGAGGCATTAAGCATCAGGAACAGAGGCTGGGGAGGATTAGGGAACAAAGTCCAGAGAGTGTAAAAAGAGATAAGGAAGGCAAAGTGAATGAAAAGTGATTGCACTGGAGGTTAAGAGAAATCATGGGAAAATTGTCCAAGTGCGTAAGGAAGGCAGGGGTCACTGGAGGAGACAGTTGGGTGGCTAAGACACATGGCTAAGAGTGAGTTACTGAAAAAAGAGGTTGATGCGGCTGAAAAACATTAAATGGTTTTTTTTTTTTTTTTGCCTTGGAACTCTCAGTAAGATGGGGGACAAATGTTAGAAATCCACGTGCATTTCCTAAAGGAAACAAAAGAAATACTGATGAATGGCAGGAACAAGCCACCACGAGAGATTCAGACATTGACTCGAAGACAGGAAAAACACTGGAGGCTTCAGTCCAAGGCAGAGCATATGCAAACACACTTGAATAATAAACAACAGGAACTTAAGAAATGAGGATTTGAAAAACAAACATTTGGAGGAACCACAAGTCCCCAAAGTGTTGGCACTGCCCCCAGCCATCTTGCATGCTCGGTTCTCCTTCTCTATTTCTCTCCCTCCCATTTCCTGTTTCCCTTTCATAAAATATATATACATATATATGTATTGAAAACTGGCTAAGTGCTAGGCATTGTGCTGTATATGGGGGCAGGTACGTGAATGAGTAAGGTATTGTCTGTTCTCTGCCTCAGTCAGTTTTGTTTTTGAAGAGTGGAGGCAGTCTGTGAATGGCTGTGGCCCAGCCTTTTGCTACATACCTGGGAGGGCTGAGTGGTGTAGGAGCTAAAGACTTGGGGTAAGGGTAGGCATTTTAGATTGGGACAAATTACACCTTTATGGAGGAGATGATTGCTAGTTAGAATATTACAGAACAATCATCTCAGAATTTGGGATTTCCTTCTATTTCCAGATAATTTTTAAAGGGTTTCCATAAAGTCAGGTATCAGTGGTGTGGGTTATTTCAAGGGGAGCTATTCTAGGAACCCCTGACATCACATTGTGTGGGGTGACTTCTGCAGATGCATGGAGTATCAGTTGCAGATGAGGCTGCAAGCTGGGTCATTGGCATTGATGTCTAGGGCAGAAGTGAGAGTTTGGCCCACAAGGAAAAGGTGTGGAGACTGAGCTCAGACAGTCATCTGAGAGACCCTTACTCCCCTAGCAGGAACTGAAGAGCACAAGGCGTCAGACAGAGGATCAAGTGTGATCAGTGAGGACCATAAAACTCTGAGTCCTGGAAGAGGAGAGGAAGATGATCACTGAATTTGATGATCCAGTTCAGTGTAGTGCCAAATAGATAATGAGGCTAAGGACAAGAAATTTAGAGGTAAAACGGATCCCCCACGGTCACAGGCAACAGACTGAAAAGGAGGAATCCAAGTACAGAGGCAGATAAAATTTTAATGTCCTTGGCACCAGGATCTGGAGCAATAAAAGAAATCAAACATTATTCTGGATCACATAAATGGAAGGACTGTGAAAAAGTCAAAGGTAATTAGCTCAGAGTTATAAAAGAGAATGGTTAGTGGGGTTTGACCACGGAAACAGGAGGAACGTCTGCTAAGATTTGCCCATTCCCTGTCCCTCTTCCCACCCGACTCCGCTCTTCACGTTTATTCTCTAAAACTTAACTTTGATTGTGGTTCTTTACGATGTTTTCAGCCCTACATGTTTGAGAACAAACATGGATTAGTAATAGTTGCTCATCCAGCTGATATTTTCATAGGCAGGCAGGACTGGGTAGGAGTGGGAGGTGAGGAAGCTTGTTTTGTTTTAACCCTCCTCCAACTTTGTGCTTCTGACATCCTTTGCCAGGAGCTCAGTGCCCCATGCTGTTTGAGCATCATTCCCTTAGACCCTTCCAATACTATAAAATATAGATTTAAGAAACAGATTATTGATTTCTTCTTCTCAGACTATCTTCTTTAACTGGCTTCCCTGGTGGCTCAGACGGTAAAGCGTCTGCCCGCAATGAGGGAGACCCGGGTTCGATCCCTGGGTTGGGAACATCTTCTGGAGAAGGAAATGGCAACCCACTCCAGTACTCTTGCCTGGAAAATCCCAGGGATGGAGGATCCTGGTAGGCTACAGTCCATGGGGTCGCAGAGTTGGACATGACTGAGCAACTTAGCAGATGCCAAAGAATATTTTCTCAGAAAGAAATTAATTATCATCAGGTACAACTATATTGTTAGTGACCGACAAGGAAAGTTACTGCAATCTTCCAATTCAAGTAGAAATTAGTGACTTGATTGATTTAAGATTTTCTCGCTTGTTTCTTTTTAACAGCTCACTGGCATACACGTTCAAATTTCAATTTGTTACAGCCTTCTTAACATTTACTCTCCAAACAATAATTATGTGTAAATATGCCAGAGATGCATCTATGCCTGGAAGTGCATATTGTTCAAAGACTCAGAAAGAAATACCTTGGAATCAATCAAGTTTTTAAAAAAGAAAATGATAGAGAAAAGGGAAGTAGTTTATCTAACTTCAGGGAAGCTATCTCCTTCATCCCTGTGTATAACTGATAATACACTCACCAATTAAGCATTTAACTTATTTCCTTAAGGTCAGGTTGCAAAGGAGTCAATTCACGTTGGGATGTCGGGGACAATTTCACGTGGGAAATCCACTTTATACCCACAGCAGGTGTGTCTTGACTTGGAGAGCAAGCTGTCTTGGGTGTAGTGGCCACCAAGTGTTTACTGGGACAGCTGGGGTCATTGACTTAATATTAGCTCTGGGCACATCAGCCTGCTATAAAGCTGACTTCTTCCCAGGAGGTGAGTTTATTTAGAAACGGTTGAATATGTGAAAGATATGTGAAGATAATTCATTGAATTGGATTGGCCAGGAGGAGGAAAAGGGCAGGGACTGCAGTCTGAACTTCATTCAATGTCTCTAGAGACTGTGGGAAATGTCAAGTGGCATGTTAGGAAGCCTTAGGGGATTTTGATGTTCCTGGGCTCATTCTGGACTCTCCCTACCTCCACCCAAATGTCTCAGGACGCATGCCTGGAATGCAGAAGGGAAGAAAGTGATGTGCTTCACTCAGAAGTGCAACCCCTAGGATTTCCTTGTAGAAAGACATGGTCCATTGAGAAAAAAACAAAACCAGTTACTGCTTGCTGGCTCAGTTTAATGTACCAAACATTAATCGAGTACCTACTGTGTGTAGAGCTAACTGGCAAAGATGGTGGCAGGCTCAAGGTGGCTCATTTTAAGGCACTTAGGAAGATAGATGCGTACATAGATAACTCAAAGATGCAGAAGGCCGGAAGAGTGAATAGAACAGAATAATGGGATGAAAGACTCATCCGTTCCTATTGCAGTTTGTTTATCCCTTTATTTAATCTTCACCATGCGGCGCACGATCTCACACCACGTGGTGGTGGTTTAGTCGCTAAGTCGTGTCCGACTCTCTGCGACCCCATGGACTGTAGCCCACCAGGCTCCTCTGTCCATAGGACTTTCCAGGCAAGAATACTGGAGTGGGTTGTCATTCCCTTCTCCAAGGGATCTTCCTGACCCAGGAATTGAACCCAGGTCTCCTGCACTGCAGGTAGATTCTTTTCCAACTGACCTACCAGAGGAGCCCTGCTTATCCCATAGCTGTGCCTAAAGCATCAGCGAGTAACTACGCAAGGAGAGCAACGCCTTTCTTCCCCAAGGTACATAGTCATTTTCGTTTTTGTTGTTTAGTCGCTCAGTCGTGTCTGACTTTTACAACCCCATGAACTGTAGCCTGCCAGGCTCCTCTGTTCATGGAACTCTCCAGACAAGAATACTGGAGTGGGTTGCCATTTCCTTATGCTGGGGACCTTCCTGACCCAGGGATGGAATCCGTGTCTCCTGCATTGGCAGGTGGATAATTTTTTTTGCTGCTGAGCCACCAGGGAAGCCCCAGTGTACATAGTAGGACAATGAAATATAATGCAACTATTTTTATTTGAGGGTTGGGAAAAAATCATTCTCATTGATTATGGTCATATGGCCTATTTTTCCAGTGTGCAAATTAGCATAGTCTTTGAGTTCTGTGGCAAGACTTCCAAGGTCATCTCGCCTTTTGCCCAGAGCAGTGAGGCTCTATCTTATAATCTGAACTTTGACAGCAGAGGTTTTCAGAGCCTGCCCTGGTTGTCTATTTCAACCTGGACCCATTTTCATCTTGAGGAAATTCGTTATGTATGGTTGAAGTCCCTCAGACTATTGGTTAATTTTGTCCCTGCTTCCAGATCCATGAGCTTAGGCCACCCCCTTTTCTACCCTAACAAATGGGGAATCGTTTCCCAGACATGCAGCTTTTTTGAAATTACAAATAAGTTGATAACTACAGGACCAAGCTGCTTACTGGTGCGTGAACTGCCTGAACCGAGTCCTGGTATGGAAACCAGAGGCCAGTGTCAAAGGAGGGCAACATGATGGCAGGCTCTCAGGTAAAGGGGAATTAAAGACGATAGACTCACCGTGTGCTGGGGTGATCTGGAAGGCGGCGGAGCGGAACGGCCTGGGCAAGCTTCCTTGTCACGACTCCAGTGGCCCTTTTCAGAGTGTGAGCAGACCTTACAAAGAGGCACTGACCTCGCCTTTCAGATGACTAGCAGCTCACCATGATAAGTCACCCCGCAGGGATTTCTTTACAGTGATGTATGGTAAAGGTCAGTGTGAATCAGGAAGAAGTCTCAAATGGAGGAGGTGTTTAAGAAATGCGCTTTTATTACTTTCGAGAGCATATGATATCTCAAGCACACCAACTGTTTAGTAGCAAAAGGATCTCCTTTAAGGAGATAACAAGAGGGATTTCAAAACATCACATCAGCCATTTTATGTCAACAGTGCTTGTAAGGATGTGGGCAGAGGGGTGGGGGGATTACATGAGAATATTTTACTCTGTGAAGTGTGGCAGATATCCCCTTGAAATATTTAAACTTGCAATTTGTCCTAGTTTATAAAGCATGGATTTACTTCAATGAAGGTAAATTTTTGTCTAGTCAGTTAGAAGAATCACAGATTGGGCTTCTCAGGTGGCGCTAGTGGTAAAGAACCCGCCTGCCAATGCAGGAGACATAAGAGATGCAGGTTCGATCCCTGGGTCAGAAGATCCCCTGGAAGAGGGCATGGCAACCCACTCCAGTATCCTTGCCTGGAGAATCCCATGGATGGAGGAGCCTGGCGGGCTACGGTCTATGGGGTTGCACAGTCAGCGGGGACTGAAGTGACTTAGCATGCACGCAAATGAGTGGAGACTGAACTAAGTGGAGTGAAATCTGACTATATTCAGAAAAGTCCTGTTATATAGATCCTACTGGATTTATGTTCATGCGATTAGAGCTGGACTGAAATTTTGAAGTATCCATTTACCAAATACATTACTAGTAATAGGTTAAATGACAAAGAACGGTGTTTTCAAGATCTTTCCCAGGACCCCTTTTCATTCCCCTCCCTCCTCTCGATCTAAGAAATAGATCCACTGTTGCTGGACCCAGCTGCCTTTTTTCCAGACACACAGGTTCTTACCTTCCTCAGACACTTATGCAATGACTAGTGTTTATCCCTTCAAGCTGTGTCTTATCAATTCCTTTCACTCCACCTTCTTGGAGCCTTCCTGGTCTATTGTAGCAGCTTTTTAACATCCTCTTGCCCTCTGTTCTGCTCCTTCAGGTTCATTCTACTGATTACCAACTAATTAAGTTTCCTAAAGCAGGACTTTGATCATATCTCTTCTGCTTATAAATGTTCAGTGGCTCAAGATTACTACCCAGTACAGGGTAAACCCTCAGCCTGGAGATCTCTGTGTCTGCTCTAATCAGTCTTCTTCTCCCTTCAAGTGCATGCTCAGTTGCTTCAGTCATGTCTGACTCTTTGTGACCCCATGGACTGTATCCTGCCAGGCTTCTCTGTCCGTGGGGTTCTCCAGGCAAGGATGCTGCCGTTTCCTATTCCAGAGACTCTTCCCGACCCAGGGATCGAATCTGAGACTCTTATATCTCCTGCATTGGCAAGCAGGCTCTTTACCACTAGCACCACCTGGGAAGCCCACCTTTAAGTGCCCTCAACTCCAACCAAACTGGTCTACTTCCCAGTGCCCAAGTTCATGCCACCCTTTTTCATCAAAGCTGTTTTACCAATGATCTGCCTTGATTTTTGCCCACTCTGCCAGGCTGTCCTATAAATCCACTTCACTTTCACTCATTCATTTAGTCATCTATTGAATCGTGTTCCTTCAGCAAATCTTCCCCAATTGCTGGGTGCAGCCTCTGAGAAGCACTCCTCGATTTCTCTAGCTGGAAATAATATTTTGGTTCTTTATAATATTCTGAGAAGATTTCACGAAGGTTGCAGGTCAGATCCTCACTCTGCCGACTGCATTGTTTAAAGCTCAGGTCCTCTGTCTTTGAACTGGTAGTTCCCTCCTTGTGGGGCGGCTGGGTTATTGTGAGGATTAAACAGGATAGCGTGGTTAGAGTGCTTCACCTAGTGTCGGTGCCCTGGGGGTGGACTGTTGCTGTTCTCACTATTATTATTTATTGTGTTATTTCACCCCATTGCATTCTCTTTGTGACAAGGGCTATGACTTACGGTCCTTGCATCTTCTCTCGAAGCCGTCTTTCAGACAGTGTTTGCTCGCGTCATTTAATCAGGTTCATTTAGTTGCAAGACACCGAGACCTCTCATATTATCTCAAGAGAAGAAGATTGATTCTAAGTGTCTGGACTGGAGTCGAGGACTCACCAGATTCCCAGGTAGCCGTGTGTCAGTTTCTGTCTCCCCATCTATTCTGTTCTCTCTTCCTTCCTAATAGCTTCTGTGGCTGACTTAGACCCACATACTTTGCTAGGTTCCTTGCAAAATGAAATGAGGGAGCCCTTGTTCAAAAAGGAAGAAAAGAGGGCTGTTAAATGTGAACTAAAATGTAAAGTTTGTCCTGTCTTCAGAGGCTTCTTTCTTCCTCTTTTTGTCTCCACTTGTATGATGTTTTATATTTGCTTTTTGATACCACCCTTCTTCCAGCCTATGGAGGTCAGTGCAGATCCTCACTGACGTCCAGGGACCCAGCCCTGTGACCTTGCACCCCCCGCTGGGTTTCCCCTCCCTACCATCCCCCAGATGGGAGCCCCATGCCTAGGGCAGGGATGTGGAAGTTGGGCTAGGCATCATCCCTTCCCATGAGTTCACTGCCCCAAACCAGAGCAGACAGGCACCTCTGAAGGCCCTGTGATAGCGCCACCACCACCTGTGACAATGCCCTAGGTACCTGGATCAGAGGAGGCCGGGAGATTTTCTCCTCTGAACTGCCCATCAAATGAGCCCTGGTGTGCCAGCCCCTGTCACCACGTCCCATCTCTAGATGCCACAGGTGGCAGCAGCCCGACCCTCCCTGGCCTAAACTCAGTTCCTTGTTGGCCAGTGTGCAGGGGGTGGGGAGGAGGGTGCGGGGCAGTGAGGAAGGGCAGGTCCGAGGGCTCGGGGCAGGGCGGCAGCAGGACACAGGGCCGTGTGAGACTTGGCGATGGCCCTTGGTGCCTCTTTCATCGTCTCATCCACCGCACTAACAAAGCCCAAATTCAGATATAAAACTAAGCACTCAAATCCAAGCATGGGGCCCTGTTTGACTACTGGTGGCACGCCTCTGGGGCCGACCCTGTTGAGAGTTTTGCCTTTTTTAAAACAGCAGCATATACCCAGAAGAGCATAGCTCTGTATTATGACTTCTGGCTGTGGCTTCTATTGCTAACTGGTTTATTCCTACAATTTCCAAACATCAAATTACTAAAAAAGAAATCTGACTGGCCTAGCTCTTAAACACACACACACACCATTAATTCCCTTCTAGCCTGTGGACCAGAAGTTGCTTGGGTCAGGTGTGATTGGACCAGGACAAAGTCAGGTTACACTGCCATGTTTTAGGGGAGCTGTGGAAAGGGTGGTAATGATTAATATCATTAATGTGGAGCTCAATAGATATATTTGAATGAATGAATTTGAATTTTTTTAATTAAAAAAGATCCTTTGAGACACCTCCTCTTAGCAAAAAAATGAAGATCATGGCATCTGGTTCCATCACTTCATGGCAAATAGATGGGGAAAATGTGGAAACAGTGACAGATTTCATTTTCTTGGACTCCAGAATCATTGCGGACAGTGAACTGCAGCCAGGAAATTAAAAGACTTTTGCTCCTTGGAAGAAAAGCTAGGACAAATTTAGATAGCATATTTAAAAGCAGAGACATCACTTTGCCAGCAAAGGTCTGATTAGTCAAAACTGTGGTTTTTTCTGTAGTCATGTATGGATGTGAGAGTTGGACCACAAAGAAGGCTGAATGCCAAAGAATTGATGCTTTGGAACTGTGGTGCTGGAGAAGACTCTTCAGAGTCCCTTGGACAGCAAGGTGGTCAAACCAATCAATCCTAAAGGAAATCAACCCAGAATATTCATTGGAAGGACTGATACTGAAACCCCAATACTTTGGCCACCTGATAGAAAGAGCCAACTCATTGAAAAAACAAAACATTATTTTTATTTGAGGGTTGGGAAAAAATCATTCTCATTGATTATGGTCATATGGCCTATTTTTCCAGTGTGCAAATTAGCATAGTCTTTGAGTTCTGTGGCAAGACTTCCAAGGTCATCTCGCCTTTTGCCCAGAGCAGTGAGGCTCTATCTTATAATCTGAACTTTGACAGCAGAGGTTTTCAGAGCCTGCCCTGGTTGTCTATTTCAACCTGGACCCATTTTCATCTTGAGGAAATTCGTTATGTATGGTTGAAGTCCCTCAGACTATTGGTTAATTTTGTCCCTGCTTCCAGATCCATGAGCTTAGGCCACCCCCTTTTCTACCCTAACAAATGGGGAATCGTTTCCCAGGCATGCAGCTTTTTTGAAATTACAAATAAGTTGATAACTACAGGACCAAGCTGCTTACTGGTGCGTGAACTGCCTGAACCGAGTCCTGGTATGGAAACCAGAGGCCAGTGTCAAAGGAGGGCAACATGATGGCAGGCTCTCAGGTAAAGGGGAATTAAAGACGATAGACTCACCGTGTGCTGGGGTGATCTGGAAGGCGGCGGAGCGGAACGGCCTGGGCAAGCTTCCTTGTCACGACTCCAGTGGCCCTTTTCAGAGTGTGAGCAGACCTTACAAAGAGGCACTGACCTCGCCTTTCAGATGACTAGCAGCTCACCATGATAAGTCACCCCGCAGGGATTTCTTTACAGTGATGTATGGTAAAGGTCAGTGTGAATCAGGAAGAAGTCTCAAATGGAGGAGGTGTTTAAGAAATGCGCTTTTATTACTTTCGAGAGCATATGATATCTCAAGCACACCAACTGTTTAGTAGCAAAAGGATCTCCTTTAAGGAGATAACAAGAGGGATTTCAAAACATCACATCAGCCATTTTATGTCAACAGTGCTTGTAAGGATGTGGGCAGAGGGGTGGGGGGATTACATGAGAATATTTTACTCTGTGAAGTGTGGCAGATATCCCCTTGAAATATTTAAACTTGCAATTTGTCCTAGTTTATAAAGCATGGATTTACTTCAATGAAGGTAAATTTTTGTCTAGTCAGTTAGAAGAATCACAGATTGGGCTTCTCAGGTGGCGCTAGTGGTAAAGAACCCGCCTGCCAATGCAGGAGACATAAGAGATGCAGGTTCGATCCCTGGGTCAGAAGATCCCCTGGAAGAGGGCATGGCAACCCACTCCAGTATCCTTGCCTGGAGAATCCCATGGATGGAGGAGCCTGGCGGGCTACGGTCTATGGGGTTGCACAGTCAGCGAGGACTGAAGTGACTTAGCATGCACGCAAATGAGTGGAGACTGAACTAAGTGGAGTGAAATCTGACTATATTCAGAAAAGTCCTGTTATATAGATCCTACTGGATTTATGTTCATGCGATTAGAGCTGGACTGAAATTTTGAAGTATCCATTTACCAAATACATTACTAGTAATAGGTTAAATGACAAAGAACGGTGTTTTCAAGATCTTTCCCAGGACCCCTTTTCATTCCCCTCCCTCCTCTCGATCTAAGAAATAGATCCACTGTTGCTGGACCCAGCTGCCTTTTTTCCAGACACACAGGTTCTTACCTTCCTCAGACACTTATGCAATGACTAGTGTTTATCCCTTCAAGCTGTGTCTTATCAATTCCTTTCACTCCACCTTCTTGGAGCCTTCCTGGTCTATTGTAGCAGCTTTTTAACATCCTCTTGCCCTCTGTTCTGCTCCTTCAGGTTCATTCTACTGATTACCAACTAATTAAGTTTCCTAAAGCAGGACTTTGATCATATCTCTTCTGCTTATAAATGTTCAGTGGCTCAAGATTACTACCCAGTACAGGGTAAACCCTCAGCCTGGAGATCTCTGTGTCTGCTCTAATCAGTCTTCTTCTCCCTTCAAGTGCATGCTCAGTTGCTTCAGTCATGTCTGACTCTTTGTGACCCCATGGACTGTATCCTGCCAGGCTTCTCTGTCCGTGGGGTTCTCCAGGCAAGGATGCTGGAGCGGGCTGCCGTTTCCTATTCCAGAGACTCTTCCCGACCCAGGGATCGAATCTGAGACTCTTATATCTCCTGCATTGGCAAGCAGGCTCTTTACCACTAGCACCACCTGGGAAGCCCACCTTTAAGTGCCCTCAACTCCAACCAAACTGGTCTACTTCCCAGTGCCCAAGTTCATGCCACCCTTTTTCATCAAAGCTGTTTTACCAATGATCTGCCTTGATTTTTGCCCACTCTGCCAGGCTGTCCTATAAATCCACTTCACTTTCACTCATTCATTTAGTCATCTATTGAATCGTGTTCCTTCAGCAAATCTTCCCCAATTGCTGGGTGCAGCCTCTGAGAAGCACTCCTCGATTTCTCTAGCTGGAAATAATATTTTGGTTCTTTATAATATTCTGAGAAGATTTCACGAAGGTTGCAGGTCAGATCCTCACTCTGCCGACTGCATTGTTTAAAGCTCAGGTCCTCTGTCTTTGAACTGGTAGTTCCCTCCTTGTGGGGCGGCTGGGTTATTGTGAGGATTAAACAGGATAGCGTGGTTAGAGTGCTTCACCTAGTGTCGGTGCCCTGGGGGTGGACTGTTGCTGTTCTCACTATTATTATTTATTGTGTTATTTCACCCCATTGCATTCTCTTTGTGACAAGGGCTATGACTTACGGTCCTTGCATCTTCTCTCAAAGCCGTCTTTCAGACAGTGTTTGCTCGCGTCATTTAATCAGGTTCATTTAGTTGCAAGACACCGAGACCTCTCATATTATCTCAAGAGAAGAAGATTGATTCTAAGTGTCTGGACTGGAGTCGAGGACTCACCAGATTCCCAGGTAGCCGTGTGTCAGTTTCTGTCTCCCCATCTATTCTGTTCTCTCTTCCTTCCTAATAGCTTCTGTGGCTGACTTAGACCCACATACTTTGCTAGGTTCCTTGCAAAATGAAATGAGGGAGCCCTTGTTCAAAAAGGAAGAAAAGAGGGCTGTTAAATGTGAACTAAAATATAAAGTTTGTCCTGTCTTCAGAGGCTTCTTTCTTCCTCTTTTTGTCTCCACTTGTATGATGTTTTATATTTGCTTTTTGATACCACCCTTCTTCCAGCCTATGGAGGTCAGTGCAGATCCTCACTGACGTCCAGGGACCCAGCCCTGTGACCTTGCACCCCCCGCTGGGTTTCCCCTCCCTACCATCCCCCAGATGGGAGCCCCATGCCTAGGGCAGGGATGTGGAAGTTGGGCTAGGCATCATCCCTTCCCATGAGTTCACTGCCCCAAACCAGAGCAGACAGGCACCTCTGAAGGCCCTGTGATAGCGCCACCACCACCTGTGACAATGCCCTAGGTACCTGGATCAGAGGAGGCCGGGAGATTTTCTCCTCTGAACTGCCCATCAAATGAGCCCTGGTGTGCCAGCCCCTGTCACCACGTCCCATCTCTAGATGCCACAGGTGGCAGCAGCCCGACCCTCCCTGGCCTAAACTCAGTTCCTTGTTGGCCAGTGTGCAGGGGGTGGGGAGGAGGGTGCGGGGCAGTGAGGAAGGGCAGGTCCGAGGGCTCGGGGCAGGGCGGCAGCAGGACACAGGGCCGTGTGAGACTTGGCGATGGCCCTTGGTGCCTCTTTCATCGTCTCATCCACCGCACTAACAAAGCCCAAATTCAGATATAAAACTAAGCACTCAAATCCAAGCATGGGGCCCTGTTTGACTACTGGTGGCACGCCTCTGGGGCCGACCCTGTTGAGAGTTTTGCCTTTTTTAAAACAGCAGCATATACCCAGAAGAGCATAGCTCTGTATTATGACTTCTGGCTGTGGCTTCTATTGCTAACTGGTTTATTCCTACAATTTCCAAATATCAAATTACTAAAAAAGAAATCTGACTGGCCTAGCTCTTAAACACACACACACACCATTAATTCCCTTCTAGCCTGTGGACCAGAAGTTGCTTGGGTCAGGTGTGATTGGACCAGGACAAAGTCAGGTTACACTGCCATGTTTTAGGGGAGCTGTGGAAAGGGTGGTAATGATTAATATCATTAATGTGGAGCTCAATAGATATATTTGAATGAATGAATTTGAATTTTTTTAATTAAAAAAGATCCTTTGAGACACCTCCTCTTAGCAAAAAAATGAAGATCATGGCATCTGGTTCCATCACTTCATGGCAAATAGATGGGGAAAATGTGGAAACAGTGACAGATTTCATTTTCTTGGACTCCAGAATCATTGCGGACAGTGAACTGCAGCCAGGAAATTAAAAGACTTTTGCTCCTTGGAAGAAAAGCTAGGACAAATTTAGATAGCATATTTAAAAGCAGAGACATCACTTTGCCAGCAAAGGTCTGATTAGTCAAAACTGTGGTTTTTTCTGTAGTCATATATGGATGTGAGAGTTGGACCACAAAGAAGGCTGAATGCCAAAGAATTGATGCTTTGGAACTGTGGTGCTGGAGAAGACTCTTCAGAGTCCCTTGGACAGCAAGGTGGTCAAACCAATCAATCCTAAAGGAAATCAACCCAGAATATTCATTGGAAGGACTGATACTGAAACCCCAATACTTTGGCCACCTGATAGAAAGAGCCAACTCATTGAAAAAACAAAACAAAACTCGATGCTCGGAAGATTGAGGGCAGGAGGAGAAGCGGGTGGCAGAGGATGAGATGATTGGATGGCATCACTGACTCAATGAACATGAGTTTCAGCAAACTCAGGAAGATAGTGAAGGACAGAGAGGCCTGGCGTGCTGCAGTTCATGGGGTCACAAAGAGTCAGACACAACTTGGCAGCAGCGGGCAACAACCACTTAGCAACGCTTTGTTGTCAGAGTTACAGATGAGCTTTGTATAAGGAAGGAGAAAATGTTTTGTTAAAATATATACTTTGGTATACATTATTTTCAAAAATTTATACTGGCTGCCATGTATTTTTTCTGAATTAATTATTAGATTGTGTAAAATCATAAAACATTATAAATTATCTTGTTCCATGCCCGTCATTTCACAAGTGTAGAACGCATTAAGTAAGACATGACAAAATAGAGTAATTAAAGCATAATACCAAAACTGCAAAGAGTCAAGAGACATCTTAATAAATAAAACCACCAAGACAAAAGAACAAAACCTCACACACATTTCTCTATGTTAAAATAAGAAAGAATTAAAAAATCTAACAAAAATACCTAAGCTTTGTACACAAAAGTGTTAATATCCTTAATAAATAAAGTATTCAGATAAATCGATAAGGAAAAAAGTCAATGGGAAAATTGACAACAGGCATGAGTAGACAATTCACAGAGAACACAGTTCAAATCACTAGGAAAATGTTCAACTTTCCTATTTACAAAAGAAATGAAAATCACAATGGATATAATTTTTCTCTAAGTTGGCAAAGATATGAAAGAATGGTGAAACCCAGGGTTGGTCTATATTAAATGAAACAGGAATACTCCTGGATTTAGGGGGATATATTACTAGAAGAGCCTTTTGAAAGTCATTTTGGCATCATTTATCAAAATGTAAAAGATACATGAATCCTGACCCTAAATTTTTACTTCTTGGCTTGACTCCAAAGAAGCACTGTATATGTAGACAATATTATATGTATGGAATGTTTCGTTACACATTATTTGTAAAAGTGACAAATTGAAATGTTCCAAAATTGATCCATAGAAGAAAAGCTAAGTAAATTTATGGTACTTTAGCCCATTCAATGAAATATTATGTAGCCAATATGAAGAGCAAGGAAGATCTATATGCTGCTGCTGCTGCTAAGTCACTTCAGTTGTGTTCGACTCTGTGCGACCCCGTAGACGGCAGCCCACCAGGCTCCCCCGTCCCTGGGATTCTCAGGGCAAGAACACTGGAGTGGGTCGCCACTTCCTTCTCTATGCAGCTACATGGAAATATGTCCAAGTTATATTGTTAAATTTAAAAAAATATTTTAAAAATCTATATAATGAATCAATTTATTTTAAATGTCTATATACTAGTTAGTATTTATTAAACATATGCATAATAATGTAAAATTGATAATGTTACAGTACAGTTTATAAGTTTTCTGTTTATAGAAATAAATAAATAAAATGCCATTTTATTTATAGTAATAAAATAAATTGCTTTATTTTATTGCATCTATTTATAGCTTCATAAAAGGAATGTTATCCATGACCTCTTCTCGAGGGGTATTAAAAGTCAGCAGCACATTATTCCTGCTCTCAAAGAACTTAGAGTCTACAGGAGCAGATGAAACTGGTTGGCAACAAAGAATAAACAGATAATTGATGGGCACTTGTTGAGTGAAGCACTTTCACGCTCTCAAAAGCCCTGAGAAGTCGATATAGATCCCCATTTTTCAGATGACCAAACTGAGACTAATCCAGAAACACAAGGTGGTGCTAAGTTCATGATCAATCATTTCCCCTAGTCCTGAGATAAACTGCATTTCACAGCTCCCACACCCACATATTCCCGGTGGCCGTGGCCCATCGCCACCTCCGCTGTTAAAAAAACAAAACAAAAAAGCCAACCAAAGAACTAATGCAGACATTTTCTGATTACATATATGAAAATCTGCAAAAAAAGAAAAAACATCAGGAGAGCTCCACCCGCTCCCGTACTTCACAGAAATCTTTTTCCATTTTGTATTTTATTCAGTATTTGTAGGGACAGGATCCTTCGAGAAGCCCTGAGCTCCAGGCCTGATTCTGTCCCTTGCTGATCATGGGCTCCGGCAAGCCCAACTGTATAAGCATCCCTAACAGACTTGCTTTGTTTGTCTACCTCCAGATGAAACGAGGTACAGGTGAGCCCTTTGAACCCTATAAAACAACGAAGACGACAGGTTTCTCCTCCGCTAGACTTGGAGCTGGGTTTTTTTCCTTCCCATCTCTCTGATTGAAGTATCATCACACAGAACCAGGAAACAAGGACATTTTCTGACTGAGAACCAGCTCACGTGCCTCGTCCTGCAACATATGGAGGTCTTTCTTTGGAGAGCTTGTGGGGCCAGGTGAGCAGCTGTTGCTGGGTGCCCTTATGAAAAAGCAGCAGTAACTCTGATAGAGTGAGCCTAAGAAGACAGCTTAACTACTGTACCACAAGAGCAGGCTTGCTTTGGGTTTGGTTTTTCCTTAGCTCATGTCACCCCTGGATTTATTTCTTCTGCTTTTGTGTATTTGGTGATCACGTAAGTTGGCATTTGCTTAGAAAAATACTCTTTGGGAACTGCAGATATTGTAACTTGACAAAATATATGTTGGCCGGCAAAATGTACAGGAAAACAAATTCTTATAAAATGTAAGTAGGCACATAAACATCAATATGAATAAATGCCTCAAAATATATCCACCCTTTGTCCCAATAATTCCATTGTGAGGGGTTTATCTCTCAGATAATATTAGATAACTGTGAAGATGTGTTCCTCTAAGGAGGTTTACATAGTATTATTTATAATGGTAAAAATGAGAGATTATGTCATTGTCCAATAATAGAAGATCTGTTAAATAAATGAAGGTACCCTGGCATGATAAAATGTGTACAGTTGTTAAAAATGATGCAGTGGATATGTGTATTCATACATATATATGTGCATACACAAATATATGAGGTGGTAGGCTGTTGTTAAAAGTGGATTATAAAATTATCAATATGTGTAGTAAAATCTCATTTTATCTCATTAAATAAATCTCATTTAAAGCAAATCTCATTTTGCTTTAAAATATACATCTCCATTTCTATTCAGAAAACGAAGATCATGGCATCTGGTCCCATCACTTCATGGGAAATAGATGGGGAAACAGTGGAAACAGTGTCAGACTTTATTTTTTTGGGCTCCAAAATCACTGCTGATGGTGACTGCAGTCATGAAATTAGAGGACTCCTACTCCTTGGAAGAAAAGTTATGTCCAACCTAGATAGTATTTTCAAAAGCAGAGACATTACTTTGCCGACTAAGGTCCGTCTAGTCAAGGCTATGGTTTTCCTGTGGTCATGTATGGATGTGAGAGTTGGACTGTGAAGAAGGGTGAGCGCCAAAGAATTGATGCTTTTGAACTATGGCATTGGAGAAGACTCTTGAGAGTCCCTTGGACTTCAAGGAGATCCAACCAGTCCATTCTGAAGGAGATCAGCCCTGGGATTTCTTTGGAAGGAATGATGCTAAAGCTGAAACTCCAGTACTTTGGTCACCTCATGCGAAGAGTTGACTCATTGGAAAAGACTCTGAGCTGGGAGGGATTGGGGGCAGGAGGAGAAGGGGACAACCGAGGATGAGATGGATGGATGGCATCACGGACTCTATGGACGTGAGTCTGAGTAAACTCCGAGAGATGGTAATGAACAGGGAGGCCTGGCGTGCTGCGATTCATGGGGTCGCAAAGAGTCGGACACGACTGAGCGACTGAACTGAACTGATGTGAGTGCTGGAAGATTACATACTAAAAAGTGAACTGTGGTTATGCCTGGATAATGATATAGGATAAAAACACAGAAACACACATGCAAATGTATGTATATACACGTATATATGTATATATATATGGCTAAATTTTCCAAAATCATCATATATTATTACTGCAAATAGAAAAAACATGTATTTTTAATTTAAATCTAAAATTATGAAAATCTTAGGGTTTTTTTTTCCCACAAAGATCAAATGTATTAACCCCAGAGAACCCCCACTTACTGTATCAAGAACTCTGGTCAGTCAGTCCAGTCGCTCAGTCATATCTGACTCTTTGCCATGCCATAGACTGCAGCACGCCAGGCTTCCCTGTCCATCACCAACTCCTGGAGCCTACTCACACTCATGTCCATTGCATCAGTGATGCCATCCAATCAACGCATCCTCTGTCGTCCCCTTCTCCTCGCCTTCAATCTTTCCCAGCATCAGGGTCTTTTCCAATGAGCTGATTCTTTGCATTAGGTGGCCAAAATACTGGAGTTTCAGCTTTAGCATCATTCCTTCCAAAGAACACCCAGGGCTGATCTCCTTTAGGATGGACTGGTTGGATCTTCTTGCAGTCCAAGGGACTCTCAAGAGTCTTCTCCAACACCACAGTTCAAGAGCATCAATTCTCTGGTGCTCAGGTTTCTTTATAGTCCAACTCTCACATCCATACATGACTACCAGAAAAACCATAGCTTTAACTAGACGGACTTGTGTTGGTAAAAAATGTCTCTGCTTTTTAATATGCTGTCTAGGTTAGTCACAGCTTTTCTTCCAAGGAGCAAAAATCTTTTAATTTCATGGCTGCAATCACCATCTGCAGTGATTCTGGAGCCCCCCAAAATAAAGTCTCTCACTGTTTCCCCTGTTTCCCCATCTATTTGCCATGAAATGATGGGACCAAATGCCATGATCTTAATTTTCTGAATGGTGAGTTTTGAGGCAACTTTTTCACTCTCCTCTTTCATTTTCATCAAGAGGCTCTTTAGTTTTTCTTTGCTTTCTGCCATAAGGGTGGTATCATCTGTGTGTCTGAGGTTATTGATATCTCTCCCAACAATCTTGATTCTAGCTTGTGCTTCATCCAGCCCAGCATTTTGCATGATGTATTCTGCATATAAGTTAAATAAGCAGGGTGACAATATATAGCCTTAACATAGTCCTTTCCCAATTTGGAACCAGTCTGTTGTTCCACGTCCAGTTCTAACTCTGGTGAGAAGATGTATTCAGTTCAGTTCAGTCGCTCAGTCGTGTCCGACTCTTTGCGACCCCATGAATCGCAGCACGCCAGGCCTCCCTGTTGCATTGCCTTTCTTTGGAATTGGAATGAAAACTGACCTTTTCCAGTCCTGTGGCCACTGCTGAGTTTTCCAAATTTGCTGGCAGATTGAGTGCAGCACTTTCACAGCATCATCTTTCAGGATTTGAAACAGCTCCACTGGAATTCCATCACCTCCACTAGCTTTGTTCGTAGTGATGCTTTCTAAGGCCCACTTGACTTCACATTCCAAGATGTCTGGCTCTAGATTAGTGATCACATCATCATGATTATCTGGGTCGTGAAGATCTTTTTAGGTTGGAACAAAAGTAGTTATGGTTTTGGATTGTGAATTTTAAGTCATTATAACTTGGTGCAAGAACATTTTTATTAATAGAGAGAGGAACCATTACAATCAATAGATTTTTGCCAATGAGAAACAAGTTTGTTTACTCCTGTAGGGTAAGGATCTGTGCTTCAGGATTTGACAAATGCTTGGAAAGCATTTTCTGCCTCTTGCTGTTTGTGGAAGCATTTTCCCAGCAGAAAGTTGTCAGAATGGTTTATGGAGTGGTAGTCGATTGGTGAGGGGTCAGGTGAATATGGTGGATAAGGCAAAACTTCATAGCCCAATTTGTTTAACTTTTGAAGCATTGCTTGTGTGACATATGGTTGAGCATTGTCACAGAGAAGAATTGAGCTCATTCTGTTGACCAGTGCTGGCTGAAGACACTGAAGTTTTCAGATCATCTCATTGATTTGTTGAGCATACTTCTCAGGTGTAATGATTACACTAAGATCCAGAAAGCTGTATTGGATCAGACTGGCAGCATACCTCTAAACAGTAACCATGACCTTTTTTGGGTGCAAGTTTGGCTTTGGGAAGTGCTTTGGAGTTTATTCTAGATCCACCCACGGAGCTGGTCATCACCTGTTGTCGTATAAAACCCAATTTTGGTGCACGTCCCAATCCAATGGAGAAATGGTTTGTTGTTGTTGCATAGAATAAGAGAAGACAGTGCTTCAAAATGACGGCTTTTTGATTTGCCATTGGCTCATGAGGCACCCACTTATCGAGCCTTTTCACTTTTCCAATTTGCTTCAAATGTCAAATGACTGTAGAATGGTTGATGTTGAGTTCTTCAGCAAATTCTAGTGTAGTTATAAGGGGATCAGCTTCGATGACGGCTCTCAATTGGTCATTGTCAACTTCCAATGGCCGGCCACTATGCTCCTAGTCTTCAAGGCTCTCATCTCCCTTGCAAAAGTTCTTGAACCACCATGGCACTGTACATTTGTTAGCAGTTCCTGGACCAAACACATTGTTGATGTTATCTCTGCTGCTTTACCACCCATTTTGAACTTTAATAAAAAAAACTTTCTTGAATTTGCTTTCTGTCTAATGTCATTTCTATAGCCCAAAATAAATGTAAAATAAATAGCAAGTAATAAGTCATTAGCAAAAAACATAAAGCAAGATATGTGCATTAAAGTGATGTATAAAACAAGCACATTTATTTAAGAACGTATTCCAATAGCAACAGCAAATGTCAACAGTGCAAAACCACAGTTACTTTTGCCCCAACCTAATAAATAATGAAGACCTCAGATCCACCAAGAATCACTATCCTGGAATGAGTCTCCCAAATTTTCAGAACTTCACATCACTTTTCAGTGATTTCCCTCATCTTAAAACTCTGTGTTTGACAGTTTTCTCTCTTTATAATCTTTGAACAATGGAATTTGTACATTTGCCTCTTCTTCATTCCTCTGGGTTATCTGTTTCCCTCATTGACTGTGAGCTCCTTGGGGCAGGGTGCCGGGCACCCCACCACACACAGGCTCTCCTTAAAGTTGGAGGAATGAACCCTTTGATAAGAGGGAGTGGCTTAAATGCAGTGTTATTACAGGTTTATAGAAGGAGATACAGAGAAGGCAATGGCAACCCACTCTAGTACTCTTGCCTGGAAACTCTCATGGACTGAGGAGCCTGATAGGCTGTAGTCCATGGGGTCTCAAAGAGTCAGACATGACTGAGCGACTTCACTTTCACTTTTCACTTTCATGCACTGGAGAAGGAAATGGCAACCCATTCCAGCGTTTTTGCCTAGAGAATCCCAGGGACGGGGGAGCCTGGTGGGCTGCCGTCTATGGGGTCGCACAGAGTCAGACACGACTGAAGTGACTTAGCAGCAGCAGCAGCAGCAGGAGATAAATCAACGTGAAAAAGTTTGGGCTGGGTTTTGGAGAAGCTGGTACTTGACATGACTTTGAAGGGTTATCCAGGCCAAAAAAAAAAAAATGCAGAGAAGGAGCCCATCAATTCTAGGTGGAGGAAACCACAGGGGCCACCTGACCTGGCCTCCTAGGGCTGAGTCAATTCCTGGGACATGGGCCTTTCAGAGCTGAAACGGGGACCGTCCTTGGCCAGCCAGGATGACTGGCCGCTTGGTGGTGGAACGCTGTAATCGAGGCAGGCAGACAGGAAACCATGTTAGGAACACATGTTGTCCAGTTTGGCTAGATGTGTAGAGATGACCACGTGCACAGTAAGGCTGGGAAGGTCAGGTTAGGACTCGTTGAAGAGGGCCTTGAAGGCCAGACTGAAACTCTTGGACTGCATTGAACAGGAAGTAAGATGAAAGGCTTTGGAAATCCTAAGGCTTGACTCCTCCGGCACACAGAATCCTCTCCCTCCTTCTTTCCCCTCATTCCCAAATCTCTCTCCACAGGCATCCTTACACACTTGGTTCTTGTCTCTTGCCGTGGTTTCTTCCCCTTATGAAACACACCTCAAACTTTCAAATGTCATCATCGAATCCAAGAGAGAGACACCTCCCCTTGTTGGAGGGAAGCCGCTTCTCCACCAGGGGGTCCCCTGGCAGGGACAGGCCCTGCCAAGCCTCCGTCTTCACACTCTGCCCCTGTGCCCAGTGATAAGTGTAAGAGCTGGCTGGCTGAGAGTCAAGACACGGTCGGTGGCATCTGGGGAGCAGAGCCAGGGTTGGGGGCCCCCAGGGAGTGAGGGCTGGTGACCTGGCCTCCTGAGCACTGTGCTGCTGAGTAGGAAGCCACAGGCCGTGCCGGGAACATCTGAGGAGAAGCTCGGGGTGTTACAGCATCGGGGTCTACCCAGAAGGCCATTGCCATTTGCATCCTGGGCTCTGTCTGCATTCTATAAAAACTGACAAAAAGGGCCTCTCTGCTGAGGTTCAGACTGAATGTTTAATGCAATTAATGCATATTTCATAGCACAATAACTGCCAGCGCTTTGCTCTGCCGTCCTCCCTGGCTGAGTTATTTACACAGCCATTTTGAGCCCAGTCACAGAGGAAGTTGACAAATGAGTATCCGTGCAACATCGGGTCTTTTCCCATGCAAGTCAGAGCCTCCCAACTTGGAAATTCCCCGAGCAGCATCTCAAACCTGCCCCCACTCAGCTGGGGGGGATATAGCATCCCTAGGAATCACCACTCAAAAAACCTTGCCTGGATCCTTCCCTCTCCTCCCCTCCTTGGCCCCGAGAAAAGCCCCTCTTTTTAGGGGCTTAATGCTAGCATCCATGTGCCCAGAAATGAATCTTAGAGATTCCCTGCATGAAAAAAATCCCTAAAAATGAAGAGAGCGAGCCGTGCCCCTGGTCAGTTACTTCATTTATTCACCGATCAGGGCTGATAGTCTTCTTGCTAGGCAGCTCTGCCCCTAGGATGTTTTGACATAAATCGGGGTCCTCAGCTCACCTGCTCATCACGGGTGATGGATTTGGCATGTTTTCAGATTCCCGTGAAACAGATCTCTGGACCAGGAGAGCCAGCCTGGGACTCAGAAGGCAGCATTCAGCACGAGAATGCTTCGACTGATTCCCATCTCGTGCTGTTTTTCACTTACCAGGCACACATCCAGCTCTTTGAGTCTTGGTCGTAACTTCCGATTAAACATCACGAAGCTTCAGGTGTCCATCTCTTTGTGCAAGAGTCGAGTTCCTGAAAAGCTGTAGATAATAGAATTTCTTTGCGTCAGCGTGATCCTGGGTTTCCAGCAACTCTCGGGTCATCCCACTGAAAGTTGCTCTTTATTTAACGTGGGGTAGTCCCTCTCCGTACAAGGCACTTTGTCAGGTCTGTAATGAAAGCGGGAAAAAAAAAAAAAAAAATTAGAAAAGAACAGTTAGAAAGAATGCTAAAGCATCTACAAATCCTATCATGGGTGAATACTCGTCCTTAATATATTTATTTTGTCATCACGTTTTCTTATTTGCCAAGTTTCCAGTTTGTAGTTTCATCTACAATTATATCCCTAGCAAGTCAAAACAGCTGGTTGGTTTTCTAAAAATTAAATATATAATGCTAAATTCAACAAGTTTAACCTGGTGAGAAATGTGTTCTTTAGAGCACAGTCTTCCTGAGCAAACGTTCCTTTACACACTGCGTTTAGTTTTGCAGTCTTGCCATTAGAGAAAATCATAGGACAGTGGAAAGACCCAGGTCTCAGTGTCAAAAAACTGGGTTCAGGGACTTCCTTGGTGGGCCAGTGGCTAAGACTGTATGCTCCCAATGCAGAGAGCCCTGGTTAGGCCCCCGGTCAGGGACCCCAGGTGCTGCAACTAAGCTTGCATTGCTGCGACTAAAGAGCATGCATGCTGCAATGACGAAGACGCAGCACAGACACTAAGACCCCGCACAGTCAAAGAAATGCTTTAAAACAAGCAAAAAGAGCTGTGAAACAAAACAAAAGCTGTGTTCAAATATGATACTCTGACATTGAAGAAAATGGTATGTAGCCCCCTCCGGCCAGTGAGAGGACTGATTTAGATAAGGAACAGGAAGTGTGTGAAACTGGTGGACGTGGTGGCATGAGGCACTATCATGGCCGTGACTTTATACACTTCAGTCCAGAGTCTGAGCTGGAATGCCGCCAGCTCCACTTCCTCTCAGCCATGGGCCTTCGAGTTATTAGTCTCCTCCAAGACTTATTTTCCTGACTGTATGGTGGGTGTAAAATAAAACCTACCTCTGGTGCCATTTTCAGGGTTGTAGGAGGTAATAGCCTGGTGGCTCAGGCGGTAAAGTATCCGCCTGCAATTCAGGAGACCCAGGTTCGATCCCTGGGTCAGGAAGGTCCCCTGCTGAAGGAAATGGCAATCCACTCCGTATTCTTGCCTGGAGAGTCCCGTGGACAGAGGAGCCTGGCGGGCTACAGTTCATGGGGTTGCAAAGAGCCAGACATGGCTGAAGTGACTTAGCACAGGAGATAATTCACAGTACCTGACCATCAAAATGTTTCACAACTGCCACACTTAAACAAGGTAGAACTGAGGTTTGAGGTTTGATCTGTTGTGAACTTCTCAGCCTCTGTGTGAGGATGGGAGGAACTAGGGCATTTTTTTTTAAGTCTTTATTGAATTTGTTACAATATTGCTTTGTTGTTTAATGTTCTTTTGTTTCTTTTTTGGCTTAAGGCCTGTGGGATTTTGGCTACGATCGGGGATCAAACCTGGACCCCCTGCACTGGAAGGCAAAGTCTTAATCACTGGACAGCCAGGGAAGTCCTGGACCTAGGGTGTTATTAACATCATTTTGCAGAGAGGACACTGGATTCCAAAGAGGTTCAAGGTCCTGCCAGACCACATAATGAGCAAAGAGGAATGAAGGCCAATGAGTTTCAAGAGCTCAAGGATTACAGCCCTTCAGCTCAACTCCCCGGACACTGGGAAACACAGCAGAAGATGCAAGTCCTCATGTCCTCCGAGTCTGGGCATCCGTCCTGACTGGCCAGGAAAAGAGTCAGCTTCACCCTGCTCAGGTGTCAGTCGGGTCTCTAAGGGCCTAGCTACTTCCAGCCTTTTTCCATAGCATGCTTTAAATGCCGAGAGCTTTCAACTAGTGATGGCTAGCTTTTTGCCAGAGGTTGTGCTAAATATTTTACTCACATTAGAGCCACCTGTGGCAAAGTTTTACCAATGACACACTAGGCTCAGGGAGGCAGATGACTTGCTGAAGGGGAGTAGCTAGCAAGTTGTCACGTCATGACTGAAATCGATTAGGGTAGTCAATTTGAGTCCAAGTAGGACTATAAATCACTTCAGTATGTGGAAATTCAGTTTCAGGTTAAGGTTCCTTCAAGCAGAAATGACCACACCTGGCTGATCATCAGAACTGCTCTCAGTGCTTAGAAAATAAATGCTTAGTCATGTCTGACTCTTTGCAACCCTTTGGACTGTAGCCCACCAGGCTCTGTCCATGGGGTTTTCCAGGCAAGAATACTAGAGCAGGTTGCCATTTCCTTCTCCAGGGGATCTTCCCAACCCAGGGATTGAACCCGCATCTCCTGTGTCTCCTGCATCTCAGGCGGATTCTTTACCCACTGAGCCACTGGGGAGCCCTTGGAAAATAAAGCAGAGTCCTAAGTGTGATCCTTGGAGATGGATTCCATAGGTCTGGGTGGGGATCAAGAATCTGTCTATTTAAGAAGCCCCAAACTTTGGGTTACCCAGGGGGAAGGATGTGGGAAGGGATAGTTTGGGAGTTTGGAATGGACATACACACACTGCTATATTTAGAATGAATAACCAATAAGGAACCAGTGTATAGCACATGGAACTCTGCTCAGTGTCATGTGGCAACCTGGATGGGAAGGGAGTTCGGGGAAGAATGGATACATGTTTATGTGTGGCTGAGTCTCTCTGCTTATCACCTGAAACTATCACAGCATTGTTAATCGGCGTTACCCCAATTCAAAATAAATGGTTTTTTTTAAAAAGCCCAAAAGTGCAGGGCCTCCTTGGTTAACCCCTTGCAGGGGTTAAGAAGCTGCCTGCCAAAGCAAAGGACATGGGTTTGATCCCAGGTCTGGGAACTCAGATCTCACATGCAACTAAGCCTGTGCACCGCAACTGCTGAGTCAGTGCAGCCTGATGACCGAGCCTGTGTCCTGAACCGACGGAAACTGTGCACCCTGGAACCTGTGCTCTGCAACGAGAGAAGTCACTGCAATGAGAAGCCTGTGCACTGCAACCGGAGAGCGGCCCCTGCTTGCCGCAACTAGCGAAAGCCCTCAAGCAGAAACGGAGGGCCCATGCGCTGCAACGAAGACCTAGCACTGCCAAAAATAACTTTTGAAGAATTAAGAAGAAGAAGCCTCAGGTGAGTCTTGTGATCAGGAAGGTGTGGGGAGTCAGTTTTGGGCATGCGTCATGCCTCCCCCAGAGCGTCTGACCTTCCAGTTGGGTCAGTTCACTCCTTGCTTGTCTTATGAGACCATGCTGATTTCCAGTTGCTGTCCTCACCTTGAGGCTCAGAGTTTGGCTTCATTTACGGAGTGCCTACTGTGAGCAGCACACACCAGGCCGATGAGACCAGTGAGCTATGAGCCCTAGGCCCACTGTGTTCACAGCCCAGGGGTTGACGGCTAGCAAGCTTCTGGAAACGTGGTGGTGGTTTAGTTGCTAAGTCATGGGTGAGTGACTCTTGCAACCACATGGACAGTAGCCCTCCAGGCTCCTCTGTCCATAGGATTCTCCAGGCAAAAGTACTGGAGAATTGAGAATTCCTTCTCAAGGGGATCTTCCCAACCCAGGAATAGAGACATGGTTCTTTGTAAAAGTTTTCAGTTATTTTGCATATGTTTCTTGTGCCGTTGTCTCAGAAATCAAGAGCCAGTATCTATTCTCTGTTTTCACAAGATTCCATGCAAGTTAATAATGGGGCTTCCCAGGTGGCCGTAGTGGTAAAGAACCTGCCTGCCAATATGGGAGACATAAAAAGAGATGTGCGTTCAATCCCTGGGTCAGAAAGAGCCCCTGGAGGAGAGCATGGCAACCCACTCCAGTATTCTTGCCTGAAGAACCCCATGAACAGAGGAGCCTGGCGGGCTGCGGTCCATAGCACTGCAAACAGTCAGACACGACTGAAACAATGGCGCAGCAGCGCAGTACCTAGCTCTACGGCCAAGAAAAATGTTTGCTAGCAGCATTTGAACAAAAGCTGCTGCTGCTGCTCAGTCGCTTCAGTCGTGTCCGACTCTGTGCGACCCCATAGACGGCAGCCCACCAGGCTCCTCCATCCCTGGGATTCTCCAGGCAAGAACACTGGAGTGGGTTGCCATTTCCTTCTCCATTGAACAAAAGGGAAACTCCTTATTCAGAAGAAATTAAGACATCTCTAGATAGGGATCTCTGGTCTGGCCCACTGAACTTCTTACTAGGGTTGTTTTTTCTAGCTCCCAATATACAGTAACCTAATCTTCTTCCTAATTCCATCTCCTCCTGGCTCGTCCCTACACACCCTGGATGAATTTGGGCAGAGGCTGGGAGAGAGGCTGAGAAGCACGATGGTATATGCTTGATTCTGAACTTGAGCTCCCTATTAGCACCATGTGGGGAGAGATCCTAAAATATTACAGATGCCTGAAGTCCAGTGGAATCAGAATTCTGGGGGTGGGGTCTGGGCAGGGGTTTTTGTTAAATTTTTTAAAGATCCCTGGGTGATTCTAATGTGTCGCCAGTTGAGAACCTCGGGTGCAGCAGAAGAGAGAGCTAACTGGGTTAGGACCTGGGAGGAGGCCGTCTCTAAGGGGATCCTCTTGGCTGAGCTTCCTTCCTTCCACTCCTGTGAAATGAGACGCTAGACTAGCTCTCATGTGGATGAGGCTCTATTTTCAGCTGTCACATTTGCAGTCTTAATGGTCTGAGGTCAGCTCAGATGAAGAGGGAGGGTCGGGGTGGGGAATAACAGCAGAAACCTTGTTCCTTTACTAGGGCCAGATGCACAGAGGGAGGCAGACAGCAAGAGGGAAAGAACAGGGGCTGGATGCTAATTGAAAAGGATAAGGGACATGTTGAGTTGTCAGTTTCACTCGCAGAGACCTGGCCTGTAAGTGCTGGGCCGGCAGCGGTGGATCACAGGAAGGATCTTGGGCATGCCAGCTTCTGTCCGCTCTCCTGTCTGTCTATCTGTCGGCACGCAGCTTGGTGGCAGAGGCCCTGTGTTTGTTTTCTTACGATGATTAAGTCCTTCTAAGTCTCCTTCAGCAGAGCCTATGATTGAAAGTGACAATCGGAGGCTCCCCTATTTAAAAACTGCCACTTTGTATTAGCAGAGAGATCAGCTCAGGTTGGGGGTCGTTTCACTGATGCATTTAAAAACTTGATCACAGAGAGATGAACAGGTGTGTGAGGGGTCTCGGTAGGGTGTCTAGAAAAGAAGGCTGGCTGGAGGAGAAGTGACATAGCTCCATCTTCAGCTGACAGGGTAACTCAACACAGGTCAAACCCACTGTCCCCATCCAAAGTCAAATGGGAGTCCTGGTAATGAGGAGGTGACTTCGGTCGGAGTGAACCGCTGAGTGAGGGCACAGAGGGCCAGCAGGGCAGAGGAGTGTGGGCACCTGCCCATTGCTGAGTCAGAGCTCAGCCCTCAGCCCAGCTCAAAGCAAAGTGTCCTCGATGCCTTCCCACCTCTCCTCTCCCACACGAGGACCTCATTTCCCATCCAGGCAGCTCCTTTCTCCTCCATCTTTCAGCAAAACTTGCTGTAAGACATTTGTAGAGCACCGCCTCTGTGACAGGTACCCTCCTGGGCCCTGGGGACAAAGATGAGCGATTGGTGCTCAAGGTCTCTAGGGGACAAAGTGGTAACCAACCATCAGAGTCACCTGTGTCAAAGGGAGGGCACTTGGGGGACCAGGGACACAGAGCACTCGCCAGCTGGGAGAGTTGAGATGGATGCTTAGCGAATTTTTGACATGAGGAAGAAGAGAGTTATTCCAGAAGAAGAGAAGAGCATGCAGAAAGGTCTGGATGTCCAGATTTGTAGATTCCATTGAGGGAACTGCACGTTTCAACATGGGGGTGAGGAGAAGCAGAAGGGAAGCTGGAGGGGAAGATGGGAGCCAGATCACGAAGGATGACGTCGGGTTAGTTGAGTTCAAATTTTATCTGAGAGCTAAAAGGAATCATTGAAAGGCTTTGGAGAAGAAGATGACATTAGGCATATATTTTAGGAAGATCACTTAGGAGCAACATGAAGAATATATTAGAAATAGATAAGATTGGAGGAAGAGGAAAAAAAAAATAACCTACTTCACACTATAATGTAGAGGGTTATACAATGGAGCTGTAGGCTGAAGAGGGAGATGTTTTTCCAGGATATTCTGAACCCATGTAACATAGGCAGGTAGCTTCCCTTCCCCGAGCTTCTAGGTCTGGCCTTGGGGTAGACACTCTGGTCTCAGAGTTTCTATGGATGGTGCATTTCACAGTGCCTGACCTTGACTGGGGACCACACCTGCCAGGAATATGCCTGCAAGCTGTAGAGTCAAACCCTCATCACTGTCATCTTCTACCATTTGCTGCAGTGCCTCGAGTCTGAGCTTTGTGAGCCTGTCCTGCTCCCAGCTGACTGTCAGATTCATCTCTCTTTTCTTTTGAGCACTGGTAGGATCTCCCAACAGTGAAAACCTAGATAGCTTCTTGGAGAAGCAATAGAATCCAGAGTCCTTTAAAATGCTTGACTGCGTGTTCCCCAGAGAAAATTTGACTTAGCTCTTCCTGCCAGTCCCCTGGCAGATAGAAAATTGAAACAATTTTTTAAATCAGGAATAATAGAGAAGGACATCTTGCCAGGTGGCTGATCCGTGGTTATGAATCTAGCGTATGAGTCCCAGTTGCTGTTAGCCCTATGTGAGAGCTCTAAATCAGAATCACATGGGAACTTCAGTCTTTATGACTCTGGGCCTGTGAAAAGTTCTCAGTGTGGAGTCTTGTAAGCTTTCCTTTGGATAACTCTCTTTCTCTGACCAGAGTTTGTCCATCCCCATATAGTTCCTATGGAGGCTGTTTTGTCCTTTTCCTGGTACCAGTCTCAGCATATTTCTCCAGGATCTTAATAGAAGACATGTTTTTGTCTACATCAGTACTTTGCCAACCTGAAAGCGTGCCTGACCCAGACTATTGCCTGAGGAACCAGCGTCTAGTGCCCACTGGGGGAGGTTATAAAGAATATCCTGATCTGTATATCCCTGACACCAATATCCTTTTTCAACCTATAAGACCTTAGTAAGAAATTGAGTTATCTGTAGGGTATGGATAAAAAAAAAAATCAATTCTGACCAGCTGTTTCTTAGGGAGTTTCTGTCTTAGAGTTTGTGAACTTAAATGCTGAATAAACCTAGTTGATCTTTCCTTGAAAAACTCTTCCAGGAAATGACATTCTCTGCCCTATTGTAATGTTGATCTTAATGTGGTCTCTTCGATATTCATATGAATGTGAAGAAGCAATGACCTTAGGACACAGCTTGCTAATGGATGCTCACAATAAACTGAGATAAAGCTCAGATGCTCAAAGTTCACAGCTATGGAGGGTGGATGCTGAGATGCTGAGTGTAGTACCTAGAAAAGCGCCTGGTGGTGATGGTGGTGGTGGAGTTGGTGGGGGTAGGGGTGTGTATGCGTGTGTCTGTACAGGATGGATTTGAGAGGAATACAATTCGAGGCGGGGAGATCAGTTGGGAGGTTGTTTTGTGTTTATGGGCAAATGGATAAGGACCTGAACTAGAGTTGAAGTAGGAAAGGTAGAGAGGATGGTACAAATTTTGAGATTTTTTTTTTTTTTTAAGAGCACACAACTAACAGGAGTTAAAGCTTGGTGGCCTTTGGGTAGAGGGGGGTGGATTCTCAGATCTGGCCTGATGACAGGTGTATGGAAATGCCAGCAACTAAGATTAGAAGTGATGGAGAAAATTCTGCTCTGCGATGAGATGATGAGCTTGTTGAATGTGTTGAGCAGTCTATCCAGGTAACTGTTCAGACCATCATCAGTTATACAGACGTCAAGCTCAGGGAAGAGTTTTGGGCTGTATATATTGATTTGAGAAATATTAATTTATATTATGTGAGAGTTGAAACACTCAGAGAGTGAATAAGGTTAGGAGTATAGGACAAAACTCTAGAATGCCTGTATTTCATGAGTGGGTAGAAGGACACGTTTCCACCCAGAAGATGAAGAAGTAATTAATCAGATATTAGGAAGGCTAAAGGAGTAGGGAATCAGAGAAATTAAGGTAATCTAAAATCTTAAGAATGGATTTTCAACTCATCACTTTAGTAAAGTGGTATGAAAAAAAATAGGTTTGAATTTGGCAATGAAATTTTCCAATCACTTTGGCAAGAGGAGTTTTGGTAGAGTAGTGAGGTCTGCAGCCAGACTCAAATTAGTTTGAAAGACTCAAGTCTTTCGAGAAATGGATAAGAGGAGAGAGATTGGGTCTTGGCCAAAGAGAGCTGGGGAAAAGAGTTCTAGTTTGTTTATTTGATAGGATGGAGTTTGTTGAGCAAGTTTGTTGACTGAAAGGAAGGCTTGCCTGTGGAGGAAGAGGTGGAATATGACCCATGGGCAAGGTCTTGAAGATGTGCGAGAGGGTGGAGTCAAGGGCATCCTTCCAAGCCTTGAAGAAGAAGAGGGGCTTCTCCTGCCTTGACGCTAGGTGGGTGTGCCTAAGGACACCTGAATAGATGAGAACTAGGGGTGGAAAGCTGAGGACCATCACTCTTGCTAGCCTCCATTTTAATAATAAAAGAAATCTGGTCTTTAACACAAGAAACCTAGTTGGAACTGAATTTGCTGTGGAAGGCTGGGGTTTTATCCCTCCTCTGTGTTCCAACAAAAGCCACCAACTGTCACACACGAATGGCTTATTCCTGTGGGAAGGTCAAGGTGGCACCCATTGTCCTGGCGAAGCCCACAGCTCCCTAACAGTGAACAGGACATCAGGTCTGAACCCATAGGACTGTTGGGTGATCTTGGCTAGGTGAGGACAGGCCCAAGGTCACAGAGGGAAGGAGCAGAAATGCTGGAACTGGAAGCTCCCCTCACCACCTCGTCCCTCAGCCAAGCCACAAGCAGGAGGGAAGGAAGGATGCAGAGATGCACACGGTTCAGTGGGGCCATCCCCACCGCAAACGAACGATGGGAAACCAGAGGAGGAGGTGCACCCCACTGCTTTCAGGTCAGTCCTGGCCTGGCTCTGCAGCCAGCCAGGTGCAGATGTTTGCAAACACAGCCAGCCAGTCCCCACCCCATCCAACCTGGAGCGGTGGGGGCGGCCACTCACCTTCCATTGGTATGCTTGGCTCTTCTGGAAGAGGGAATCTGGGCTGTCTGTTCCTGAGAGCAAGGAGCCTTTGATTCTGGAGGAGCCGTACGTTCCTGACTTTGATCTCCCACAGATCAGGTCTTTGCACACTCCCAAGAGACCATTTTACATTTCTGAGGCTCGGAGCTGGCTATCTCTCCTGCTCACCTGTGGAGCTGCCCTCCCCTCCACCCCCACCGTGGCTCATCCTCCCAGCAAAATGGGCCCCTGGGCAGCGTGCCCAGGACAGAAGCCGCGAAACTCAGCTCCCCAAGAGGGCTCCTGAGCAAAGGAACCTAGCAACAGCCAAGATGAGAGATGACTCATCTCCCTCACCAGGGATGTGGGGAGCATCTACTGCTAAGGGCAGAGGAGTCAGAGTAAGTGAAGCTGGGAAACCTTGCCGTCCTGTGCAAACAGCCCAGGGAACTCTTCAAAACACTTGCAACACTCGGCTACTGAGGCTTCGTGCCTCTGATGGGTGGGCTGAGTGGATCACGCCACTTCCATCTTGCAGGTGATAAGACGAGAGCCCAGAGCGAGTCACCTGAGCCACAGGCAGATCCAGGAGATAGCCCACACCTTCAGACTCCTTACCCCGTACTCCATTAGCCAGTCCAAAAGCTCTTGAGTTGGGGCCGGAAGACCCCAAACAGGCTTTCCAGGGCAGGGTGCCAACGTTGTAGGGTTTCAGACTCCATAGCAATGGAGCGCTGAGCTTGGGAGCTGGAAGGAGCAGATTCTGGTTTTGGTGCTCCCATGTGTCAGCAGTTGGAATCTTGAACAAATGACAGAAACTTTCTGAACCGCTTCTGGAATAAAATCTGTCTGCCTGAATCACTGGCGGGGGGTGGGGGTGGGGATGGATGATTAGAAATTCCTTTTTAAATTGTTAAGTGCTCCAAGCAAGTAAGTGGCTATTTATCTTCATTCTTATTCCTTTCTGGAAACTCCTTTGGGTAAGCCTGGCTTTCCCAGCGGCTCAGTGATAAAGAATCTGCCTGCAATGCGGGAGACCCAGGCGACGCAGGTTCAATCCTTGGGTCAGGAAGATCCCCTGGAGGAAGAAATGGTAGCCCACTTCAGTATTCTTGCCTGGAGAATCCCATGCATAGAGGAGCCTGGCAGATTGTGGTCCATAGGGTCACAAAGAGTTGGACACGACTGAAGTGACAACACACAGATACATGGGATTACTGGGGCCAGGGGGTCCCCAGAGTTTGTCTTCAAGCCAGGCCAGAAGCAGAGTCTCCTAGCATCTACCTCTCGTTCTTTTCTGGATGAGCATTGCTCACTATTCCCTGAATTTATCTAAGGAAGTTAGAGAGCAGGGGAACTGCCCACCAACCCCCTCACTGTTAGGAGACATCTGTATCTCTAGGTTCCCAGGCCAGAACTATTTCCAGACAATACAGACAGTCTGGAAAGGGGTTTTGCTCTTTCCACCCTGCCCAGCACCCTCCCTACATCCTCATGAACTGAGAAATACTCTGCAGGTATAAGCTGGCAATGGAGCTCAGCTTGAAGGGCCCAGTGAATTGGTTAGTAAACAAAAGTGATTTTCCCCAATCAGGGCTGGTCCTCCATGAAAGCTGTAACTGTCCGAGTTCCACCTGCTACTTTCCAGTCGTCCTCACCCCTGCCCCACCCTCTGGGGACCTTGGCCTGGCCCTCCCAGCTCTCCGCTCCCCACCTGTTGCTGTGATTTCTTTGGTGGTGGACAGGGGAAGGGGCCTCCCAGAAATCAAACACTGGCCAGGGGCAGAGCCAGCCTCCCACCCCCATCCACACCTTCCCCTGGGAAAGCTGACCGTTCACGGGAAGCCCTCCCTAACTGGAATTACCTGGGGCTCCTTTCCAGGCACCAACTCACAGCCTTCAGAAAGGGAAGAAATGGAGACACAGACGTTGAGAATAGACTTGTGGTCACACCTGGGGAAGGAGAGGGTGGAACGAATTGAGAAAGTAGCATTGATATGGGCTTCCCAGGTGGCTTAAGTTGGTAAAGAATCTGCCAATGTAAAAGCCCTAGGAGATGCAGATTCGATTCCTGGGTCAGGAAGATCCCCTGGAGGAGGAAATGGCACCCACTCCAGCTTTCTCACCTGGAGAATCCCATGGACAGAGGAGCCTGGTGGGCTACAATCCATGGGGTTGCAAAGAGTCAGACATGACTGTGCATGTACATGACATATATACGTTATCATGTGTAAAATGGCTAGCTAGCAGGAAGCTGCTGTATAATACAGGGAGCTCAGCCTGGTGCTCTGTGATGACCTGCAGGAGAAGGATGGGGGAGGGGAGGGAGGCTCACCAGGGAGGGGATATATATATGTGCTGCTGCTACTGCTGCTAAGTCACTTCAGTCGTGTCCGACTCTGTGCGACCCCAGAGACGGCAGCCCACCAGGCTCCCCCGTCCCTGGGATTCTCCAGGCAAGAACGCTGGAGTGGGTAGCCATTTCCTTCTCCAATGCATGAAAGTGAAAAGTGAAAGTGAAGTCGCTCAGTCCGACTCCTAGTGACCCCATGGACTGCAGCCTACCAGGCTCCTCCGCCCATGAGATTTGCCAGGCAAGAGTACTGGAGTGGGGATACAATTATATATATGTATACATGTATATGCACATATATGCATGTGCATATGCATGTGTGTATATGCATATATGTGTGTATACACACATGTACATATACACATATATGTGTATGTAAATATATGTACATCAGTTCAGTTCAGTCGCTCAGTCGTGGCCGACTCTTTGCGACCCCATGAATTGCAGCACGCCAAGCCTCCCTGTTCATCACCATCTCCCGGAGTTCACTCAGACTCACGTCCATCGAGTCCGTGATGCCATCCAGCCATCTCATCCTCGATCGTCCCCTTCTCCTCCTGCCCCCAATCCATGTATATAATTATATACATATATTTTTGATATATATAATTATGACTGATTCAAGTGGTTGTATGGCAGAAACCAAGACAACATTGCAAAGCAATTTTCCTCCAATTAAAAAAAATAAAAGAGCCCTCTCCCCATTACCATCCAAAGAAGGAAAACACCACCCTACTGAGGCGGCTTTTCAGCCTTGATGTGTGTGGGGTCGCTGGATGTATGCATTTGCATTTGTCCTCCCGGCTTTCCTGTCTACGCAATTCAACCTGCTTACTATCCGCTCTACGCACCCTACTTGTTTCTGTCTCCCGTCTCTGCTGGATACGAGTCCCTTGCCTCAAATACACTCTGATATTTATAAATCTTTTTCACTTAGCATTTCAAAAGGCTTTTGTGTCTATGATCTCATCCAATTCAATCATATCATGACCCTCAGAGAAACCTGTTTTTGTTGTTGTTGTTGTTACTATTAAAATGATTATTCCCTGTTATATTGGAGGAACTGAGGCACAGGGAGGCTCAATGACTTGTTCAAAGTCACGTTGGCAGGTACAGAAAGAGCTGGAATTGAACAAGGACTTCATGCCTCCGCCTCCTGGGGCTTCTTTTCCGCCTCCTGCTGTGTTCCTCCCATCCCTGAGGCACCTGCCTGGGAGCCCCCCGGAGCTGCCCTCAGCACAGCCCCTGGGGTGGTTTTTTACTTGCCCAGCATGTTCCTCCCTACGAGGTGATCCACCCCATTTTCCCTTGAGGAACCATCCCCTCCCCCTCAGCTCATGATTTTGATGGGGCTGCCTTCATCCCCAGGCTCGGCACGTGGACGCCTGCGCAGAGTCAGCCAGTCGGTGTGTCCATCTGGCCACAGCGATTGGTTGAGAGAAGGACATGTGACCAAAGCCGGCAGAGTGAAACGCCGCCCCGGGTGTTCCACTGGAGTTGGCTGGGAAGAGACGCTTGCCTTCTGCCGAGGTTTCTAAATCGGTAGACTGGAAGCATGGAGTTATGGGATCATCACCTGCAGACGCCTGCCTGAGAATGAAGCTGATAAAGAGGAATGCAAAGCAAAAGGGCCAGAGAAAGCAATGGCACCCCACTCCAGCACTCTTGCCTGGAGAAGCCCATGGACGGAGGAGCCGGGTGGGCTGCAGTCCATGGGATCGTCAAGAGTCGGACATGACTGAGCTATTTCACTTTCACTTTTCACTTTCATGCACTGGAGAAGGAATTGGCAACCCACTCCAGTGTTCTTGCCTGGAGAATCCCAGGGACGGAGGAGCCTGGTGGGCTGCCGTCTATGGGGTAGCACAGAGTCGGACAGGACTGAAGCAACTTAGCAGCAGCAGCAACCGACACTCATTATAAATCTTCCTTTTAGTCCTTGCGTTTACATTACCTTACAGGATCCACTTACACGTTGCCCTGGGTTAAAACTTCTATATTACACGCTTGAGTCTTTCCTTCACTTTAATTTCATAAGAAATTACTTTCATAATTACTTTCCCCCACCTCAATTTGGAAAACTCAGCAGTGACCACAGAACTGGAAAAGGTCCGTATTCATTCCAATCCCAAAGAAAGGCAATGCCAAAGAATACTTAAGCTACCACACAATTGAACTCATCTCACATGCTAGTAAAATAATGCTCAAAATTCTCCAAGTCAGGCTTCAGCAATATGTAAACCGTGAACTTTCAGATGTTCAAGCTGGTTTTAGAAAAGGCAGAGGAACCAGAGATCAAATCGCCAACATCTGTTGGATCATGGGAAAAGCAAGAGAGTTCTAGAAAAATATCTATTTCTGCTTTACTGACTATGCCAAAGCCTTTGTGTGGATCATAGTAAACTGTGGAAAATTCTGAAAGAGATGGAAATACCAGACCACTTAACCTGCCTCTTGAGAAACCTATATGCAGGTCAGGAAGCAACAGTTAGAACTGGACATGGAACAACAGACTGGTTCCAAATAGGAAAAGGAGTACGTCAAGGCTGTATATTGTCACCCTGCTTATTTAACTTATATGCAGAGTACATCATGAGAAATGCTGGACCGGAAGAAGCACAAGCTGGAATCAAGATTGCCAGAAGAAACATCAATAACCTCAGATATGCAGATGACACCACCCTATGGCAGAAAGTGAAGAGGAACTAAAAAGCCTCTTGATGAAAGTGAAAGTGGAGAGTGAAAAAGTTGGCCTAAAGCTCAACATTCAGAAGACTAAGATCATGGCATTTGGTCCCATCACTTCATGGGAAATAGATGGGGAAACAGTGGAAACAGTGTCAGACTTTATTTTTTTAGGCTCCAAAATCACTGCAGATGGTGCTTGCAGCCATGAAATTAAAAGACGCTTACTCCTTGGAAGAAAAGTTATGACCAACCTAGATAGCATATTCAAAAGCAGAGACATTACTTTGCCAGTGAACGTCTGTCTAGTCAAGGCTATGGTTTTTCCAGTGGTCATGTATGGATATGAAAGTTGGACTATGAAGAAAGTTGAGTACCGAAGAACTGATGCTTTTGAACTGTGGTGTTGGAGAAGACTCTTGAGAGTCCCTTGGACTGCAAGGAGATCCAACCAGTCCATTCTAAAGGAGATCAGCCTGGGTGTTCTTTGGAAGGAATGATGCTGAAGCTGAAACTCCAGTACTTTGGCCACCTCATGCGAAGAGTTGACTCATTGGAAAAGACTCTGATGCTGGGAGGGATTGGGGGCAGGAGGAGAATGGGATGACAGAGGATGAGATGGCTGGATGGCATCACTGACTCGATGCACATGAGTTTGGGTGAATTCCGGGAGTTGGTGATGGACAGGGAGGCCTAGCGTGCTGCAATTCATGGGGTCGCAAAGAGTCAGCCACGACTGAGTGACTGAACTGAAATGAACCTCAATTTCATAAGAAATTTGAGGATAGCAACTTCTCTTTTTTTCTTTCTCTTTTTAATATATATTCTTGGCTGCTTTGCATAGATGAAGGATCTAGTTTCCTGGACCAGGGATCAAACTCTTGCCCCTTGCATTGGAAACTCAAATTTTAACCAGTGGACCACCAAGTCCTTCTTCTCTTCTGTCTTTTGGAAAGAGCACAGGTCTAGAATACGTGGTGTGACTCTGTCTCTATCACAAGCTGAATAGCCTTGAATGGATAATTTTATTTTTCCTGAAAATTATTTTTCAAAAACACCTGTAACATAAGACTTAAAACAACAGACTTATTATAATTATCACATGAGATAATGTCCATAAAAGTACTTTTCAAACTTTAAAATGCTATTCCAATGTAAGAGATTATTTAGAAGAGTGTCTGGCAGATAGGATGTGCCAAAAAGTGTCTGTTAAATTGAAAAATAAATGAAAAATAATGATTGAGCTCAGCTTTTGTGTGCTGCCACCCATTGCCTAAATTCTTTGCTTTACAAAGAGCAGGTTAATGGCACATTGGGAGCAAAACATTTGGATACTCCAGTGATTTTTTTAAAACTTGCAAACCTATCACTAGAGTTTCTCCTTAGCTGAACATCCCTCACCAGGTGAGAGAAGGTGTTGCCACTGGGAGAAGTGAGAAGACATGAAGCATCTCTTCCATTTGCACTGAGATCATATGCAAGGCTGGCTTGAGCACGGCCCCTGAGGAGGAGCTGGTGTTCAAGGGGAGTAAAAAAAATGAGGGAGTGTCTACCATCTTGGGCCATAGCTGTTCACTCCAGCCCTCCAGTACCAACCATTTACCTGGCTTCCCCATCCCACACAGAGAAGTGAGATCAGCCTAACGACCTTGCCTGCACGGCCCCTGAGGAGGAGCTGGTGTTCAAGGGGAGTAAAAAAAATGAGGGAGTGTCTACCATCTTGGGCCATAGCTGTTCACTCCAGCCCTCCAGTACCAACCATTTACCTGGCTTCCCCATCCCACACAGAGAAGTGAGATCAGCCTAACGACCTTGCCCTCTGGGAGGCATGCATGTGTTTCAGCCACCCTTCTGTAGAGCCTTTTCGGTGGCCACAGAGCTTTTGCAGGCACGCTTGAGGGAGTGCGTGGTGGCTTTCGCTCCTTGCTGGTTCCAGCTGAGAAAGAACTCCTGAGTTGGAAACTGAGGTCAGTGGAGTTCAAAAGCAAACTCCGGGTATCCTCACCCTTTTCGGATTCCTGGCCACTCACCCAGATGAACTTCACCCAGAGAATTTGAAAAGGCCCCGAGGAAATAGCTGTTTGTGAAATCATTTCGTGAGGAGGATCAGAGAAGTGAATGTCTTGGCACTGTGTCATGAGCTTCCTTTGTGTGTGGGTGTGTGTATTTGTGTGTGACAAATTTGTAGCACTTGTATGCTAGACTCCACAATGAGCTTGTGACATGCATTAAATCATTTAAGTCTCAATGTGTCTCTCTGAAGGAGGTTCTATTATTTCCCTGTTTTAGAGAGATTCAGGGCTTCCCTTGTGGCTCAGCTGGTAAAGACTTTGCCTGTGATACGGGAGACCTGGGTTCGATCCCTGGGTTGGGATGATCCCCTGGAGATGGGAAAGGCTACCCAATGCAGTATTCTGGCCTGGAGAATTCCATGGACTGTATAGTCCACAGGGTTGCAAAGAGTCGGACACGACTGAGTGACTTTCACTTCCAGAGAGATTTAAGTATCTCCAGAAGGTCTCATTGCTGCTATGTGACGAAGCTGGATCTTAAACTCAAGTTTATTTTATTCTAGGGCCTAAGCTCCTCCTGCTACCACCCCCATCTATTCTGAGGATCCATGGTGCTCATGCCTCCTTTTTAACAACTGAAACTTTGTTGGATTATGTACAATACCAAGTATATGTACTTACGTATGATACAACACCATGAACCCATAGAGTTAGGTACTGAGCACCATTGCCCTCTGCATTGCTAGCAGTGAGGAGAATGGAGAAAAATACCAGCCAGTGGTAGGTAGATGGATGGATGGAGTGATGGCAAGATAAAAAATTCAATAGAGGGACCCTTTAATCTGGTTTCAAGGACATGACAGTCTTGCAGGAGAGACAAAGCATGAAAAAACAAATATATGAAAAAAACTAAAAGTGAAAAAGAAGATCATAATACAGCCACGATTATTCATAAGTGAATGATAAAGTCATGAAGTGTTAATTCTCATAGAGAGCAGTATTTTGGGCTGGTTCACACTAGAATATCACCATCTGAGTCCTTCAGTTGTGATTCCTCCCTATTTCACTCCTTTTCTCAGGCTCTAGGGAATTTCTGTGACCAGTGGCCTCAGTCATACCCAGAACCTGTCCTAGGTGCCCTTGGGTTGAGGGGGGAGATGCTGAGTAAGCGTTGGTTTATAATGATTGATGACCACTCCCAGCGTATTCTCAGCCTGCGTGCAGCCCTGAGCTTCCTCAATTTTCATTTAATTAGCTTCCTCCTTTCTGCAGCTTCTCCCAGGGAAAGCAAACTCTTGTTGCTTCTAAGAAAGGTTTGGCCAGTTCCCACCCTTTTGGAAGTTACCCTGCGGAATGTGGAGGCCGCAGTCAGAGAGGAAGTAGCTCTTCCTCGGCCTCTGTGTGACTATCCTCTCCCCTCCCACTTCTCCCTCTCCAAGCTCCACTCAAGGTCACCTCTGGGAGTCTTGGCTGCATCCTACTTGGGAGAGTCCTCAGGCTCCCAGGTGCCATAAATATTACTCATATCACTCCTTTCATTTCATTGCCCTTACGGAACTGCCTCTTCCTCACTCCCCACCCTCCTTGCACTATCTCTGACTCTCTGATCTTTCAGGGTCCACAGCTGGGAACCTCCCGAGAGCCGCGCTTCTAACATGCCCAGAGGTAAATCATTTTGCTTTTACCTCCCTCAGATAAGGAGCAAGTAGGAGGGAATGATTTAGCCGTCTGTTTCCAAAGCATTCTGGAAAGCACGCGAGTTGCCAGACCTGACGGGTGATGTGCTACACTGTGCTATGCCCTTATCCTAAGAGAACTATCCCAACTGCTCCTTAAACTCTTCTGACCCTCTCGCTGTTGAAAAGTCACTTCACATCCCAGATCCCAGAGATCCTAGTGCCCTGGCTCTACAGCCAGGCGCGGGAGCCTGCATTCTAAACCAACCTTCAGGTCATCTGTACAACAGCTTTGGAGAAAAACTGGGCAAGGTGGTCTCCAGAGCTGTTTGTCTAGGAATCATTGCACAGAGGCCCCTCCTGTGACCACCAGGGTGGAGCTCCCCCCAACCCCTGCATGATAGAAGCCTGTGAGCCCTACAGGAGAAGGAGTTCGGGGTTTTCACAGGGTATTTTCCCTCCAAGGGAGAGTCAACATGGAGGACGACGTGACACATAGTCAGGGTAGGTGGCTATCAGTGGCATGAAATTCTGTTGCTGATAACCAGTCGCTTCCCCTGAGTATTTTTATGGATTCGTTCTCTGAGTTTCGAAGGCTTCAAGAATCCTCGGATTGCAATTCGAATTCTCTGATCAGTCAACATAACTGAACAGGTATGAGAGAAGACAAAAGACGGGTTTGGGGACAAAGCGTGCAGGGCTCTGAGGAGGCAAAGGATTCCTGCCATGAGGTGGTTTGCAAAAGCCTGGGGACAGGAGACATGGGGAACAAAGGGGTTCAGCCAGCCAAGGGCTGGGGAGGGGCTTGCTGAGGAGGTCGGTAGCGTCAGGTTTCCCGATTGGAGCCTCTGAGGTCCCTCCCCTTGCTGTGTGGTCCAGGGCAGGAAGCAGTCTTATGGAGTGTGAGCCCGGTTTGCTGTTATTGTATAGTCACCATGTCCAGCTCCTTACGACCCCATGGACTGTAGCCCACCAGGCTCCTCTGTTCGTGGGATTCTCTAGGCAGGAATACTGGAGTGGGTTGCCCTTTCCCTCTCCAGGGGATGGCATTCCTGACCCAGGGATCGAACCCATGTCTCCTGCATTGCAAGTGAATTCTTTACCATCTGAGCTACCAGGGAAGCCCGTGATTACAGTTAGACTCTCCCAAAGGTTTTCCCTCCTCTGCTCCAGTTCACCATTGCCAGGCCCCCATCCTGCAAGAAATCTCCAGGCATCCCCCTGCCTCCCACCCTCTTTCCCCTGCCCACCTCCGCGGCACACATACTGGTGTGCTCTTGTGCCCTGCGCTTCCTGCGTTTCCCTTTCGCTGGTTGGAAAGGCTCTGGTCTGTGCGTTGCTGTGAAAGGCCTTTGGATGGCTCACTCTGCGTGTTTATCTTGTCTCTCCAACCAGACAGCAAGGTCCTTGAAGGCTTCTGTTTCTTCCCTTTTGTTTCTTCCCCCAGTGTTCAGGACAATGCTCGGGAAAGGAACCTTCTATTTGTTGGTTTGCTGACCAACTGACACCTACTTCTCTCTAGCCGACCACTTTCCTGATAGCAGTGAAGCCAGCGGATATTCTGGGAGGGAGGGAGCTGAGAACAAGATGCCCACGGGCCCTCCCGCTTCCCTGGGGACTGTGCCATCTCATCAGTCACTGGACCGAGAGCCGCTTGTCTGGGGACACCCTGCCTGCAGTATGCCCACCTGGTTCACTGGCTGACCGATTCGAGCGAGTGTCTCTCTCATCTCCGAGAGTTGGCAGTAGGGGGTCTCATTCCCCTTTGAAGGGCTAACTGTCTGCCCCAGTGCTTTAGAGCCTGGACTTTGAAGATGAGCACGTGTGAATTGCAATTTGAGCTGCACCTGTTGCCAGCTATCATTTCATGAATTTTCTCAATCTCCATGAGCCTCAGTTTTCGCAGCTAGAAGATGGGAATAAAAATAGAGTGTCTATCTCATGGTTTTGTTGGGAGAGGGAGAGATAAATGAATAAGTGAAATAATACGGTTGAAACCCTTCACCTCGTGAGGAGTAGAGAACGAGCCTTCAAAATGTCAGCCACTGATGGGGTCACTAAAACGGCTTTCTGCTTTGTGAAAGGCCAGGAGCTCCCGGTTGCTGCTTTCTTTATTATTCTGCTGACTCCTGGATTGCTTTATTTTTCAGAAAAGTAAGAGGGAGTCTGAGGGGGACCCCTTTTCTCTCCCTGGAGAGGACCCCCCACTCTGAGAACTGCCCATTCCCTTTTCTTATAAACCAAGCCTGCAAACTCCAGGGAACATGCCATCTCACCTTCACCTCCTCTAGTCAGCACAACCAGTGGAAACCTCCTTGGCTCAGAGACATACCCCCTGCCAACCACCCTCCCCCACCCCACCCCACCCACCCTGACCCGCCAAGGCACCCCACCCTCTGCTCTGCTGGGCCAAGTGAAAACTGGAGACTCAGCTTTAACTGAAAGTCCCCAATCAGGATGGTATAAAGGGATTCTCTTTTTAATGCAAACCTCCAAATGCAAATACTTGAGCATATGTGCGGTCCTCTTATCTCCTGCTTTTCTTTCCTGTCTGAAGCAAACTCCTCTTGTGAGACCTTGGGGTCCCAGTAAAGAGGCCTCTTTGCAATCGTATAGTATGCATTTGTGCAAAGGGACCCCTCAGTGGGTTGCTAAGTGCCCTTAAAACAATTTCATAAATATTTCAAGCAGGATTTTCTATTAGATTTCATCTTTTAGAGACTTCTGCTGCTATCTGGGTAGTCAGGTTTTCAAGGATATACTTCCTTTTAGTTGAAATCACAGTCTCGGAGAAGTGCCTCTGCCTCCGAAGTACCGGCGAAACACTGCGGCTGACCCAGGAGCCCAGATTAAATTACTCTCTGTTCTAATGATGGAAAGGATCCAGGAAACAAATTGTGTTTTCTTGTAGTATTTAGCTGCTGCGAGTATTTAGTGTACCTGGGAGGTGGCTGGGGTATGGGAAACACACACGGGAAGGGATTTTTCAGGGCTGTGTCATCAGAGGTGTGAGGAAGGAGGCTTATCGGGACTCTGTGTGCTCACTGGGGGCTTCCCAGGTGGCACAGTGGTAAAGGATTCGCCTGAAGTGCAGGAGATGTGTGTTCAATCCCTGGGTGGGGAAGATTCCCTGGAGTAGGAAATGGCAACCCACTCCAGTATTCTTGCCTGGAAAATTCCACGGACAGAGGAACCTGGCAGGCTACAGTCCATGAGGTCGCAAAGAGCTGGACATGACCAAGCAGAGGAAGGAAGCTTATCAGGACTCAAGTCTTTATCAGGATGAATCTTCCGCCAGCAGGAGGCACTGACCTTGGGGCTGGAGACTTTCCTGAAGGGGCAGGAAGACTCAAGGACAAGTGACCCAGAAGGGGGACTGGGTATTTGCAGGCCTGCTTTCACTTTCCCTGGGGTTCTAGTCCTGGAACAGACCCAAGGCCCTGCCCTGAGGGGCTTAGCAAGGACATCAGGATATGCCAAAAAGAAAAAAAAAAGCAAATGAGAATAAAACTCAGTCTGGAAAGCCTCATTCGGAGAAGAATGGGAAGCAGTGGTCACTGGGCCACTGAGCAGGAATCATGGCCCTTGTGCCCTGGCTGTGGAGATGACGCAGTGGGGTTGGCGAGCCCCTGGACCTGCACTGTGGAGAATCACCACTGTCCTTTGTCCTCCAAAGCAAATCTGAGGACTCAGAGAAGAATCCCCTTTCAAGGGACTCCAGAAACTTAGCAGCTCCCTTCGTGTTGGTGTGTTTAGGACCTGGGCATTGCTTCGTGTGTTAAACAACCAATAATATATTTTTTTTAAAAGCTAGGCTGGCTTCAAAATTTTTTTTTTTTTTTGAATTGAAGTATAGTTGGTTCATTTCTGCTGTACAACAAAGTGATTCAATAATACATAGATATACATTCTTTTTAATATCCTCTTCCATTGTGGTGGTTGGCTTCTAATTGATTTGTACCCAGTCAATTCCATGGGGCAAAGATCTTGTCATAGTCCTTGAGTCTGAGAATTCCTACCGCCCATCTGGCCTCTGGGTTCTGTCCATCACCCTGGCCCTCCATTCAATGGCCTCTGCCTTGAGGCAATTTGAAACAATAGCTTGGCGGGGAGATACCACTCATAATCTGATTTTTCCCAGCCAGCATCTTTACAATGAGCATGAGTGTCTCCTTTGTCTGGTGGAGAATGCTGAACAGAAGGTGCTGGGAGAGGCCTGGGGTCCCGATTGTAGTTGAGCTCAACCTTATCTCCTGCTCCATCTCCTGCCTCTTTGCCTCTGCTCCCACTGATCTTATCTAAGAATAGAGAATTCTGCTTTTTTCAGTACTGAAAGGCATCAAGTTATTGGACTCTTAGTCAATCCATTTAGATCTTGGAGAACAGATAGACAAACAGACAGACAGAAAGCACCCCTCTTAAGCAAAGCTGTCTACCATTTTCAGATAGGTCACCTCTTGTCTAAGCTGGTCTCATTCGTGTCTAACCTGACTAAAGGCTGCAAGACATAAAAGATGCCAATACTCTGGATTTCCTTTAGTGTTTCCCTAATATCATAGTCTCTGTAAGTGCGTGGCTGGTGTCCTGAGGTGCTACAAGTGAAAGTGAAAGTTGCTCAGTCGTGTCCGACTCTTGGCGACCCGATGGACTGTACAGCCCATGGAATTCTCCAGGCCAGAATACTGGAGTGGGTAGCCTTTCCCTTCTGCAGGGCATCTTTCCAACCCAGGGATTGAACTCAGGTCTCCCCCATTGCAAGTGGATTCTTTACCATCTGAGCCATAACGGAAGCCCAAGAGTACTGGAGTGGTTAGCCTATCTCTTCTCTAGTGGATCTTCCCAACCCAGGAATTGAGCTGGGGTCTCCGTCATTGCAAGCAGATTCTTTACCAACTGAGCTATTAGGGAAGCCCGAGTGACAATGTACACATATTACTATCAGGAGTCACTAACTTGCCTGCGAGGGATGCCGGCCCTCCCTGCTCGCCACTTCCCCTTCTTCCATTTAGCCTAAATGTAGGCTTTGTTTCTTGTAGCACTCTAGTCCTGATACAGATTCTGTATCATCTGGATGATTTTGGATTCAGTTCAGTTCAGTTGCTCAGTCGTGTCCGACTCTTTGCGACCCCATGAATCGCAGCACGCCAGGCCTCCCTGTCCATCACCATCTCCCGGAGGTCACTCAGATTCACGTCCATCGAGTCCGTGATGCCATCCAGCCATCTCATCCTCGGTCGTCCCCTTCTCCTCCTGCCCCCAATCCCTCCCAGCATCAGAGTCTTTTCCAATGAGTCA
>SJYT01050946.1:297287-316591 GCA_006410635.1 Cephalophus harveyi | reverse complement strand
TCATCAGGCACTCTATCTATCAGATCTAGTCCCTTAAATCTATTTCTCACTTCCACTGTATAATCTTAAGGGATTTGATTTAGGTCATACATGAATGGTCTAGTGGTTTTCCCTACTTTTTGAAATTAAGTCTGATTTTGGCAATAAAGAGTTCATGATCTGATCCACATTCAGCTCCCAGTCTTGTTTTTGCTCACTGCATAGAGCTTCTACATCTTTGGCTGCAAAAAATATAATCAATCTGATTTCAGTGTTGGCCATCTGGAGATGTCCATATGTAGAGTCTTCTCTTGTGTTGTTGGAAGAGAGTGTTTGCTATGACCAGTGCGTTCTCTTGGCATAACTCTATTAGCCTTTGCCCTGCTTCATTCCATACTCCAAGGCCAAATTTGCCTGTTACTCCAGGTGTTTCTTGACTTGCTACTTTTGTATTCCACTCCAGATGAAAAGTACATCTTTTTTGGGTGTTAATTCTAAAAGGTCTTGTAGGTCTTCATAGAACCGTTCAGCTTCAGCTTCTTCAGCATTACTAGTCAGGGAATAGACTTGGATTTCCATGATATTGAATGGTTTGCCTTGGAAACTAGCAGATCATTCTGTCGTTTTTGAGATTGCATCCAAATACTGCATTTCAGACTCTTTTGTTTACTTTCATTTAGCTACTCCATTTCTTCTAAGGGATTCTTGCCCAGAGTAGTAGATATAATGGTTATTTGAGTTAAATTCACCCATTCCAGTCCATTTTAGTTTGCTGATTCCTAAAATGTTGATATTCACTCTTGCCATCTCCTGTTTGACTACGTACAATTTCCCTTGATTCATGTACCTAACATTTCAGGTGTCTATGCAATATTGCATGGATAGCAACACAGAAATGTGATTTTAGTCATAGGTGTCCTTTTAGTTGGAGGACTTCCCAAGATGATTTCAGCCTTCCAACTTTTTCCTGTTTCCTCTTCCAGACAATGATGGTTTGGTACCTCAAGAGTCTCTCTTGGCAATAGATTCCCAGGCCTGGTTCATCAGAGGCAAATCATTAGTTCAGTATCACTCTCTGTCTCTTCCCTTATTATCTGAAAACTGTTTTTTATTGAGCTGTGGTTGGATTATATAAAAATGTTTGCAGTTTCTTTGTGCTGTCCATTACTAGAAACCCTTTTAAACTTTAAATTGTTCCCAACTATTCTTGACCTTTCTTCATTTTGCCTCTCTTCCATTCATGCTAATTTTATCTAGAGTTCATATCATCCTTAGACCTTAAACTTCCTAAGGCCCAGGGGATTGTATGACTTAATTAAAATCACAGATTCAATGCACAGGCTGAGTCAAAAAGCAAGAACTCCTAATTCATCATTCTAAAATCATTTTACTTTCTATATGGATGATCTTTTCTTCCATAAAGATGAATGTAACTCAGAACTACAAACTGGACATGGGAAATGGCCTAAGCTAAAATTAATGATTAAGAAGCATTAGCAAGAAGCTAGTATTTCTCAAGTGTGATCCTCTCACCAGTAACATCAGCACCACTGAGTAACTTGTTAGAAATTCAGAATCTCAGGCTCCACCAAAGACTTATGGAAGCAGAAGCCACCAGGGACATCCTCTTCATTGGTAATATAAATATTTAAGGCTTTAAATTTTCACTGAAGGATCACTTTAACCACATGATACAAATTCTGACATTTAGTATCTTCATTGTTATCTGCTGCTGCTGCTGCTGCTGCTAAGTCGCTTCAGTCGTGTCCGACTCTATGCGACCCCACAGATGGCAGCCCATTGGGCTCCGCCATCCCTGGGATTCTCCAGGCAAGAACACTGGAGTAGGTTGCCATTTCCTTCTCCAATGCATGAAAGTGAAAAGTGAAAGTGAAGTTGCTCAGTCGTGTCTGACTCAGCGACCCCATGGACTGCAGCCTACCAGACTCCTCCGTCCATGGGAGTTTTCAGGCAAGAGTACTGGAGTGGGATGCCATTGCCTTCTCCTCATTGTTATCTAGTTCCAAGTTATTTTCAGTTATCATTATTACTTCTTTTTCATGAATTAATTTGATTAATAAAATTTATTTAAAAATTAGAATATGAAGATGTAGTTGTGTTTTAAAATCAAGTTTTAACTTAGTAGTAATGAATAAGACATAAGCATCAGACAGAGGCTTCTGTTTCAAGATGGCAGAGTAGAAGGATGTCCCCTCATCTCCTCCTGTGAGAGCACCAAAGTTGCAATTAGCTGTTGAACAGCTATCAGCAGGAGGATGCTATACCCCACCGGAAAAATTTACCCTGCATTCAAAGAAAATAAAGAAGCCACAGCAAGATGGTAGGAGGGGCACAATCATGATAAGATCAAATTCCATACCCACAGGGTGGGTGACCCACAAACTGCAGAGCAATAATACTAAAAAAATTCTCCCACTGTTGTAAAGGTTCTGAACTGCATGTCAGGCTTCCCAGCCTGTGGATTTGACAAAGGGACTGGTAATCCCAGTACAGGGTATCTGACCTGGAAGACCAGCAGGATTTGATTATAGGACTTCATAGGACCAGGGAAAACAAAGACTCCAGTCTCGGAGGGCACAAACAAAATCTTGACAAGACCCAGAAGGAAGGAGCAGTGAATCCACAGGAAACTGATCCAAAACTATCTGCTAGTGTTGGAGGGTCTCCTGTGGAGGTGTGGGCCAGCAGGGTCTCCCCACAGGGATGGGGACACTGGCAGCAGCAGTCCTGGAAGGTCTCACTTGGCATAAGCCCTTTTGGAAGATACCATTAACCCTGTCATAGCGCCTGTAGATCTTAGGGTTGGATCACCTCAGGCCAAACAACTAACAGGGAGGAAGCACAACCCCACCCATCAATGGATAATTGAATTAAAATTTCACTAGGAAAGGCCTTGCCCACCAGAGCAAGACGCAGTTGTTGTTGTTGTTTTTTCCCCACTGCCAGTCCATCCCATCAAGAAGCTTACACAAGTTTCTTAGCCTCCTCCAACAGAAGTCAGACAGAAGAAGCAGGAAGAACCACAATCCCATAGCTAGAACAAAGCCACATTCAGTTCAGTTCAGTTCAGTTCAGTCACTCAGTCGTGTCCGACTTTTTGTGACCCCATGAATCGCAGCACGCCAGGCCTCCCTGTCCATCCCAACTCCCAGAGTTTACTCAGATTCACGTCCATCGAGTCCGTGATGCCATCCAGCCATCTCATCCTCTGTCGTCCCCTTCTCCTTCTGCCCCCAATCCCTCCCAGCATCAGAGTCTTTTCCAATGAGTCAACTCTTCACATGAGGTGGCCAGAGTACTGGAGTTTCAGCTTTAGCATCATTCCTTCCAAAGAAATCCCAGGGTTGATCTCCTTCAGAATGGACTGGTTGGATCTCCTTGCAGTCCAAGGGACTCTCAAGAGTCTTCTCCAACACCACAGTTCAAAAGCATCAATTCTTCAGTGCTCAGCCTTCTTCACAGTCCAACTCTTACATCCATTACAGAATATTAATCAGGATGAAAAAGCAGAAAGTTATATCCCTGATGAAGGGATCATCTCTCCCCTTTACAAAAGTGGGAGAACTTTTTCAGTATTATTGTTCTGCAGTTTGTGGGTCACCTACCCAGTGGGTATGGGATTTGATTTTATCTTGATTGTGCCCCTCCTACCATCTTGCTGTGGCTACTTCTTTTTCTTTAAAATGCTCCCAGAAAAACAACTAAATGAAGTGGAGATACGCAACTTTTCAGAAAAAAAAAATTGAGAATAATGATAGTGAAGATGATTCATGATCTCAGAAAAACAATGGAGAAGAAGCAATAAATGTTTACTAAAGGCCTACAAGAACTAGAGAACAAACACAGATGAATAGTATACTAGAAGAAATTAATAGCAGAATAACTGAGGCAGAAGAATGGATGAATGACCTGGAGAACAGAATAGTGAAAATCACTACCACAGAACAGAAAATAGAAAAAAGAATGAAAAGAAATGAAGGCAGCCTAAGTGACCTCTGAGACAACATTAAGTGCACCAACGTTTGCATTATAGGGGTCCTGGAAGGAGAAGAAAGAGAGAAAGGATCTGAGAAAATATTTGAAGAAATAATAGCTGAAAACTTTTGGAGTATGGGAAAGGAAATAGTCACCTAAGTCCAGGAAGCACAGAGAGTCTCAGGCAGGATAAACCCAAGGAGGAGCACACTAAGACACATAGTAATCAAACTGACAAAAATTAAAAACAGAAATAAAATATTGAAAGCAACAAGGAAAAAATGACAACATACAAGGGAACTCCTATCAGGCTATCAGCTGATTTCTCAATAGAAACTCTACAAACCAGAAAGGAATGGCATGATACATTTAAAGTGATGAAAGGCAAGAACCTACAACCAAGAATATTATACCCAGTAAGATTCTCCTTCAGATCTTATGGAGGGATCAAAAGCATTCCAGACAAGCAAAATTTAAGAGAATTCAGCACCACCAAATCATCTTTACAACAAATGCTAAAGGAATTTCTCTAGGCAGGAAACACAAGAAAATGAAAAGCCCTACAGAAAATAAACCCCAAACAATTAAGAAAAGGGGAGTAGGATCATACATATCGATAATTACCTTAAATGTAAATAGATTAAATGCACCAACCAAAAGACATAGACTGGCTGGGTAGATTAAAACATGTGCATATATGCACTTCCACTTACCACATCACTCTGCTTGACACTCTCCCCCAAGCTGTATGTAATTATTATCTATTGTTAGATTAATCATGTTCCCATTATGGCTTGCAACTGTAATTATCTTTTATTTTTTGTCTGGCTATTGATTGTGACAACTGATAAACATCTTTTACTGTTGTGATTATGTAACTATTACTAATACCATTGTATCATAATTGGTCAAGAGAAAAATAATAGAATCCTATATCACCAAAGTGAAAGTGAAGTCACTCAGTTGTGTCCAACTCTTAACGACCCCATGGACTGCAGCCTACCAGGCTCCTCCATCCATGGGATTTTCCAGGCAAGAGTACTGGAATGGGTTGCCATTGCAAACTACCATTTAATAGAAAAACCTGTAATCACTTTTTAAAATCCAGGTACAAATCAGAAGTATCTTGGAATTTTTTGAAAAATACAAATGCTCAGATATTGTTTTTTTCCTCCAAAGCTCCAGATATGTTTCTAATGGGCAGTCACATTTTAAAACAACTGGATTATATGATGATCTTTTACTTTTATCTAGTTTATTTCACATTTTCTATTACATATTCACTGCTTTCATTTCATTTAGTTTATGTTTTCTAATTTCTCCATATCTTCTTGTTATTCTTTCTCAAAACTTTATCAAGTATAGTAGAAAAGCTTGTGTGTGTGTGTGTGTGTGTGTGTGTGTCTGTGTGTGTGTGTATAAATTATCTTAGAAAACTTCTGAATTTTTGCCTAACTAAAAAATTTCTGACATTTTGACTCCACTTTCTTGACTTAGTATGAATTGAATGCTAGATTTCTAATTTAAAAAATAGATATACAACAAGTAGCAAAGATTTACTGTATAACACAGGGAACTATAGTAAATATCTTATAATAACCTGTAATGGTAAATAATCTGAAAAATAATATATGTGTATATGTATAACTGAATGTGCACCTGAAACATTAAGTCAACTATACTTCAATAAAATATAAATATATATTATGAAAAGTTAAGAAAAGGCAAAAAGCAAAAGTAAATATTTTAAAGTCACATGAAAAGACATAAGTATAATACAGATAAGTAATAAGACAGAAAAATATCTGTCTTATACTGATTCTTTGACTTTTTGAGCCAGAGGTCAATTTTCATAAATATTTCATGTGCACTTGAGAAGAGTATGATTCCTCAACATGGAAGGTATTCCTAAGGTAGAATGGGAATGATTGTGGGGAGGTGATAGAATTAGAAAGGGGCAAGCATGGAAGGAAAGAGACAAGTTAGGAGGCTATTATGATTTTTAAATGGTGGCTTGGACCAGGAAGTGAGTAGTGGAAGTGAGGAGATGCAATTTAATTATGGATGTATTTTCAAAGTAAAACCAAGAGGAATTTCCTAAAGGACTGCATGTGGGAGAGAGAAATCTTGCCTGAGCAACTGAAATGGGTTGGACCATAGGTGGAACAGATTTCGGGTCAAAGACTCATGAAGAGTTCATATTACACACCCAGATGGAGAGGTCAAGGAGGAAGAGGAGAGGTCTGAACTGAAGATATAAACTTGGAACATAAACTTGGATATTTTGCACTTGTTGGTGGTTTTTAAAGCCGCAAAATTAGCTGAGAATACCTAGGACAATAGTTTTCAACTGGGAGTGACTGAGGTGGTTGCTACTGAAATGTAATGATTTCACTACAAGGGATGGGATGCTGCCAAACAGAGCTTCCCAAATGGGGCTAGTGGTAAAGAACCCACTTGCCAATGCAGGAGTTACAAGAGATGCAGGTTCAATCTCTAGGTCAGGCAGGTCCCCTGGAAGAGGGCAGGGCAACACACTTCAGAATTCTTGCCTGAAGAATCCCATGGACAGAGGAGCCTGACAGGCTACAGTCCATAGGGTCTCAAAAAGTTGGATGCAACTGAAGTGACTTAGCTTGCAAGCATGCATCGTAACAAGGGATTATCTGGCCCCAAAGACCTAAATAGACATTTTTCCAAAGAAGACATACATATGGCTAATAAACATATGAAAATGTGCTCAATGTTGCTTATTATTAGAGAAATCAAAACTACAAGTATACCATCTCACACCAGTCAGAATGGCGATCACCAAAAAGTCTACAAATAATAAATGCTGGAGAGGGTGTGGAGAAAAAGCAACCCTCTTGCACTGTTGGTGGGAATGCAAATTGATACAGCCAATATGGAGAAAAGTATGGAGATTCCTTAAAAAAAAAAACTAGGACCAAAACTACCATATGATCCAGAAAGACTACTACTGGTCATATACCCTCAGGAAACCAGAATTGAAAAAAGGACATGTACCCCAGTGCAGCACTATTTACAATAGCTAGGACATGGAAACAACCTCGATGTTCATTGACAGATGAATGCATAAAGAAGTTGTGGTATGTAAACACAATGGAATATTCGTGCTCATGCTCATCACTTCAGTCGTGTCCAACTCTTTGCGACCCCATGGACTGTAGCCCGCTAGGCTCCTCTGTCCATAGGATTACTCAGCTATAAAAAGGAATGTGTTTGAGTCAGTTCTAATGAGGTAGATGAACCTAGAGCCTGTCATACAAAGTGAAGTAAATTGGAAAGAGAAAAACAAATATTGTATGTTTGAATGTATATTGTATATTCATTGCATGTATATGAAGTCTAGAAAGATGGTACTGATGAACCTGTTTGCAGGGCAGCAATGTAGTCTCTGACATAGAGAACAGACTTTGGACACAGAGTGGAGAATGAGAGGGTGGGACAAACGGAGAAAGTAGCATGGAAACTTATGCATTATCATATGTAAAATAGATAGTGGGAATTTACTGTATGACTTAGGGAGCCCAAACTGTGGCCCTGTGACAATCTAGAGGAGTGGGATGGGGTGAGAGGTGGGAGGGAGGTTCAAGAAGGAGGGGACGTATGTATACCGATGGCTGATTCATACTGATGCATGGCAGAAACTAATACAATATTGTAAAGCAATTATCTTTCAATTAAAAATGTTTTAATTTTAAAAAACAAATAAATGAAATTGAGTTATTAATTTTTAAAAAAAGGAATAGTCTGGCCCAGATGTCAGTACTCCCAAGGTTGATAAAACACTACCCTGGGAAATGAGAACATGAGCATAGCTGAAGAAGAGGAGCTACTTAGAGACTCAGCTCTGGGGCACTCCTTCCTAGGCACTCAAGAAGATGAGAAACAGTTAAAGGAATGGGAGGGTTTAGGTCCATACACTAGAAACCACATCTAGAAGGTCTATTACAGGCTAGAAAGTGATCAGCTATGTCAAATGCTTATGATAGGTCAAGACAGATGAGGACTGAAAATCAGCCATTGAATTTTTCATCATAGCGTCATTGAAAAGACCCCCACGTTGACAAGAGTAGTTTGCCAGAGTGGTGTTGGCAAAAGTTCATTGAGTGACCTTGGGCAACCTACTTAGCCTCTCTAAGTTTTAGTTTCCTCACTCATAAGATGAAGATAATTTCCTGTATCACAGAGTTACATGAGATAATGTAAACGAGGTATGTAAAGCATCAGCTCGGAACTGGCACCGAGCAGGTACTCAAGAAATGTAAGCTCTCCTTCCACAATTTTTGCATCATCTCCAACTTCTATCCTCCTGCACCCCTACACTCACATGCAAACCTACTCCTACAAGAAATAACAAATCTTGTTGAGGATGTAGAGAAAAGGGAATACTTGTGCACCTTTTGTAAGAATGTAAATTGGTGTAGCCACTATGAAAAACAGTATGGAAGTTCCTAAAAAAATTGAGAAAAGAACTACCATATGATCTAGCAATCCCACTTATGGTTACATATCCAAAGAAAATGAAAACATTAATTCAAAAGCATGTATACACCCCCATTTACAATAGCCAAGCTATGGAAAAAACCTAAATGTCCACTGGTGTATGAATGGATAAAGAGGATGTGAGATAGATACATGTGGAATACTATTCAGCCATAATAAAGAAAGAAATCTTGTCATTTGTGACAACATGGAGGGACCTTGAGGGCATTGATAGTGATACAGTGTTTGGTGAATGGAGCTAGATTTGTGGTCTCCAAAGGAGAAATTTTCACTCTGGGGCCAAAGATGCAATCTTAGTCACTCAGAGCTTTGTGTAGATTTTATTAAAGTGAAAGTGATAGAAAAAAATTCTGACATAGACATCAGAAGAGGATAGAAGAGTACCCACCTCACTAGTTCAAGCAGAACATTATATACTTTTCAACTTGCTGCTGAGAATAGATTAAAAAAATATCTCAAAGTTTTGAAAGTTTCATCAAATGTCTTTTCCCATAACATACATCTTGAGTTTAAAAAAAGCATGTCCTTGAGAAAGAGATATCGTTTACGAGGCCTATGTGACTAAGGCGAAAGAATGTTCACCTCCTCCTTAAAGGGATCTTGGAATCCCTATCAACCTGCCTAAGTTAACTCTCTCAGCATTATGCTAAATGAAATAAGTTGGACAGAGAAAGAAAATACCATACAATCTCATTTATATGTGGGATACAGAAACAAAACAAAAATACACAAAAACAAGCTTCAAGATACAGAGAACAAATTGGTGTTTGCCAGTGGTGGGATTGGAGGTAAGCAAAATAGATGAAGAAAATCCAGAAGTGTGAATTTCTAGTTCTAAAATAAATAAGTCATGGGGTGTGTGTGTGTGTGTGAGAGAGAGAGAGAGAAGAGCAAGGGAAGACCATATTTGGTCATAGAATTTGTTTCTAAAAGTGATGGTTCTGTGACCACCTAGTTATTTTAGAGAAGGGAGGTGTTGAATGCACTGTTAATTTCTGTTTGAATAAAAGAAGAGAGAAATTGGAGAGAAAAAAAAATATATATATATATATTATACAATCCTTATAGAGTACAGGGCTTTCCTGGTGGCTCAGATGGTGAAGTGTCTGCCTGAAATGCAGGAAACCTGGGTTTGATCCCTGGGTCAGGAAGATCCCCTGGAGAAGGAAATGCAAACCCACTCCAGTACTCTTGCCTGGAAAATTCCATGGACTGAAGAGCCTGGTAGGCTATAGTCCATGGGGTCGCAAAGAGTCAGACACGACTGAGCGACTTCACTTTCTTTTATTTCTTTCTTATAGGGTACAGAAAAGAGAAAACTTAATACTTAGTGTATCAGTGAGAGTCCAGGCATGAAAGAGTTGGTACATGATAGGGAGATGAGACAGCATCACCCTAGCCTGGTTTCTTGAACTGAGCTGGAGCCCTGTTTGCACAGGGGGAGACTGGAAGCTAAAGACACTGTTTCATGAGCATCTTTATGAGCTTCTGTGTGTAAGAAGCACAAATTTGGGACTCATAAGTGCAGGGTGCAAGCATGAGTTCCTCTTTACTTATGCAAAATCCATCCCTCTGGTTGCTGGCCTCCAATGTCTTAGAGCTTAGAGAACTTTGAGGGCCACTTTCCTTGATGGGTGTTTCCCTGGTGGCTTAAATGGTAAAGAATCTACCTTCAGTGTGGGAGAGCAGGTTCAGTCTCTGAGCCAGGAAGATCCCCTGGAGAAGGGCATGGAAATCCACTCCAGTATTCTTGCCTAGAGAATGCCACAGACAGAGGAACCTGGTGGGCTACAGTCCATGGGGTCACAAAGAGTCAGACACGACTGAATGACTAACACTCACTTTTCTTTCATGGAGGCATCATTCTGGATGCCAATGACAGCTGTAATCACAAGGCAACCCAAAGTGACTAAGGAGGAGGCTGAAGAAGAAAGGAAGAAACATGACCATACCCCATGGGGATGTGGCTGGACAGGTTGGTTTCTATATGTAACTGAAGACTCTCTAAGATACTTGGGATATGAGGGTGACTATGTAACTCTACAAATGACCATCATTTATGCTTGAACACATGTACTCATTGATAGAAAGATTTTTCTGTTGTTGTTATTTAGTCACTAAGTCATGTCTGACTCTTTGCAGCCCCACGGACTATAGTCTGCAAGTCTCCTCTGCCCATGAGATTTCCCAGCCAAGAATACTAGAGTGGGTTGCCATTTTCTTCTCCAGGGTATCTTCTTGACCTAGGGATCAAACCCACAGCTCCTGCATTATAGGCAGATTCTTTACCACTGAGCCACCTGGGAAGACCCAGAAAGATTTTAGTTCATAAGATTTATATGATCTCACTTCAGCTGAGGAGAGGATGAGAATTGGGATATTCAGATCATGAGAGAAGAAAAATAAAGGAAAAAATATAGTTAGCTATTCCAAAGGCTGAAACTGAAATTGTGGAGGAAAATGTATATGTCCCTTTTTGTCTGATCCATTAAGATTTTATCCAGCAGATGCAAAAACTGGGAAACCTATTTGAGGATTACTGGAAAGTTGTAAGCCTGTTGGGCCCAAGACATAAGACCAGAATTTTTGCAGAGTCCATTTTTGGCATCTGGGTTGTTGGGCATCAAAGTAACCATCCTCTGTCTCCACTAGGGGAAACATTATAGACACATAGACACTCAGACATTATAGACACATAGACACTCAGACATTATAGACACATAGCACCAGCCTTGGGTTAAGACTTGGGTTTGAGTCAATTCTGTCAAAGGTACAGTGAATTCACTTGCCAACTATGAGATTCTCATCTGAAAATAGGATATGATACACTCCTATGAGACCTCACAGTTTCTGTAATATCATCAAATGAGATAATAGAAATTCAGTAAAGTCCTATGTGAATGTAGGAGGGAAAGAGTATGTTTTAAACAGAGTCCCTCTGTGTTGTTGTTCAGTCACTAAGTTGTGTCCAACTCTTTGCAACCCCATGGATTGAGACACACCAGGCTTCCCTGTCCTTCACCATCTCCTGGAGGTTGCTCAAACTCATTTCCATTAAGTCAGTGGTGCCATCCGACCCTCTCACCATCTGTCACCCCTTTCTCCTCTCATCTTCAATCTTTCCCAGCATCAGGATCTTTTGCAATGAGTTGGCTTTTTGCATCAGGTAGCCAAAGTACTGGATCTTCAGCTTCAGCATCGGTCCTTTCAATGTATATTCACAGTTGATTTCCTTTTGGATTAACTGGTTAGATCTCCTCACTGTCTAAGGAACCCTCGAGAATCTTCTCCCATACCATAATTCAAAAGCATCAATTCTTGGGCTCTCAGCCTTCTTTATGGTTCAGCTCTTACATCCATAAATGACTACTGGAAAAACCATAGCTTTGACTATATGGACTTTGTCAGCAAAATGATGTCTCTGTTTTTTAATGCACTGTCTAGGTTTGTCATAGCTTTTCTTCCAAGAAACAACTGTCTTTTAATTTTATGGTTTTAGTCATCTATGGTGAAATATTATTCCACTGAAGAGAGTAAAAAGCACAAATGATGCTCACCTGAAAAATTACTCCAAATTAAAATCTGTAGTTGTGAGTCCAGCTCGCTCAATTTGTTGAATCTACATGTATTTGGGGTTGAATTGAATATACAGTAAGTTCTGTCAGTGATAAAAGAGAATGAAAAGGATATGGAAAGTTAACAGGGTGTCTAAAAACCAGACCTATTTGCTATTCCAGTTGTGGCTTATTACCCTACTATTGGAAAGAAACACTTAAATTTGAGAAGGGACAAAAAGAAGCTCTAGAAAAAGGATCTACTTTGTGTGGTTGGAAAATAAAGCCTTTTGTTTTCCTGTCAAGGGCAGGTTACTTCTCCCTAAGGTATGTTGCTAAAAGTCTCTAGGGACAGCCACAATTCCTAGAACCTGGATACAGATCTCAGTAGCAGCTAGGACATTATATGTCTCACAGTTAAAAATGAGAAAGCTGGACTTCTCTGGTGGTCCACTTGTTAAGAATCTGCTTGCCAATGCAGGGGACACAGCTTCAATCCCTGGCCCAGGAAGACCCCACGTGCCATGGGGCAACTAGGCCTGTGTGCCACAACTACTGAGCCTGAGCCCTTGAACCTGTGCTCCACAGCAAGAGAAGCCACACAGTGAGAAGCCCGCCCACCACAACCAGAGAGCAGAGTCTGCTCGCCCCAATGAGAGGAACGCTTGCGCGCAGCAGTGAAGACCCAGTGCAGCCAAAATAAACAAGTACATGATTTTTTTAAAGAGAAAATTACGTTCCAAGGCCAAATGTAACAAGGACACATGGGAACAGAGAAGAGAGCCTCGAGAAACTCGGTAAATAAGGCAGAACATGATGATCAGAAAGATGTCACAAATTATAATCAGAAAATTCAGATGGATTCATGACAGCACAAAAGAGAAAAACAGTCAGATTATCAGGAAAATTTTTGAAAAACACATGTAGCAGAGAACAGAGCCAGGTCAGATACCCAAAATTAAAAGAGAATGGTGAGAAAGGGGAAGGCAAATCAGAGACAAGTGACAGGGCAAGGTAGTGAACAAGTGTCACAGCAGATAGAAAGAAAAGGAACTGTACCCTCTCTACCTTTTATCCATAGAACCTAGGGAAATGCCTAATATAGAGTAGAGGCCCACTACTAAATGAATGCATAAACCCAGAAACAGACTTAGGATACTGACAACTGACTTTTCTAATTCAACCAACTAATAGCCTAAATTGAGAAGCCTAAAGTTTCTTGAACTTTGTTGTGCACACATATCACTCAGGGATATTCCAGGGTGCCTGGGATAAGTCTGGGATGGGGCCTAAGCGTGACTGTGCCTGTGACTACAGTGCTCCTGATCCACGGATACACTGATTCACTGCATAATTTAAATAATAAGGGCCTTGACTCAACTCAGCAACTTGCATTAGCTTTTTGTTAGGACAGATATCTATTACAAGAAAGACTGCGAGTGAAAATAAGAAAACTGTTTTCCAGCAGTAAGGAACTCAAGTTCAGACAAGAATAACAATTCCTGAATAGAATGATTTGGGGAACTTTCCTGGGGCAGAGGCTGTCAACAACCCTGTGCCCAGAAAGAGGAGACCATGGTGGTTCAGAATTATATTGATATAGGCAGATTTGGAGGAGTGCAAAATTTGTAAAAGGGTTTATCCAATATTCAGTTCAGTTCAGTTACTCAGTCGTGTCCAACTGTTTGCAACCTCATGAACCACAATATGCCAGGCCTCCCTCTCCATCACCAACTCCCGGAGTCTACCCAAACTCATGTCTATCGAGTCGGTGGTGCCATCCAACCATCTCATCTACTGTCATCCCCTTCTCCTCCTGCCCTCAGTCTTTCCCAGCATCAGGGTCTTTTCAAATGAGTCAGCTCTTTGCATCAGGTGGCCAAAGTATTGGAGTTTCAGCTTCAACATCAGCCCCACCAATGAACACCCAGGACTGATCTCCTTTAGGATAGACTGATTGGATTTCTTTGCAATCCAAGGAATTCTCAAGAGTCTTCTCCAACACCACAGTTCAAAAGCACCAGTTCTTCAGTGCTCAGCTTTCTTTATAGTCCAACTCTCACATCCATACATGACCACTAGAAAAACCATATCCTTGACTAGACAAACCTTTGCTGGCAAAGTAATGTCTCTGCTTTTTAATATGCTGTCTAGGTTGGTCATAACTTTCCTTCCAAAGAGTATGTATCTTTTAATTTCATGGCTGCAATCACCATCTGCACTGATTTTGGAGCCCAGAAAAATAAAGTCAGCCATTGTTTCCACTGTTTCCCCATCTATTTCCCATCAAGTGATGGGACCAGATGCCATGCTCTTAGTTTTCTGAACATTGAGCTTTAAGCCAACTTTTTCACTCTCCTCTTTCACTTTCATCAAGAGGCTCTTTAGTTCTTCACTTTCTGCCATAAGGGTGTTCTCTGTACCTATGAATCTGCTCCTTTTTTGCTATATTCACTAGTTTGTTGTATTTTTTATATTCCACATATAAGTGATATCATACAGTATTTCTCTTTCTCTGTCTGATTTACTTCATTTAGCATAATACCCTACAAATCCATGTGTGTTGTCGTAAATGGCAAAATTTAATTCTTTTTTATAGCTGAGTAAGATTCTATCAGGGCTTCCCAGGTGGCACAGTGGTAAAGAATTTGCCTGCAATGCAGGAGACTCAGGAAATGCAGGTTCAATCCCTGGGTCAGAAAGATAACTTGGAGGAGGGAATGGCAACTCATTCCAGTATTCTTGCCTGGGAAGTCCCATGGACAGAGGAGCCTTGTGGGCTACAATCTATAGGGTTGCAAAGTGTCAGACACGACTACGTATGCACATATGTATGTAGGATTTCATTGTATATATGTACCAAATCTTCTTTACCCATTCATCTCATCTGTTAATGGACACGGGTTGCCTCCATACGTGGCTATTATAAATAATGCTTCTATGAACATTTTCAAATTAGTGTTTTTGTTTTTTCCCATTACATACTCAGGAGTGGAATTGCTTGGCCGTATGGTAGTTCTATTTTTATTTTTTTGAGAAATTCTTGCCCAAATCACTGATATCTCTTTCTCTATATATTTCCCACTCCTGACACTATAGCAAAGTGTCAAAGTGTGGCCTCTAGGCCAGCAGCATTACCTGAGCACTTGTTAGAAATGCAAATTTGGGCTATACCCTAGATCTGCTGAGTCAGAAATTCAGAGAATGAGGTTCAAAGATCTGCACTTTAAAAGCCCTAGGTGTCAGGATGGGGGGACACATGTATACCTGTGGCCAATTCATGTTGATGTGTGGCAAAAACCATCACAATATTTTAAAGTAATTATTCTCCAATTAAAATAAATTTTTAGAAAAGCGTTAGGTGATTCACATGCTCTCAGTTTGAGGTTCATCACTCTGTAGCCATTCCCTGTCTATCAGCTATCTCCTGAAAGCATCTTCACAATATATCTTGTTTTTAGTAGCTTGGAATGCCACCAATGTCTCCACAGAATGCTTAGGAATCCTCCCCACCATTCCAACTGATCTTATTTTAGTTTGCTTTTCTCCCACCCCATGTACATGGGCCACTATCTCATTCTCCATACCCACCTCCCCAAGCTTTAGTTAAACTGGAAATCACCTGAGAGATAACCTAAGCCAAATGTGGCAGTGGTGTCTCAGTTGTGAGTTCTGAGCCACTGGTAGTAAGCTACTTAGACTGCCAATGGTATTCTGAGGTCATGTCCAAGTTCAGTTAGTAAATCTGGCGGGTACTGATGGGTACTATTGAGGTTATAAGAGAAAGTGGCAGCAAAGTGCCCTACATAAGCTTTACCAATGTGGGCTACCCATAGCCCAGCATTTTAGGGGAGGAAACTGAGGCCCAGGGAAAGGAAGTGAGTTGTGTAAAGTCTCACAGCTAGTGATGGTAGAGATGCTTCTTGAAACCATGAATATACTCTTCTTACAAGACCCATGTTCTTTCCCTTTGCTCTCCCTCTATTTCTCCTTTTCTTGACTCTCTATCACACTTGTAGACTTTCTGCTCATCATTAACATGATTACCACAAATGAATCAAGGAAATGGGGGTGGGGTGGTGAGAATCAACAGACTGAGCTCCCTTATACTGAGGAGTCTTGAAGAGAGGACAGGTGGAAACCAACTGCTCCATAAAATGTGCTATGGGGGACTTCCTTGGTGATCCAGTGGTTAAGAATCCACATGCCAATGCAGAGAACATGGGTTCAATTCCTGGTCCAGGAAGATTCCACATGCTGTGGGGCAGCTAAGCCTATGCACCGCAACTAGAGAAAGCCTGCACAGCAATGAAGACCCAGTGCAGCCAAAAATCCAAAAATAAACAAATAAATAAGAATTTTTTAAAATGTGCTGTGGGTCTTCTTCATCAGCCTCTCTACTGCATGAAAGTAAATATGCCTTTCTTCCTTTTCTTTCCTTCTTTCTCTTCTCCTTCTTTACTTTCTTTCATCAATAAATTTTTGTTGGGTACATACTAAGTCCAGGCATTTTTATAAGCTCAGAATACAGCATTAATAATACTCCCCAAAAATTCTGCCCTCGTGGTCCTTGATTCTAGTAAGGAAGACAGAAAACAAATAATTAAGCAGAATATGTGGCATGTCAGATGGCAACAAGTCTTACAGAGGCAAATTAAACAGGCAAGACAAATAAGAGGAGCAGAGAGGAGAACAGTTGTCACTAGGATGGTCAGAGAAGGCCTCAGAGGAGGTGACATGTTAGCACAAACCAGGAGGGAAGGGAGCAGGCCACACACAACCTGTGAGGAAAAGGGGTTAGGACGAGCGAACGCAAGCACCAAGCCCATGAGACAAGCATGTTCCAAACAGCTTTGGGGGGATAGGAGGAACCATATATGGAGCAGAATGAGCAAGGGTAGAGGTGGTAGACGATGTCACTAGGGAAATGCTGGAGGGATGCCTTGTGTAAAGTCCTGTACACCATTGTGGGAACTTGGGACTTTTTTCAGCCCTGTTAGGAAGTCCTTTCTGGGTCTTTTAAGCCCAGCCTTCCTTAATTAGTCTCCATATTTTACCTATAGTTGCAACTCCCTTGCCCAAAAATTCCTTTCTTCCAAGCTTTCTTTGCTCAGAAAGGTTATTTTCCTCCCCCCATTATGTGGTCAGCCACTTCACAAGCTCGTATGCAATGCTTCCTACCCTTCCAATGGCCAACTGCTTGTTCTTCAAGTTCAAACTTTACTGTCTGCCATGAAACCTTCCCCAGCCTCCCCAAGGTAAGGAGGTCCCTAATCCTGAGTTACACACAAGCCCTTGGATATGAACCACTGTTTATTACTCACTGAGCCAGTGGTCGTAGGCCAATGATGTCTCCCTCCTTGGGGACAAGGGCCTCTTCTGCTTCCTTTGCCCCAGTAATGGATATCCCATGAACATATAGGGCTTTGACGGGTACTCCAAGTATTTGGGAAATGTCTTTTCTAATGTAGACGTACTTGGGCACCTAGGAATTGGACCATAAAGAAGGCTGAGCTCCGAAAATTGATGCCTTTGAACTGCGGTGCTGGAGAAGACTCTTGAGAGTCTCTTGGACTGTGAAGAGATCACACCAGTCAATCCTAAATGAAATTAACCCAAATACCCCTTGAAAGGATGATACTGAACTGAAGTTCCAATATTTTGGTTACCTGATGCAAAGAGCCAGCTCACTGAAAAGACCCTGATGCTGGGAGAGATTGAAGGCAGGAGGATAAGGTGGTGACAGAGGATGAGACAGTTGGATGGCATCATCAACTCTATGGACATGAGTCTGAGCAAAATCCAGGAGATAGTGAAGGACAGGGAAGTCTGGTGTGCTGCAGTCCATGGGGTCACAAAGAGTCAGAAATGACTGAGCAAATGAACTACAGTAAGAAAATAGAACAGGTTCGACCTTCAAATCTTGTTACCTTCTTTTATGTAAGACGGTACTAACGTGAAAGAGGTTCTTATAGGAACTTTACGAGGTTCTTCAGGTTCTATGATGTCATGTATGTCCACCTTTTGGTTTCCTGGTTATATCAAGAGTCTTCGTGTATCTTGTCATTCTCGTCTCTGTAGAACTCACAGTCGGGAACGATGTGAAAGTCGTAACCGAGATAGGAGGGTTTAGTAGACACATGAGTAGGGGTTCGGGGAATATCAATGAGTTTCAGAGGGTAATAGTTAGGGAAGTCTTTAAGGGATATCTAGGTCCTAAATAAATAATAATAATAAAAAAATTGGGTTGAGGTTCAACTACAGAGTCAAGAGAATGTCAAAAACCACCACGGTTTCGACGAGTATTAACTATTTTATTACTGGGAATTCCAACACTGTTATCTGACTCGAAAGAATAGTCTTCAGAGACGGGAGGTTGAAACGGGGTGAATACCACCTGTGAGACCGAGAATTCTCTATTTATAAAATCTTCGTCTCCCTAGAAACCCCTCACGAGGAAACTTGGATAGTCTGTCCAGAAAAGACATAAATAGATTCTGGTATCCTGGTTCCCTTCGAATAAGAGGGTTTAATGACACGTCAGTTTATCGAGTCCTGACATACTTCGAGTTGGAATAAGGAAAAGTGGACAGTTACGTGTGTCTTTTGTTTCTGTTTTCTCGGATAAAGATTAAATTTCTCTTTGTATAAACCCCTCCCCGGTCGTCACGAGTCCTATGAATCACTATCACTATCACTATCACTAAGTGTTGGTCTCTCAGTCCTGTTTAACTCTTTGTGACCCATGAAGTGTCTCCTAGGAAATCTGTATGCAGGTCAAGAAGCAACAGTTAGAACCAGACATGGAACAATAGAATGGTTCCAAATTGGGAAAGGAATACATAAAGGCTGTATATTGTCACCCTACTTATTTAACTTATATGCAGAGTACATCATGTGAAGTGCCAGGCTGGATGAGGCACAAGCTGGAATCAAGGTCGCCGGGGGAAATATCAATAACCTCAGATATGCAGATGACACCACCCTTATGACAGAAAGCGAAGAACTAAAGATCCTCTTGATGAAAGTGAAAGAGGAGAGTGAAAAAGCTGGCTTAAAACTCAACATTCAAAAAACAAAGATCATTGCATCCAGTCCCATCAGTTCAGTTCAGTTCAGTCGCTCAGTCATGCCCGACTCTTTGTGACCCCATGAATCGCAGCACGCCAGGCCTCCCTATCCATCACCAACTCCCGGAGTTCACTCAGACTCATGTCCCTCAAGTCCATGATGCCATCCAGCCAT
>SJYT01050946.1:273698-294817 GCA_006410635.1 Cephalophus harveyi | reverse complement strand
ACGTTCACCCTTGCCATCTCTTGTTTGACCACTTCCAATTTGCCTTGATTCATGGACCTGACATTCCAGGTTCCTAGGCAGTATTGCTCTTTACAGCATCGGATCTTGCTTCTATCACCAGTCACATGCACAACTGGGTATTGTTTTTGCTTTGGCTCCATCCCTTCATTCTTTCTGGACTTATTTCTCCACTGATCTCCAGTAGCATATTGGGCACCTAATGACCTGGGGAGTTCCTCTTTTTGTATCCTGTCATTTTGCCTTTTCATACTGTTCATGGGGTTCTCGAGGCAAGAATACTGAAGTGGCTTGCCATTCCCTTCTTCAGTGGACCACGTTCTGTCAGCCCTCTCCACCATGACCCGCCCGTCTTGGGTTGCCCTGCAGGCATGGCTTGGTTTCATTGAGTTAGACAAGGCTGTCACTTCATGGCAAATAGTAGGGGAAATAGTGGAAACCATGAGAAACTTTATTTTGAGGGCTCCAAAACCACTGCAGATGGTAACTGCAGCCATAAAATTAAAAGACACTTGCTCCTTGAAATAAAATCTATGACCAACCTAGACAGCATATTAAAAAGCACAGACATTACTTTGCCGACATAGGTCTATCTAATCAAAGCTATGGTTTTTCCAGTAGTCATGTATGGATGTGAGAGTCATACTATAAAGAAAGCTGACAGCCAAAGAATTGATGCTTTTGAACTGTGGTGTTGGAGAAGACTCTTGAGAGTCCCTTGGACTGCAAGGAGATCCAGCCAGTCAATCCTAAAGGAAATCAGTCCTAAATATTCATTGGAAGGACTGATGCTGAAGCTGAAACTCCAATACTTTGTCTGTTGTTCCGTGTCCGGTTCTAACATGGAACTTGTTCCTTCTTGACCTGCATACAGATTTCTCAAGAGACACTTCATGGGGTCACAACAAGTCAGACATGAGTGAGAGACCAACACTATCTCTATCACTATCATCACTATCACTATCACTAAGTATCCTGAACACTGCTGCCCCCTCTCCAAATATGTTTCTCTTTAAATTAGAAATAGGCTCTTTTGTCTTTGTTTTCTGTGCACACTGACAGGCCATAAGGAATAAGTTTGGGCTTCATACAGTCCAACATTGCAAAAGACCCTGATGCTGGAAAAGATTGAAGGTAGGAGGAGAAGGGGATGACAGAAGATAAGATGGTTGGATGGCCTCACCAACTCGATGGACATGAGTTTGAGCAAGCTCCAGTGATGGACAGGGAGGCCTGATGGGCTGCAGTCCATGGGATCACAAAGAGTCAGACACAACTGAGTGACTGAACTGAAGTGACCTGAAGTGTAGTCTGCCAGGCTCCTCTGTCCATGGAATTCTCAAGTCAAGAATATGGTAGTGGGTTGCCATGCCCTCCTACAGTGGATCTTCCCAACCCAGGAATCGAACCAGGTCTCTCCACATTGCAGGCAGAGTCTTTACCATCTGAGCCACCAGGGAAGCCTGAGATGGGTTTGAGTTATGAATTCTCAAGTCAAGAATATGGTAGTGGGTTGCCATGCCCTCCTACAGTGGATCTTCCCAACCCAGGAATCGAACCAGGTCTCTCCACATTGCAGGCAGAGTCTTTACCATCTGAGCCACCAGGGAAGCCTGAGATGGGTTTGAGTTATCCCAGTCAATGATTGCCTGTCTTTGGGATACTCACTTGATTTCAATGAGTGTCTGCTTATCTGTAAAATGGATCCTTGGACAAAACACTTTTAAGAAAAGCTATATAGTTTATTATAACTTAACATAACTTTAGGCTGAGATGTCAGCAAGGTTTCATTATTATTCTTTCTTGATCCTTCCCCTTTTGCCATAGATGTTTCCCTCATCTGGCAGAATACAGAATTACAAAGAAGCATTCCCTGCCATCTGTAGCCATCTTGACTTGCACCAAGAGCTCTCCTGCAGATTCAGAAAGGCAGGTGGTCCTTACAGAGGGCTTGTTCCCAGGATGAGTATTATCTCCTCCAAAATGCCTTCTCTGACCCCTCATTCTGATTTAGAACCTTCTTCTGTGTTTTCACAGTATCCTGTCCGCACCTTTTCTATAGCAAAGATATTTTCATTGTTGGCGTAGTTTCCTGTCTCACCTTTTCCCCCCTCCTCCACTTAGCACCTCACCTCCCTGCTGCTGCTGCTGCTGCTAAGTCACTTCAGTCATGTCCGACTCTGCAATGACCCCATAGACGGCAGCCCACCAGGCTCCTCCGTCCATGGGATTTGCCAGGCAAGAGTACTGGAGTGGGATGCCATCACCTTCTCCACCTCACCTCCCTAAATTACACTAAATTATAGCCTCCTGGGAAAAGAGGTATTCTGCCTTGTCATCTTTGTATCTTCAGCCTTTTACACAGTGTCTGGTATATAGTAGTTGGCTACAAAATGATGAATAAATGAATGAATGAACACATGGTTTTGGTGGTGGTAGGTTAATGCTGGTGTCAAAAAGAAGTCTCTGAAGAAAATGGTCTCACAGTGATTCAGCCAAGGCTCAGAATGCTTTTTGGGAGAAATTTTTAAAGTCACCAGCATTCCAAAGGATCTTATTTATAATCCAGTGGAGACTCTGACTTAATTTGTGGAAAATTCCTGTGATTGCATAGTGTGCAGAGAAATGAAAATACAAAGAAGACACTGTCTTTAAGGACGGACCTTTGCAGTAGTCCAGAGAATATGATATGGGGCTTAAGGTGAGGGTTATAATAAAGACTAGCATTTCTATTTCAAATTTTAGTTTACAGATTTTTTCCAAATATGTTCTCCATTGGAAAAGCATCTGGACTACACATCAGAAAATCTGGATTTTTGAAAAGTGGCCTAGCCTTTCTCAGCTTTATCCTCTTCAATTGTAAAATGGAAATGATACCTCTCCCCATCTCAAAGGGTGGTTGAAAGGATCAAATGAGATAAGATATGTACAGTCATGGTTTTGGTGGTGGTAGGTTAATGCTGGTGTCAAAAAGAAGTCTCTGAAGAAAATGGTCTCACAGTGATTCAGCCAAGGCTCAGAATGCTTTTTGGGAGAAATTTTTAAAGTCACCAGCATTCCAAAGGATCTTATTTATAATCCAGTGGAGACTCTGACTTAATTTGTGGAAAATTCCTGTGATTGCATAGTGTGCAGAGAAATGAAAATACAAAGAAGACACTGTCTTTAAGGACGGACCTTTGCAGTAGTCCAGAGAATATGATATGGGGCTTAAGGTGAGGGTTATAATAAAGACTAGCATTTCTATTTCAAATTTTAGTTTACAGATTTTTTCCAAATATGTTCTCCATTGGAAAAGCATCTGGACTATACATCAGAAAATCTGGATTTTTGAAAAGTGGCCTAGCCTTTCTCAGCTTTATCCTCTTCAATTGTAAAATGGAAATGATACCTCTCCCCATCTCAAAGGGTGGTTGAAAGGATCAAATGAGATAAGATATGTACAGCTATTTAAAAATTTACAAGTGTAGCTGCTGGTATGGAAGAGCGAGTGTGAGGAGATATTATAAATGGCCCCACAAATTAAGTGACTGAATAGATTGTTAAGATGAAGTTTTTACTCCCTCTGAGCTAAGAATAAGTAGAACAAGACTTTAAAACAATGCTATCATGAATAAATGTTTACCCTCAGTTTTCTTATCCTTAAAATTAGAGAGTCCTAGTGCAATGATCCCCAAATCACTATTGAACTACTGAAATTCTGGTGACACTTGAGACAAGCATGGTGAGTAAGTTCCCATTCAATGAATCTAAGAATACCAAAACTCCTCAGAACAGTGCTCAAACCCTATAAATCTATATTACATGAGTGCAGAGTGAGTATCTGGAACACACTATCCTCTGGCTCATGTTATAGCTGAGCTTGCTGGCAGCAGTCCTAACCCTCATTATCCCTAGTGGGCCTGGACCAATTGGCCAAAGCCTTGCAGAGGCTGGCAGAGCTAATTATTTCTAGATGCAGCTCATCAATGCTTTGCACCTTCTTTTGTGTTGAGGGCTGATCTCCTGACTCCCATTCTTCCTTTCTCTTTTATGTACTGTCTGTGCCTTAATTCCTTGCATTTTGATGTGCCTTCAGTTCTGATGAATTCAAAGCTCTGAGGATTTTAATGTCCTCATCCATCAGTTGCAGTGATCTGTGGGGAGAAGAAAGAAATACTATCCCAATTCTGCAACTATGTGCCAAATCTGTCACTAGGGCATTTCCATTGGAGTTTATGTCAGTTAGGCTACTTTTATTAAAAGGCATTTTGATGGCCTTTAGTTTGGGTGAGTTAGGTCAGAATTCACCTGAGTAAAAGGAAGAAGATATTAGGGGTTTTGCTACAGTCTCAGTATTCTGGGAACTGCTAAACCACCAGGTCTCACAGAATTTACTAAAGAGTTCAAGACTCAATAAACCATTCAGACTTCAGAGTGGCAAAAGTGACTGGGTCATCTGGTCAGCCTCCTAAGCAACAGGGGCTCACAAAAACCTATTCTCATGCTTTACCATTGTGGCAACTTGTGTGGGCAGAAACCCTCAGAAGAGGTATATACAAGAAGCAGATGTTCTGAAGCCCAGCCTCCAGTATAAATCCAACTTAAAAGGCACTAAGATTTTAAGAACTCCTTTATGCACATTATGCCATGGTACTCTATTATTCTTTGATAATAGAAGATCATTCAATTAGTGAAGTTCCCAATGTACTGAAATAAATTTATCAAAACTTCAGTTCAGTCATTCTGTCGTGTCTGACTCTTTGCAACCTCATGAATCACAGCACGCCAGGCCTCCCTGTCCATCACCAACTCCCAGAGTTCACTCAAACTCACGTCCATCATACTTGCCAAGCTGAATCTTCCAAGAGTACCTGCCTGCAGGTAGCTTACAAATTTTCTTTTGATTCACATGTCAAATCAGTACTTAGGTTTATAGAGCACATACTTGCTTGCCAAGGTAATTGTTTGTGAACATGAATAATAAGATATTAAAAAGTCCACATTTGCCAATTTGTTCACCTCTTCATAGATCAAAGCTCCAGAGACCATCTGAAAAGCTAACCTTTTGAGTAGAACAGGAGAAGAAGACAAGTTTTGTGTGGTTCTCTTAGAAACTCATGCCAGGGAAATCATCATCATCAATACTATATCCATTGGATGTTGGGGCTTGAGTCATCAGGGAGCTCTGAGATTTGGTACCTGACCTAAAATTAGGACTTGTCATGGAAAACACATGACTTTGTGCAAATGAGAGGTGGGAAGAAGATGGATGGGATGGTAATTTCTGTGAATGAAATATTTTTTGCCGCTTCATTATGATTCTTGAGTCTTGTCAAGGTAGCAAAAAAGAAGGCTACTTTCTTTAATAAAACAGAACACTCTGGATCACTAAAGTTGTCAGTAGGAGGAAGAATCGCAGAGCAAGAAAAAGCAGCTGAACCATAGGACCTACACTTCCTAGGAGTGTTTATTAATTAGTAGTCTCAAGGTAACCAGCTTCCCACTTAACTCTGACCCAATCATGGCCATACAGTTCTCCTCTGGGTGTTATGTGGTCCTGCTATGACAAAGTCAAATTATTCAAACCACATGTTGCTAAAAGGCAGGTAGGAACAAAGAAAATAAACCCAGTGAGTACAATTAAGTGAAAATGATGTAGTTTACAAGATAAGGCTCACTCTTTAGGGCTTCTATCCCTGCCCCGATGGGTAAGACATTCAGGTAGTTCCTTTCCTCCTAGAAACCACCCTACAAACATGCATCCTGACTCATCAGACTTGAAACTGACAGTAGGAAACAGGTTTTAATCTTATATTCCAACTATGAACAATAGACAAGGACTGCCTGGGATGCTGGATTGAGGAAGAGTCTGAGTGAGGAAAGTATAATGATTGATTGGTGATGTCTGCAATAGGCGAGGATAAGAGGAGGGAGAGGGAGTAGTAGGGGAATGCTATGTCCATGCCAGGTGTTTGCCATCCTGGCCAAGACTTAAGAAAGAAATGTCAAAACAGAGGTATAGAATCCTCTCTCTCTCCTCTCTAAAGACCTGTCTCTTCTTCTCTTATTGATATTTGAAATAATGCCTCCACATTTCAGGGAAGACTCCGTCTAAGCACAGGGTCCAGTTTCTATAGACTTGTCTCTTATACACATCTAGATGTGTATAAGAGACATGGCCAAAGTACTGGAGTTTCAGCTTTAGCATCAGTCCTTCCAATGAACACCCAGGACTGATCTCCTTTAGGATGGACTGGTTGGATCTCCTTGCAGTCCAAGGGACTCTCAAGAGTCTTCTCCAACACCACAGTTCCAAAGCATCAATTCTTCGGCGCTCAGCCCTCTTCACAGTCCAACTCTCACATCCATACATGACCACAGGAAAAACCATAGCCTTGACTAGACGGACCTTTGTTGGCAAAGTTAGTCATGTAACTTCTTAGTATCAATCTGTCAGACAGAGTGAAGCACACACGTTCAAGGTTGTGTTTGATTTAACTGGTGGTTTGGCCATGGTGTTATTTTGGCAGCCCACTCCAGCACTCTTGCCTGGAAAATCCCATAGGCGGAGGAGCCTGGTGGGAGACAGTCCATGAGGTCGCTGAGTCGGACATGACTGAGCAAATTCACTTTCACTTTTCACTTGCATGCATTGGAGAAGGAAATGGCAACCTACTCCAGTGTTCTTGCCTGGAGAATCCCAGGGACAGGGGAGCCTGGTGGGCTGCCATCTATGGGATCGCACAGAGTTGGACACAACTGAAGCGACTTAGCAGCAGCAGCAGCATGAAGAACTGAGTTCATTAGCTATATTTCAGGTGACCTGGGCTTTTTTGGTGACCTGGAAACCTAAATACTATTTAACTTTGTTGTTCTGAGTTCTCAGCATCCAATTAACAGCAGGAACTTTTAAGTTATAGCCATTTATACATTGAAAATCAATGCAGTTTTATTCCAGAAATCTTACACTTCTGAACAACTTTGAAACAACTGCCTTCAGCAAACATTTTTAAACGGTCTGATCATCACAGACATCTTATGGCATTTGATTCTATGTCTTGGGTAATGGTGTAAATATGAGGGAAAGAAAACTGTATATTTATCTAAAACAGCGGTTTTCAAACTGTGGTCCCAGAACTAGCAGATCAGCATCACCAGAGGACTTGTTAGAAGTACAAATCCTCATGCCTTACCCCAAATGTGCTGAATCAGAGTTTCTTGATGGGACCCAGAAATCTATATTTTAACAATCCTTTCAAAAAATTCTTGTATACATTAATGTTTGAGAATGCTGGGATAAGACTTTTGTGAGTTCCAGAAGACCCTGAGGAAGACACGAGAACAATGCAATATCCTCATCATGTGGTTAGGAACAAGAGCATATATTGTTTCTCTAAGTACTTCTGACTGGGGTCAGATTTGGGAAGAAGTCCAAACCAAAGATCAATGTCACCAACGTATGCTGTTTCTCTTTCTGTATTCTTCGTCCTTCCCTTCTGCTCCAGCAAGTTATCCCCTCACTATTTCTAAACTCCTTCAGTTTCCTACATAGAATTTCCTCCTCCTTCCTCTTTGTTAACCCAACCTCCATATTTCCTTCAAGTTCTGCTTCAAAAAAGATCTCCTTCAAGAATCTTCCATGTTTCCTCTCAGTTGCATTCATCAAGTATTTATTAAATACACTTACTTTTTTTCCTGGCATACTTTACAAAGAAAAGACTTTGTCCCTGTTCTCATGTGCAGTGAGAACACACAACACAACATGCTTCTGTTGCTTTCACTCAGACCTTTCTCCACAGCTCCTAATAAATTTCCAGACCAGTTCACTCTGGTTTTAGGTTACTTCCAATATGTGTTTTAGCTTCCCTACTAGATAGCAAGATCCTTGAGGGCAGTGAGACGGTTTTAAACTCATTTTGTACATTTTGTGTTTCTTGGCAGACTGTGGAGAATGTGTTAGGGGATGTTGTTGAGTTGAATGAATGAGGTAATGGTTGAAACAATAGTATAGATGTGCACAAAGTGGACTTAGTACCTTCATAGTGAGTCTCTCTGTCTTTTGTTCATCGGCCGTTTGATTGACTCTTACCCACTTACCTAGGGTATGAAACCAATAAAATCCCAAAGACAACTCACTTGAATGAAAGTGGATTCATGTTTCTCAGTTCTCGGCTGCAGAGGGGAGGAGAATCCCAAAAAGTGCCAAGCCAGACATCAGGTCAAGTGCCAATTAACAGTTTAAAAAATGTATCTTAAATCTGTATCTTAATTCCACCCTGTGCTTTTGGTTGTGATGATGTTTGGGCTTTGAAGAAAAAATTTGTAGAATCCTGACTCAGGGCCAAAAAGACTAATAGTTTGCCCTTAATTAGTGGAATTACAAAGAACCTGCCAAATGAATGATTTGTGTAAGACCAGAGAGACACAGAGGAGAATGATGGTCTGTTTAGTAGTTATTATGTGTCCAAATCTTTTAAATGACCTAGATTACTTGCCAAGCTGAATCTTCCAAGAGTACCTGCCTGCAGGTAGCTTACAAATTTTCTTTTGATTCACATGTCAAATCAGTACTTAGGTTTATAGAGCACATACTTGCTTGCCAAGGTAATTGTTTGTGAACATGAATAATAAGATATTAAAAAGTCCACATTTGCCAATTTGTTCACCTCTTCATAGATCAAAGCTCCAGAGACCATCTGAAAAGCTAACCTTTTGAGTAGAACAGGAGAAGAAGACAAGTTTTGTGTGGTTCTCTTAGAAACTCATGCCAGGGAAATCATCATCATCAATACTATATCCATTGGATGTTGGGGCTTGAGTCATCAGGGAGCTCTGAGATTTGGTACCTGACCTAAAATTAGGACTTGTCATGGAAAACACATGACTTTGTGCAAATGAGAGGTGGGAAGAAGATGGATGGGATGGTAATTTCTGTGAATGAAATATTTTTTGCCGCTTCATTATGATTCTTGAGTCTTGTCAAGGTAGCAAAAAAGAAGGCTACTTTCTTTAATAAAACAGAACACTCTGGATCACTAAAGTTGTCAGTAGGAGGAAGAATCGCAGAGCAAGAAAAAGCAGCTGAACCATAGGACCTACACTTCCTAGGAGTGTTTATTAATTAGTAGTCTCAAGGTAACCAGCTTCCCACTTAACTCTGACCCAATCATGGCCATACAGTTCTCCTCTGGGTGTTATGTGGTCCTGCTATGACAAAGTCAAATTATTCAAACCACATGTTGCTAAAAGGCAGGTAGGAACAAAGAAAATAAGCCCAGTGAGTACAATTAAGTGAAAATGATGTAGTTTACAAGATAAGGCTCACTCTTTAGGGCTTCTATCCCTGCCCTGATGGGTAAGACATTCAGGTAGTTCCTTTCCTCCTAGAAACCACCCTACAAACATGCATCCTGACTCATCAGACTTGAAACTGACAGTAGGAAACAGGTTTTAATCTTATATTCCAACTATGAACAATAGACAAGGACTGCCTGGGATGCTGGATTGAGGAAGAGTCTGAGTGAGGAAAGTATAATGATTGATTGGTGATGTCTGCAATAGGCGAGGATAAGAGGAGGGAGAGGGAGTAGTAGGGGAATGCTATGTCCATGCCAGGTGTTTGCCATCCTGGCCAAGACTTAAGAAAGAAATGTCAAAACAGAGGTATAGAATCCTCTCTCTCTCCTCTCTAAAGACCTGTCTCTTCTTCTCTTATTGATATTTGAAATAATGCCTCCACATTTCAGGGAAGACTCCGTCTAAGCACAGGGTCCAGTTTCTATAGACAGCCTTGTCAGATTCTTGCATATCGGCCTCAATATTCACACAGAAAAAAAAAAAAAATCATTCTGATGGGAGAGGCATATCTTTCCATCAGACATTTTTCTCTCTGGAATGACTCTCAATAACTATCTCAGTCTTTCTTTTGGCCCCACAGGATGTGGAGTTTCTAAGTTACAAGTAATTGTCATAGGCAGAGGGCTAACCCCATGGGGTGACTAAACTTTACAAAACAGTCTCTGCATGGGAGGGAAACTCTGACACAGTCTCTTCTACCCTGGCTCAGGGTGAAGTTATTCCTGATCAGCTCAAAGAGGAGGACAAGTTTAAAAATAGCTCTAGTGAAGGGAAATACAGAATAGCTGCAGTGAGGGGAAACTTGGAGAAGACGAAATTGATTGCTTTAAAGGTGAATGGCAAAAGGAAAACAGTAAAAGCAGAGATTCATGGGCAAAGGAAAAACTCATGACTTGGTGGGGACCTAAAAAGAGGAGGCCTAGCTAAGGAGGAATTGGCAAGTTCTCCATACCAGCCCCCTCCCACAGATTAAGCTAGATGGCAAGATTATACTGAATATCAAAGTAGAACTACCAGCTTTGACTCTGGATCTGAGAATAAAGTTCCCATCAGAGGTGGGCCCACACCAGACCAGAGCAACAGTCTAGTCAGGGAAGCACTGAAATACCACATGTCAGCCTTCACATTCCATGTGTAGCCTGGTAACAAGTGTTTATAAAACATGACTGATCACCATGCAATTTGTTATGTCAATCAGTCATGGAGTTGGGCACTATTATAAATAATGATATGGCAAGCACAACTAGGTTTAATGGTCCTTCGCATTCAGCTATTAAATTGATGACACAGCATCAGTATTGATGAACAGGAATTTTCTCTATCAATGATAATTTGTATCCCTATGTCTAATGGGCTATCTCACTCCCGTTTTTGCCAAGGCATCATTCACACTGATACAGGCAATGAATCCATCAACAAAGAAGAAGCAAATACATTTTTAAAAAAGAACCTTGATAAATGCTGCTCATGAGGAAACAGGGATTTTTGCATGTCTGACACAGAGTTTACAGAAAATGTAAGCTCACCATAAAATTGCCAGAACAGAAAAACAGATGGATTCAGGAGAAAGAATTTGCACCCAAGCACAGCTTCTCCAGAATGTGCTGTCCACCTGCCAAGGACATCCTTCTTTACTACCTATTCTACAAATACATATCCAAGTTCCTTGACCAAGTAAGTTGTGTATTATATACTGTGTATATGCCCTAATCTTGAAAGTTATTCACAATACAGATTAACAGGATGTGGAGTAAGAGAAGGCAAAAGGAGTATTGATGCAAAATTTAAGGAAGAACTCACTCTCAGCTTCATGTAAGCTTCACTCACAGCTTCACCACCTGTGCTTGTGGTGCCCTAAGGACAAGTGCTTCCTTAAATTTTGTGCCATTGTTGCCTGGTTAGCCTCATGCTTGCATTTAAAAGTCTGCAAAACAGAGAAAACTTTTTAACTTTGATAACCCAAGATTATTTGAGGATTCAGCCCTTTTTCATTGATACCTTATTAACCTCCCATAAAATAGGTCCTCTATGAAATGAACTTTTAAAAGGCTTTGCTACCATATAGATTTTGATTTCTGCTCTTTAGAATAATAACCTTGATGTGGAGAATGGAATTTAGATGAAGTCTTGGGTCCATTTATCAAATACCACCATTGAAAATGCTCTATTATGAAAGCCAGAAAAAAAAAATTCTAACTAGCTTCCACTACTTTTCCTGGCTTTTAAAGTAGCTATTGATGACCCTGTTACTAGGAGAGCCTTCCTATCAGTGAATGCACAAAGTTACACTTCCAAGTGAAGAAATTCTGTGTCATCTCCCCAGAGACAAATAAAGCCATTGGTCTGTCTGGTGATAGAAATGGAATGAGAAAAAAAAAAAGGTTCAATTACTTGGGAAATAAGCTTGATAAGATAGGTCAGTGGCCCTGCTTAACACTGTCAAAATCTCAGCTTTCTGCTTGTCCATCTTGCAAATGTGTTTCTGACTTCATCCAGGTGAAAAACTAGGGTTTCTTCCTGGATAACTCAGAACCAAGCCCTCCTATCTCTCAGGGAAGTGTTGAAGTCAAAAGTCTGTCTATAATAATTACTATCTAGAAGAGGAAAAATTATTCTCTCTGACTAGGAGAGTTTCACCAGTAGCCATTGTAAACTAGCTACTTAGTACCATTGTTTGGTTTTCTTGTTTCATCCTGGATCTCCATACTCTTCTCCTTACACTCACTTACTAGGCAGCATTGCTCAGAGAGGCACAGATTGACCAAGAACAGCTGGTGCTATGTAGAAAGGCTGACTGACAGAGGAACCTCATCACAAGGAACTAGATGAAACTGAAAGCAAAAGTTTTGGATTTCCCTAAGCTTGGTTTCAAAGGTGTTTGAGTAAATCTATACAAGACTTCAGTCAGAAGTCAATTCCTGGATGAATACTCAGGAGCCACACGAAAGTCAGATGTGATGTCTGCCCACAAGGAATCTGGGTGAGAGTGTCCCAAGGTGGAACCAGAAGCTGAACAGATGAGCATGCACGGGGGCCCAAAGGATAAGTTAGGATGCCCAGAGAAGCCAAAGAAACATTATAAACACAGGGACATAGCATGGGCCAGTCTGTGGTGATGATGAGGCAGGAGAATCCAGAACAATATTTATGAATCTAACTGGGAAGCCAGAAATATTTCATACTGCCTGTGGATAGATTGGCATTGTTCAGTCGCTAAATCATGTCTAACTCTTTGAAACTCCCCGGACTGCAGCACACCAGTCTTCCCTGTCCTTCACCATTTCCCAAAGTTTGCTTAAACTCATGTCCATTGAGTCAGTGATGCCATTCAACCATCTCATCCTCTGTTGCCCCCTTCTCCTCCTGCCCTCAGTCTTTCCCAGCATCAGGGTCTTTTACAATGAGTTGGCTTTTTGCATCAAGTGGCCAAAGTATTGGAGCTTCAGCTTCAGCATCAGTCCTTCTGATGAAGATTCAGGGTTGATTTCCTTTAGGATTGACTGGTTAGATCTTCTTGCTGTCCAAGGGACTCTCAAGAGTCTTCTCCAGCACCACAGTTCAAAAGCATCAATTCTTTGGCACTCAGCCTTCTTTATGGTCCAATTCTCACATCCACATGTGACTACTGGAGAAACCATAGCTTTGACTATATGGACCTTTGTCAGCAAAGTGATGTCTCTGCTTTTTAATACACCATCTATGTTTGTCATAACTTTCCTTCCAAGGAGAAAGCAACTTTTTATTTCATGACTGCAGTCACTATCCGCAGTGATTTTGGAGCCCAAGAAAATAAAATCTACCACTGTTTCCATTTTTAGTTGAATTCAAACTCCAAGAATTGGCTTGGATGGGGCAGCCACAAAACTTGTTTTCCATAAATCATTTCTTGGGATTGGTTAGGAACAGCTCCCTTCTCCATGATTTTAGGGTCTAAATTTTGTCCCCTTGTTTTAAAACCTCCAAATTTTGAACACCTATGATGGTCCCAAGGGCATCCCTCATGGCTCAGCTGGTAAAGAATTTGTCTGCAATGTGGGAGCCCTGAGTTTGATTCCTGGGCTGGAAAGATCCCCTGGAGAAAGGAAGGGCTACCCACTCCAGTATTCTGGCCTAGAGAATCCCATGGACTGTATAGTCCATGGAGTCACAAACAGTCGGACACGACTGAGTGACTTTCACTTCACTGTGATGGTTCCAAAGGCAATAATTAAACAAGAGAAGTGAGTAAATGAGCTTATGTGGGAAACACACAGTAATGAAGTTGGCTGGCTGAGCCAAGACTCCCTCCTGGCTGTCAGTGAGCCCCATGCTGCCAGCTTGTGGTTTCCAGACTGATTAAGCCGTAGGAATGGAGTCATCTGTTCTTTTCTGCTCTTCAAGTGCCTTTTCCTCCTCAGGGACCAATAGGAGGTTGCCTCCAGGCATTAAATTAGAGCAATCAATAAGCCATGAGCAGCATGGCTCATTTAGAAATAGAGACGCAGGCATTTTTCTAGAAAAAACAATGATTATCTGTCTTGAGTACAGAGATTCATGGTGTTTATTAGAGGTCAGGAATGTGGGAGTCAACATTCAACATAGCCAAATACTAAACCACCCCTTGGGCCTGCCAGTGATTGGCACCCAGGTGAATGGTACATTGAATCACTCAGACCAGCAGCTTGCATGTAATATCAATTTCTTCTTTTTCTTCTTGCTCAACCCCAACCTCTACTTAGAGACTGAGACCCATAGCTGCCACTTCTGTAATACCTCTGTTCCCATGCCATACATTTACTGCAGGCCACCTCTGGACTTCTATCTCCCACCCCTTTTATTCTTACTCCACTTGGCAGTCACAGTAATCTCTCTGCACTGCTAGTCTGATTATGTCATTCCCCTGTTTAGAATAGTTTACATCTCAGACTTGCCTGCAACTAAGGAATTCTACAGGATTCTCTGGGATTTGATAAATGCTGAAGTGGATAGACTTCATAAAAATAGTGAAATGGCATCCTGTCTCAATTGTAATGTCCCCAGAAAGTTACAGAAAACACAACAGATGATAAATATCCATTTAATGATGAGTAAAAATTTAGTGTGGTATATGGAAAAGCAGGGGCTCTTTCCCAAGAGACCAGGGTTCAAATCTCAACTTTATTACTTTCTAGCTGAGTGACCTCTGGAAAATTACCCTATGTCACTGGGATTCAGTTTTCTTCAAAATGTTGTTATCAACTCTTGCCTAACAAGTTTGTTATGAGGATTAAATGAGATGTACTTAGAGGACGTGGCCAGTGAGTGCCTGTTGCTTAGAAATAACTCAAACACCAATTGTATTTAAAAAAACAGATTAACAGGGCAATAAGCATGTATCCATTAGGCATCACCTATAGAGGGTACTTTACACAGAAATGGGGGAGTTGTGACCTCTGACCTACAGGACTTAAAACCTACATTGCACAGAGGGCATTTACTCAAGGCTCATCATGCGACTACAATCTGGGCTTTTTGAACAGGTCTAAAGAATCTAACACAGCACATATTGTGGATACTCTAGCACATATTGTGGATACTCTAGCACATATTGTGGATACTCTAGCACATATTGTGGATACTATATCTGGCCCTGGAGTCCTAGGAAGGCTTTTCTGTCTTGAAACTCTGAGACTCAGGTTGAGGCTATGGGTTATGGACCTAATCTGAATTCTAAATGAAAGTGGTTTTGTACCAGATCCCACTGATCCTCCAAAATATTTGGAGGGAATTATGAATTACCATTTGTGAAGTTCTCCAAGGTCCTTAAATAAAAGGTCTCATTTGCATGTTGGTGTCATTACTCATTCATTTATCTAACCAACTCTTACTGAGACCCAATGATGTACCCACTTTAATTTTACAGTTTTTTTTTTTTTTCTGTATGTGATTAATGTCTGCTTTACCACTGGACTGTGAGATTTTTTTTTAATTGGAGTATAATTTTTTTTTACAATATAGTGTTGGCTGCTACTGTACAATGAAGTGAATCAGCTGTATGTATACATATATCCCCTCCCTCTTCACTCTTCCTCCCACTCCCTTCATCCCACTCCTCTAGGTCACTACAGAGTGCTGAGCTGAGCTCCTCGTGCTGTACAGCAGCTTCCCACTAGCTCTCTATACACTGTCACATGATAATGTATATATGTCAATGTTACCCTCTCAATTTGTCCCACCCTCTCCATCCAGCCCTCTGTTCACTCATCTGTTCTCTGTATCTATGTCTCTATTCCTGTCCTGCAAATAGGTTCATCTGTACCATTTTTCTTCATATATATGATATTTATTTTTCTCTGTCTTACTTCACTCTGTACAACAGACTCTAGATTCATGTGCATCACTACAAATGACCCAATTTTGTTCCTTTTATGGCTGAGTAATATTCCATTGAAAAATGTACCACAATTGTTTTTATCCATTCATCTGTTGATGGACATTTAGCATGGCTCCTTCCATGCTAGACTGTGAGCTTTATGTAGGTAGAGATCAGTTCATCTATCTGCCCCATGTGTTGCTCCATGGACTACATCTAGTCCATTTCCTGACACACTGGAAGTAGTCAATAAGATTTGATAATGAATGAAAGGAAACCATCAGATAGGAAAAATAAAACCAATTTTTTCACTTTTTCTGCCTCCTGTTATAGAATACATCAAATTCATCCAACATAGGCTTCAGGAAATACATAGAGGATGGAGATATAGATAAAAGAGGCAGAGGGACCAAAGAGAGAAAGGAGAGACACTTGCAATTTCAGAATTCCTTGAGGACAGAAATGCTTCATCAGATGTTCAGAAGAGTATGCATCATACTGCAACAGCCCACTGGACTGTCTGGTATTATCAAATATCTGTGCTTTGAGTAGGGATTATATTCACATTTGCAGTTCACCCAAGGAAGTTTCCTGAGTTCAACTACTCATCAGTCCTCTGATTGAATATCAGCTTCTCAGATAGATCTAACACCTGTAAATTTGGTAGAAGTATAGAACAGGTTGAGCCAACACACAGTAACCAATCATGGAGTTGGAGCTCCTGACAAAAGCTTGGGGCATAAGTTGCTATCAAAGCTGGCCTCTTCACTCCACCTACACAACTCTAGGACACTCGATCTTCCTAAAGACTAGTGAGGTGTGAAGTTAAAATGGTTTGGACAAGCATTTGGAGGCCCCTGAAGCTTATCTAAACTAATCAAATCTCCCAAAGTCATACATTTCCAATGAAAGCGTCCAAGGGTGACACACCACACTGTGGAATGTCTGCAGGCTTGGCTGCAGTCCAGAAGAGAAGAGATGTATGCACTGGCAAGATAAAGCAGACAGGTGCATCCCTCTTCCTTCTGGACATCTCTCAGTCCAGCTCTCGTGAGTGTGATATTTCAGGATTTTTCGCTGCCTATTTAGAGTGGTGCTACATTGAATGACCATTAAGAAATGAGGATGGCCCTGGAATATTGTTTTCCATCTGTGATCAGGTTTCCTACTGATTTGAAGAACACAGAGTGTAGGCCAGAATGTTGTTGTTCAGTCATCAAGTTGTGTCTGACTTTTTGCGACCCCATGGGCTGCAGCATGCCAGGCTTCCCTGTCCCTCACCATATCCTGGAGTTTGCCCAAGTTCATGTACATTAAATCCGTGATGCCAGCCAACCATCTTATCGTCTGTCATCCTCTTATCCTTCTGCCTTCAATCCTTCCCAGTATCAGGATCTCTTATAAGGATGTAATTGTAATTATTGCCACCAATGTCACAAGCCATGGACTCCTGAATTTTCTGTCCAGTGTTTCTCAATGTGTCCAGAGACTACATACATCCAAACTGACAAGTTCAGTTCAATTCAGTTCAGTCGCTCAGTCATGTCCGACTCTTTGCAACCCCATGAATTGCAGCACGCCAGGCCTCCCTATCCATCACCAACACCCGGAGTTCACTCAAACCCATGTCCATCAAGTCAGTGATGCCATCCAGCCATCTAATCTTCTGTCGTCCCCTTCTCCTCCTGCCCCCCATCCCTCCCAGCATCAGAGTCTTTCCAATGAGTCAACTCCTCGCATGAGGTGGCCAAAGTACTGGAGTTTCAGCTTTAGCATCATTCCTTCCAAAGAAATCCCAGGGCTCATCTCCTTCAGAATGGACTGGTTGGATCTCCTTGCAGTCCAAGGGACTCTCAACAAGTTGCTTGCTTCTAAATCAGGTTCTTGTTTTCACACCAGACAGAATGGCTGCGATCCAAAAGTCTACAAGCAATATGTGCTGGAGAGGGTGTGGAGAAAAGGGAACCCTCTTACACTGTTGGTGGGAATGCAAACTAGTACNCTTGTTTTTGTTGACTGTATAGAGCTTCTCCATCTTTGGCTGCATAGAATATAATCAATCTGATTTCGGTGTTGACCATCTGGTGATGTCCATGTGTAGAGTCTTCTCTTGTGTTGTTGGAAGAGGGTGTTTGCTATGACCAGTGCATTTTCTTGGCAAAACTCTATTAGTCTTTGCCCTGCTTCATTCCGCATTCCAAGGCCAAATTTGCCTGTTATTCCAGGTGTTTCTTGACTTCCTACTTTAGCATTCCAGTCCCCTATAATGAAAAGGACATCTTTATTGGGTGTTAGTTCTAAAAGGTCTTGTAGGTCTTCATAAAACCGTTCAACTTCAGCTTCTTCAGCATTACTGGTTGGGGCATAGACTTGGATAACTGTGATATTGAATGGTTTGCCTTGGAGATGAACAGAGTTCATTGTGTCATTTTTGAGATTGCATCTAAGTACTGCATTTCAGACTCTTTTGTTTACCATGATGGCAACTCCATTTCTTCTGAGGGATTCCTGCCTGCAGTAGTAGATATAATGGTCATCTGAGTTAAATTCACCCATTCCAGTCCATTTTAGTTCGCTGATTCCTAGAATGTTGACGTTCACCCTTGCCATATCTTGTTTGACCACTTCCAATTTGCCTTGATTCATGGACCTGACATTCCAGGTTCCTATGCAAGATTGCTCTTTACAGCATCGGACCTTGCTTCTATCACCAGTCACATCTACAACTGGGTATTGTTTTCGCTTTGGCTCCATCCCTTCATTCTTTTTGGAGTTCTTTCTCCACTGATCTCCAGTAGCATATGGGGCACCTAATGACCTGGGGAGTTCCTCTTTTGGTATCCTATCATTTTGCCTTTTCATACTATTCATGGGGTTCTCAAGGCAAGAATACTGAACCTTGGGAATCAGGTGGGTCCATTTAAGCCCAGCGCCACCTCTTTTAACTGATGACCATGGGGAGGAGCTTTAAGTCCTCAGAACCATGACATCTTCTCTGCAGTGCGGTGACATAGAATGTAACGCCCGCCTTGTGGTTCTGTGGGGAGGATTAACTGAGATCACACTCATCAGTTCTCTTTGAATGCAAACTATCCTTGTTTCCTGGATTTCCAAGTGTCTCAGTGATAAAGAATCTGCCTGCCAATGCAGGAGACACAAGAGATACAGGTTCAATCCCTGGATGGGGAAGATCCCCTGGAGGAGGAAATGGCAACACTCCAGTATTCTTGCCTGGAAAACTCCATGGACAGAGGAGCCTAGCGGACTTCAGCCCCTGGGGTCACAAAGAGTCAGACACGACTGGGGCAGCTCAGCACTAAGCCTCTTGGTTATCCATTCCAGACCACAGCTGAGGCATGTGGGGCCACTGGGCAGGGTTCTGGGAAACCCTCCAAGAAAGTGTTCACCTGCTCACCTGAAATAGATCTCAATACAACCTCATGGCAGCCTTGGATAGTGAAAGCCAGATGGCCCTTTCAGTGGTTCTCTATGCCTAGCCGTGAACTCTAAAACTCAGATTGAAGTGGCTATGGTTGTAATAGGAACAGCATATTCTGACTGGACAAGAACCATCCCAGATCTTCCCCTCTGGTAAAGAGCCTTCACATGGCCATCCTGCCTTGCTAAGGTGTGGACATTCTTAATTGATCTGTTGGAAGTTAAAGATTGATAGGCCACTGGACACATGAATATGCTGTTGAGCAGAGAGGGTGAATTCATATGTTTTTGCTTGAGTTTTTTCCATTAAAGTTCTATTCTCAGAGAAAATAAATCAGTACTAAAGAGGTTCAAAACACTTATAATAAAGTGCTCTTTTTTGTTTTTGCAGCTTGCTGTGTTTATCCATCCCTGCGTCCATTGGTCTATCCATCCACCCAGGAAACATTGCCTAAGGCACTGTTCTGGGTGCAGGGACCTAGGAATGGGCAATGCTTGGGCTGCGTTCTCCTGTACCTCACTGTTCAGGGCTGTTTGTAGATGAGCTTCTGCCTGATGTAATGTGATACGTGAGGTACAGGTGAAGGATTCCCCCAAAACACAGAGAAGGTTCTCCCTCCACTCCAGCGATAAATCCCAGGAGAGGCAGCTGGTGCTGAGCTCCACCCCCTCCTCTGCCTCCCTCTGACTGAAACTTACACCCAAACTTGTCTGCCCATGCCTGTGTGCTTGGTCATGGCTGACTCTTGTGACCCCATGGACCGTAGCCTGCCAGGCTCCCTTGTCCACGGGGATTCTCCAGGCAAGAATACTGGAGTGGGCTGCCATGCCCTTCTCCAGGGAGTCTTCCTGACCCAGGGATCAAAGCTACACCTCTTGCATCTCCTGCATTGGCAGGCAGATTCTTTACCACTGAGCCGCCTGGGAAGCCTGTCTTCCGCTAGCACATTATTCTCTCATCTGTGCAATGGAGACACAGTATGTACAGAATCTCAACTCAGAATCCCCTATGTGAAGCTTTTAAAAAAAAGTAGCTGCTGGAACCCTGCCTCAGATGTGTTATTTATCCATTCATAAATTCAGCCTATTTCTTTCTTTCTTTATTTTTTGTTGTATTAAAATTTTTATTTTTAGACAGGAAAATGTATACATGGTAAAAAAAAAAAAAATCCAGATGGTACAAGATATACCCGGTGAGAAGGAGGTCTTTCTGACACTGGTTTCCAATAAAGACCTATATATAGAAAACTATAAAACACTGATGAAAGAAATCAAAGAGGACACTAATAGATGGAGAAATATACCATGTTCATGGATCGGAAGAATCAACATAGTGAAAATGAGTATACTGCCCAAAGCAATCTACAGATTCAATGCAATCCCTATCAAGCTACCAGCGGTATTTTTCACACAGCTAGAACAAACAATTTCACAATTTGTATGGAAATACAAAAAACCTCAAATAGCCAAAGCAATCTTGAGAAAGAAGAATGGAACTGGAGGAATCAACTTGCCTGACTTCAGGCTCTACTACAAAGCCACAGTCATCAAGACAGTATGGTACTGGCACAAAGACAGAAATATAAATCAATGGAGCAAAATAGAAAGCCCAGAGATAAAACCACACACCTATGGACACCTTATCTTCGACAAAGGAGGCAAGAATATACAATGGAGTAAAGACAGTCTCTTTAACAAGTGGTGCTGGGAAAACTGGTCAACCACTTGTAAAAGAATGAAACTAGATCACTTTACAATGCCATACACAAAAATAAACTCAAAATGGATTAAAGATCTAAACGTAAGACCAGAAACTATAAAACTCCTAAAAGAGAACATAGGCAAAACACTCTCCAACATAAATCACAGCAGGATCCTCTATGATCCACCTCCCAGAATACAGGAAATAAAAGCAAAAATAAACAAATGGGATCTAATTAAAATTAAAAGCTTCTGCACAACAAAGGAAACTATAAGCAAGGTAAAAAGACAG
>SJYT01050946.1:257311-273448 GCA_006410635.1 Cephalophus harveyi | reverse complement strand
TAAAAAAAAAAAAAATTTGTATCTTTTGTATCCCGGGACATTGCTGCTTAACAGTGTTGCGGTAGTTTCAGGTGGACAGAAAGGGTCTCAGCCACACATATGCATGTATTCATTTCCCCCACCCTGGTAACTCCCCCCCTGTCCAGGCTGCCCCGTAACATCGAGCAGAGTTCCCCGTGCTGTACACTAAGTCCTCGGTTATTCATTTAAAATAGAGCAGTGTGTGCATGTCGATGCCAAACCCCTTCGTTACTCCTCTCCCTGATTCTTCCCCCTCCCAGCGACCGTAAGTCTGCTCTCTGAGCCTGTTTCTATTTCGTAATTCATTTGTGTCCTTTCTTTTTATATTCTGCATATAACAGATGTCATGCAATATGTCTCCTTCTCTGTCTGACTTAGTTCGCTCAGCTGACAACCCCTGGGCCCACCCATGTTGCTGCAGATGGCATTATTTCATTCATTTTAGTGGCTGACTGATATTCCCTTGTATGTATGTACCACATCTTTATCCATTCCTTCGATAGACATTTAGGTGCTTCCACGTCTTGGCTTCAGCCTGTTTCTTGAGCACACATTTATGAAGCACCTGGATGTACCAGATGCTGTGCTAGGAATTGGGGAGCAGAATTTAAATGTCCTTGAGAGGATATTAGGGCAGACAAACAGAAATAATCACTATAAGAAAAAGAAAATAAATATTCAATGGAGAGTTTATAATCGTATCCACCAGCTTATTAAGAGGGCAGATTCCTGGAGGAAGTAAAAGGTGAACTGGGGGGTCAAGGATGAGGCAGAAGAGGAGCAAATTAATTAGGCAAAAGGGGGAAGACCATGCCCATAAAGAAATTGCATATGCAAAAGTTCTGTGAGATCAAACTCTTGGTAAGTAAGGCAAACAGAGCATTTTGAACTCTGAAGGTGATCTGGATGTTCATTCAGGGTTCAGAAGCTCTTGCTAACTAACCCTCAATGCTCACTTTTACAGGGCTGTTTTGTGTGAGCAAATAAAAAGAGGCTTTCAAGCCTTTGAAAAGTAAAAAATGCTTTACACAGAGTGTTGTGTATACAATAGCCTTCAATGATCATCAAATAGGAGTTGTACTCAGGGTATTAAAACACATGAGCCCTTGATATGATCATAAATTTAGAAGATTACTCATATTTCACACCAAGATCGACATTTCCTGTCCCTTTAGCCATGGTGATATGACTCCTACACTATTGATCGACAGCTTCTCCATTTTCCATTTAAGAGGTCGTGTACCTCAATGTGAACGCTAATGGTGTGTAAGGATTGATGTCTATGAGAGTGCGGCAGAATGCCAGGTGAGTAGGACAAGCCTGGGAGTGAAGGGAAAGTTCTGACTCCTTGCCGAAAGAAACGGGAACTTACTCTGTAATGACCTGAATGGGGAAAAAATCTAAAAAAGAACGGATATATGTATCATATAGCTGACTCACTTTGCTGTACAGCAGACAGGAAGGCACAGCAACCACACTCCAATAAAAATTAATTAAAGAAATAGGAACTTGTAGGCACGGGTTGGACATCCTGTTGAAAGAAATGCATCACTCATCTGGGGGCACACTAGAGTGTGAAATAGACGATGGATATTTCCTACCAATTAAAACAAGGAAGTTTGAAAAAGTAAGCATCAGGCAGCTCAACAGAGCTGTGGTTCTCACTGCCATAGTTAGCCCTCTAACTTAAATGCACAATAACCAAACCATTATCCTGCCCTCAGTCACTAAAACACCAAACCGTATAGCTAGATGTTTACAGAAAGATGTGAAGTTGCTCAGTCGTGTCTGACTCTTCGTGACCCCATGGACTGTAGCCTGCCAGGCTCCTCCATCCATGGGATTTTCCAGGCAAGATTACTGGAGTGGGGGGCCACTTCCTTCTGAGCTAATATCATAAAGGGATATGCAAAGTCCTGAGGAGCTCAAATGAAATGACAGAAATGCCAGCCTTAGATTAAGGAGATACACAGTAACCACAGTCCCTATTTTCAGGAGTGGGGCATTCTGCATCTGCTAGAAATCAGACAAGTGAATGGGGGTAATGAACCAAACAAAGTGCTCCACGGGACAAGTCACACCCAGGCACAGAGCTGTGATAGAACGGGACCTGGGGTCCCACACGAGGAAGTGGGTCCTGCTTGACCTGTGACTGTGGATGAGCAACTCAGCCCATCAGGGCCTGCGTTCTCTCACACGCTACACGGGGGTAGTAGCTGTGATGACAATGGAGTGAGACACTGACGTTAAAACGCTTGGCACGTGCACAAAACAGTTCCAAGTAATGTATGGAGGTGCCCCCCCCCAATCCCCACCAAGGAGGCAGAGCGTGACTGGAGGTGCGCCCCCCTCTGATCCCCACCAAGGAGGCAGCGCACGACTCGCTGCCCACTCCCCAGGGACCATCTACAGGGACGGCTCTGCAGAGGACGCAGCGCAGAAAGCAGGGCCTTAGAAGCAGCTGACAAACAGGGCGTCAGCCAACAGGGGTAATGAGGGTGACTAAGTAACATGCCCTCTCGATGGGACAGGATAAGGAGGATACTTGCCCTCTGTGGTCTTCTCTCCATGTCTAAACCCAGTGCAAGCACAAGAGGAACAGCAAACAAATCCAGATGGAGGGTATTCTACAAAACTCCTCATGAAAGGAAAGAAAGAAAGGAAGATGGTGCTAAATCGTGCCCGACTCATGTGATGCCATGAACTGTAGCCCGCCAGGCTCCTCTGTCCATGGACTTCTCCAGACAAGAACACTGGAGTGCGTAGCCACTCCCTTAGCCAGGGGAGCTTCCCGACCCAGGAGTTGAACGCTGGTCTCCTGCACGGCAGGCAGATGCCTTACTAACTAAGCTACACTGTGAAGCTGTCACGAGCATCAGAAACAAGGGGCGCGGGAGTCATTGTCACGCGGCATCTGGATGGGATCCTGACACACAAAGGAAAGGATGGAAGGAGGAGGACCTAAATTAAATACTGAGGTCCAAGTCCAAATAAATAGAACGCACTTAACAATAAATGTAACAATATTGGTTCATTAGTTGTGACAAATGTACCATAATAAAGTAAGATATTAACAGCAGAGGGAAATGGATGTGGGGTACGTGGAACTCTGTATTCTCTGAAAAGTTTCTGTAAATCGAAAGCTGTTCTAAGATGTTAAACGTTTATTTTTAAAGGCATTGGCGCGACACTAGGAACACGGTGAGAGCTCAGTACTGGGCTCCGTCTCCACTTCTGCTTCCTTCTCCTCCCTTCAGCAGTTCATACAGTTTGAAACCTTGACTTAATCAGTGTTCAGAGGCCATGCCTCTACATACATGGGTCTAATTTGACAAACATGTACATGTGTGTGAAACATGTATGTTTCTCAAACCTAATGTATATGTAAATATATAAGGTATGAAGATTCTGCTTGGAAATAAAATGGCTTATAAATTAAACCCATGTTATTGTCTCACAATATAAGAATTCTAGAAAAAAGGTAGATACCAGAATGTGCTGGAAGTCAGCGTTGCTGTTAAATATCCAGGTCTTTCTATCATTTGACTTTTCCATCTTCAGAACGCAGATGATGTCATTTCTCTGACTCCCAGTGATATCTGCTTAGTCAAACTTTCCAAATAATAGGAGTGTCTATGTAAAAAATCACAACATGTCTAGAAAAAAAGAGAAGCCTTCTAGAGTAAGTGGGTTTGGTGAGGGCAGAGGCTGCATGATAAATATTTGAAAAAAAATCACTGCTATACTAGCAGCAGGCATGTACGCACTGAAGTTTATAACAATGTGCCGTTATGATTGTTTAAAAATCAAACAGTATAAATATAAGACAACGTGTTTAGGACGTGCAGACGGAAAACGACAACCTGCTGACGACCACAGTCGGAGATGAGGCTGGAGCGTCCCACTGCGCAGGCGCGCTGGAAGGCCCGACTGAGGACGTGAGCTCCCTCTAGGTCCCACACAGGCTTAATCAGGTTCCTATCAGAGTCTCAGCAAGATTTTCTGTAAACGGAGACAAAATCATTCTAATTTGTATGGAAAGGCAAAGGCATTAGAATAACTAAAAGACCCTTAGAAAAGGAAGGTGAAATGAATCAGCCTACCTGATTCTAAGAGTTATTATAAAGCTATAGCAATCGAGGCTGTAGAGGGATTGGCAAAAATATAGAAAGCAGATCACAGAACAGAATAGATAGACTGATCAATGTAACAGAATAGATTCCAGCACTTACGTATTCCCAAGTGATTTTGAACAAAAGTACAAAGCCAATTCAGTGAAGAAAAATCGCCTTTTCATGCATGACGCTAGAGTAATTGGATATCCACAGGCAAAAAAATAAACAAAAATAAACTTCTACTCAAGCCACGTACCTTATACAGAAATTAACTCAAAACAGATCCTAGTTGTAAACGTAAAACTTGAAACCATAAAATTCTCAGGAAAAAAAGAGAAGTCTTGAGGATATAGAACTAGGCAAAAACATGTTAGACTTCACACTGAAGACACAGTCCATAAAAGGAAAATCAATACACTGGACCTCACCTAAATTTAAAAAAGCTTTTGTTCTTGAAAAGTCTCTGTTAGAGGATGAAAAGCCAAGCACCAGACTGGAAGAAAACATTTGCAAACTCTGTGCCTGATGGAAGTTGAAGAATATAATGAGTATTCGAAATTCAACAGTAAAAAAATCTATTCAGAAAATGGACGAAAGACATAGAGAGACATTTTACCAAAGAGGATAAATGAAGAGCAGAGAAGCACGTGTAAAGGATTCTTATATTATTAACCACAAAACGTAAGCTGAAACCACAGTGTGCTGTCACTTCACACATAGTATCAGGGCTAAAATGAGAAAAAGAAAGAAAAAAACAGCGACAAAAGCAAATGCTGGCAAAGATGCCGAGAAACGGGATGAGTTGAATGTTGCTGCTGGGATTTCTTAAATAATTAAATATTTGTCTGCCATACAACCCAACAGTTGCACCTCTGATTACTTATCCCAGAGAAAAGAAAAAAATATCTACGTTCACACAGGAACCCGCAAGTAAACATTTATAGCATCTTTATTCATAACAGCCCCAAACAGAGCCCAGATGTCCTTAACTAGGTGAACAGTTAAGTAAACTGTGGAACATCCATGAAAAACTGCCACTCAACAGTAAAAAGGAATGAGCTGTTGGCATGCATACCACCTAGATGAATTTTCAGAGAATAGTGAGAAGTGCAAAATGCCAGTACTAATGGGATGTATTGTGTGATTTCAATTACGTGTTAGTCTTGAAACGAACAGCAAAGTTATAGAAATAGAAGGCAGGCTAGCGGCTTTCAGGAGGCATAGATGGTCTGGGAAGGAAGTGGATGTGGCTGTAAGAGCTGCAGGTGTTATCCTAGGGGGTGGGAACCTGTTCCCGATCTTAACTGTTCCCACGCCAGCATCCTGACTGAGATGCTGTGAAGATTGTCCTCAGCGCATGATGGGAGTTACGTGCCGATAAACCCGTCACAAGTTGAAAGTACATATCCATAAGGGGAAAAACCATTGAACACATCTGACTTATCTAACATCATGGCATAGTCTCACCTACCTTAACGTGCTCAGAACAGTGACATTAGCCTAGAGTTAGGCAAAATCATCCAACATAAGGCCTATTTTATAATAAAATGTTGGCTATCGCAAGTCATTCATTGAATACTGTACTGAAAGTGAAAACCAGAATGGATGGAAACATCCAGGTGTTTGACCTTGAGACCCCTTGGCTGCCTGAAAGCTGCAGCCCACTTCTGCTGCCTAGCAAGAGGGCACGGTTCACATAGAGGGAGTCCGGGAGAAGATGGGCATTCAAAATTTGAAGTACAGCTTCTCACAGGTGTGCATTCGTTTGCACCATTGTAAAGCGGGTTCAACCCCTGAATCGGGAAGATGCCCTGGAGGAGGTAATGGCAACCCACCTCGGTACTCTTGCCTGGAGAATCCCATGGACGGAGGAGCCTGGCAGGTTACAGTCCATGGGGTCGCAGAGTCAGACACGACTGGAGTCACGTAGCAAAGCTGAAGTCGAGGATGATCTGCACAACACTTCTGCAAGATGTAGTCCCTGGAAAAACTGGAGGAAGAACACAGGAGATAATCTGTGCATTATTCTTACAACCGTGTGCAAATCTACAAGGATCTCAAATAAGCAGCTAATTTAAAAATAATCATACTAGCCTGGGTCTTAATACATCATCTGTGCAGTGAAATTGAATCTGCTGGCATTTGCTGTCCTTTATTTACAGCTGTTTAGGCACCGTAAGATCCTGCAGGGGTCCAATGCACTTATGTGTATGATTTGTCTGTACAAAATTATAAGAGAGCCGAGCGTGGAAGACCCATGACATTCACTGGCTTTTTGGTAAAGGTTGGGAGATTCTTGTCTCTCCCTCAGCCTCAGGTGCAGTATCAACCTCACTGGCAGAAGGACTCCCCTGGGCATGTACTTTGCTTTTTAATTATTTGCTTATTACTGGGATATAGTTGCTTTGCAATGTTGTGTTGGTTTCTGCTGTCTGGCCAAGTGGATCGGATAGCCGTATATGCCTCTGCCCTTTCCTGGCTTCTACTCCTCATTCCCGCACAGGTCATTACCCAGGGTTGGGTAGGGCTGCCTGTGCGCGGCGGTCGGTTCTCGCCGGCTCCCATGTGATTCGTGGCAGTGGATGTGTGGTGTATACATGCCTGCTAACCCACCCTCTCCTCGGCATCCGTGCATTTGTTCCCTATGCCTGTGTCTCTATTTCTGCTTTGCAGATAAGTCCATCTATGCCATTTCCCCCTAGATCCCACAGACACGCATTGCATGTTATATTTGCTTTTCTTGCTCTAACCTGCTTCCCTCTGCGTGAGTCTCTGGGTGCACCCATGTCTCTGTGAATGGCGACGTTCCATTCCTTTTAACGGCCGAGTAATGCTCCGTTGCCCACCTATACCGCATCTTCTTTATCCATTCCTCTACTGGTGGACGTCAGGCTGCCTCCTAATTCTGGCTGCTGTACACAGGGCTGCAGAAAACACCGGGGTGCGTGTGTCACGCTGTTGGCGGGAATGTAGCTTGGTGCAGCCACTGTGGAGAACAGTATGGAGCTTCCTTAAACGGCTAAAAAGAGAACTTCCATGCGACCCAGAAATCTCACTCCTAGGCGTATCCCCAGAGAAAGCCATAAGCTTATGGGTGCTTGCAGAGAACTCATGTCCACCCCCTTGAGGCAGAATGACCTTTCACAGTTTCCCGAGATAGACGGAGGTACAGATGATATGGATAGAGGTATAGATGATAATTTCCAGTTAATTTATTAGTGATGTGTGGATTTTAACTCTTTTTTGCTGAGAGATAGCCTGGAAGACTCAGTGATTAGTAGCAGAGACCTGTCTGGGCCCCGCGTGACTGCCTGGCCCTGGGCGAGCTGGTCACTGGCCGTGTGACACTGAGGAGGATGTTCACCTCTCTGTCCCCCTCTGCCCTCATTTAGGACACAGGACAGAAGCAAAGCTGACTTCAGAGCGCGCACGTGAGCGCTGAACGAACCAGCACGTGAGCAGCGCACGGGACAGTGCTCTGGCTCTTAGCCTTTACGGTAAACTCACTCTGAGTTCTTCTGTAGTTTCTCCTGAAACTGCAGTTTTGAAATGAAATAATGTCACTCTCTCACTCTTTTGTGACTTCTAGGCTGATACACTTACAGATTTATATGCCTAGTTGTAAATGATCACAAAGAATTTGAATACTTTTGTATGAAAAAAAATGAAATTGAAATAATATATCCTTTAAAACATGCGATTTTTGAATGCTTCAATTTGTCAAAATGTTGTTCATTTAAACATTTAGCAATTTTGTTTTGTCTTTCTCGTTTCAATCCACATGTTTCAAGATGAAACCCTGCAGGCTATATTTTATCATAATTATTTTGTCAGTGTCAAGAATGCAGATGCATGGATTTGGTTTGTTTGTTGGGCGTTAACCCACAGTGTGCCAGGACAGCCACATACTTGCACCACATTTTGGACAGATAAACTCCCTGAGGCATATCAATCGAAACATCAACTGTATTGCATTTAACCAGGGAAATCAGATAAGGATATCTGAAACATACATATAGCTCTCGATATGACGTTAGTGCTGGCGATATGCTGAACGGCATAATTGATAACCAGAAAATGTGGAGTCTTTACTCTCAGCTTAGAACAATGTCATTTCTCAGAGTGACAGCAGAATGGATGCTTAAAGATAATAAATTCATTAATCTTTCCCTCATGACATTTCCAAGGAATAATGAGATATGAGTAAGTGACTCAGAAAGATAAAAAGAACTCACCACCAGATGTCTCCACTTTGTAAGGCAATTAACAGAACAAAATAAAACAAGAGATTGAAAAGGAGGGCTGACTGAGGGCCGTGGCTCTTGACTGGTGGAGACTGCGTCCCCAGGTGGCAGCGGCCAGTGCTGGAGGCATGTTTGATCATCACAGCCAGAGGAAAGGGCGCCACTGGCATCCAGTGGGCAGCAGCGAAGGGGGCGGCCAAACACCTTGCAACGCGCAGAACAGCTTCCTTACAAAGAGTCCAATCATCCGTCCCAGGAGCTCAGTGCACAGGGCTTCCCTGGCGGCTCAGATGGTAAAGAGTCTGCCTGCAACATGGGAGACCAGGGTTCAGTCCCCAGGTCAGGAAGATCCCTTGAAGAGGGAAATGGCAACCCACACCGGTGTTCTTGCCTGGGAAATCCCATGGATGGAGGAGCCTGGCTGGCTGGCGTCCATGGGGTTGCAAAGAGTCAGACACGACTGAGCAACTCACACACACATGGACGTTGGGGAACACTTTCCAGGGCATTTGGTTTGCTTGCTTGGCATTATAACTTACTGAGCCTACCCAGTCTTTTTTTTTTTCCTTTTTTTCAGGTTGAATAGTAAAAGGTAAGACAAATGGACATGAGGCTCAACACTTTTCTTCCAACCTTCAGCAGAAATCTCTGTTACAGGCTCTTTTTTTGGGGTGGGGGATTACTTTAAAATGCTTTCCTTTTTTAAAATTTTTTATTGGAGTTTAGTTGATTTACAATGTGGTGTTAGTTTCAGGTACACAGCAAAGTGAATCATATATATATATATATGTCTATGTGTGTGTGTATCTGTGTATGTATACATATATATATGTCTCCATTCTTTCTCAGATTCTTTTCCTATAAGTGTTACTACAGAATACTGAACAGAGGTCCTCATACTACACAGTAGGTCCTCGTTAGTTATGTTTTATACATAGCAATGTGTGTATGTTAATCCCAATCTCCTAATTTCTTCCCAGTGTGCTTTGCAGCACCATTTCCAACAGCGGGACGTGAAAGCAACGTAAACGCCCGTGGACAGAAGGATGGATAAAGAAAGTGTGGCGCATATATGCACTGCAGTATTACTCAGCCAAAAAAGAATGAAGTCTTCTTTACCATATAATTTCCTTTTGACTTCGTCCTCTTTGGGAGGCGATGTCTCACGGACATTGCCAAGATCATCTTCATCTTTATGAGCCTAACGGTTATAGTGTGACATGTAGTACACGCGCAACGTCTGTCCGATGAATGATGTCGTGTGCCATCATAACAGGACACTGGTCTAAAGGGATCGTGCGGAAGCTCTCCCGTAGAGAACGTTTGTTTCAGAATCAGTCAGTCCTGGACTGGATGGAAGACTGTGGCGTTAGCGAGCGGGGAAAGTGTAGTGGAAGCGGTGATGTAGATTGTTAGGAAGAAAACTGAGACGTGAACAAGCTTTGAAGGAAGATTTCAAGTAAGAAAACACAGTTAAGAAATGATCTGAGTATAAAGACAGTGGCCGGCCTTCTCAGTCAGAAATGCCTATGAATTCCTCCTTGGGGGAAAAAAAAACTTGTCTTGATCATCCAGACATTTAAGATTTCAATGTAAATAACAAACTTCAAACAGAGGACAGGCAAAGGACTGATTGGGGGCAATGCTGGGTGTATACACATTCGTGCGCACATATTCAACATGAACATTTGTATACGTGTGTGTGATTATACATATATATAAACACACGTGTGTTTACTCAGATATAAGTACCACATCACTTATTAACAACTACAGAAGTAATGTTTAGGGTATATAGATAGTAAACCTGGAAAAGCAAAAATACTGTAATGAATTACAAGGTAGCAGAAAGTATTGAAAAAAGAATTACAGTTTCTTATTCATTCAACTGAGCAAATCAAAAGGAAAACCGTAGGTTAAAAAAATGACTCCTGACTTTTAATATTATTTATATTCTCTCTAAATTTTAGGGATATTGGGAAGATGCTTTTTTGGAGCAGAATTATCTATTTGCCTTTTAATAATTTTTATTTTTTTCAGTTTATCTATGTTAAATTTAACAGAATATTTAATTTTTTAAATTTAAATTTATTTATTTTAATTGGAGGCTAATTACTTTACAATATTGTATTGGTTAAAGTCCCCTATAAAATAACATTTCCCTAGAGTATGTGTCTTTTTCTCTCTTCTCTCTCTCCCTATCTGTCCACTTGCGCATTTATCCTTGCAGATTTGCAGGAAGATCCCTGGGATGATGTTTAGGCAAGGTTGTGTGTGTGCATGCGTAGTCATTACAGTCTTATCTGACTCTGCGACCCAGTGGACTGCAGCCCACCAGCCTCCTCTGTCCATGGGATTCTCCAGGCAAGAATATTGAAATGGGCTGCCAGGCCCTCCTCCAGGGGAGCTTCCCGACCCAGGGCTGGAGCCCATGTCCCTGTGTCTCCTGCATGGCAGGCGGGCTCGTCCCCACTCGGGCCCCCTGGGAAGTTCCTTAGACAAGGCTGCCTGTGCTGTTCTTATAAGGTTGGACTTGGAGCCAATTTACAGTTTGTTTTTCTCTTTATTCAATTAGTTTTTACAGTATTACTTTAGCAAAAATGAACACTGACACCTTTTTTGGAAGTTTCACCTCGGTTTTATTGGCACATAGTTAGCATGCATTATATCATTCTGGTGTGTGCTTGAGTCCACACAGCGCTGCGTGTGGAGGTGCGCTTCTGTGTACTTACTTGGCTGGGCTGGGTCTCCGTGGCTGCACGCGGGGCTCCTCTTGCTGTGGGGAGCGGGGCCTCCTCTTGCTGTGGGGAGTGGGCTCCTCTGTGCTGTGGGGTGCAGGCTGTGCCCCTGCGGTGGCTTCCCTCGCTGGGGAGCACACGCTCCAGGGCGGGCAGGCGCGGCAGTTGTGCACACGGCCTTAGCTGCCCTGAGGCCTGTGGCTCTTCCCAGGCCAGGCATCCGGCCTGTGCTCCCCGTACTGGCAGGAGGCGTCTTATCCAGTGTGCCACCAGGGAAGTCCAAGACAACTTTGCTTTTGAAATGCAGTAAAGCTGTTTTTCTTTAGTGCACAGTTCTGTGAGTGTTGATATATATGTGGATCTATGTCAGTCAGTTCACTCACTCAGTCATGTCCCACTCTATGTGACCCCGTGGACGGCAACACACAAGACCTCCCTGTGCATCTCCAACTCCTGAACCTTGCTCAAACCCCTGTCCATAGAGTCAGTGATAGCATCCAGCCATCTCATCCTCTGTCGCCCCCTCTCCTCCTGCCTTCCCTCTTTCCCAGCATCACGGCCATTTCAAGTCAGTCAGCTCTTAGCATTAGGTTGCCAAAGTATTGGAGTTTCAGCTTCGGCATCAGTCCTTCCAACGAATATTCAGGACTGATTTTCTTTAGGATGGACTGGTTGGATCCCCTTGCAGTCCAAGGGACTCTCAAGGTCTTCAACACTACAGTTCAAAAGCATCAACTCTTTGGCGCTCAGCTTTATTTATGGTCCAACTCTCACATCCATACATGACCACTGGAAAAACCATAGCCTTGACTAGACGGACCTTTGTTGGCAAAGTAATGTCTCTGCTTTTGAATATGCTGTCTAGGTTGGTCATAACGTTTCTTCCAAGGAGCAAGCGTCTTTTAATTTCATGGCTGCAGTCACCATCTGCAGTGATTTTGGAGCCCCCAAAAATAAAGTCTCTCACTGCTTCCATTGTTTCCCTATCTGTTTGTCATGAACCGGATGCCATGATCTTTGTTTTCTGAATGTTGAGCTTTAAGCCAACTTTTTCACTCTCCTCTTTCACTTTCATCAAGAGGCTCTTTAGTTCTTCTTCACTTTCTGCCATAAGGGCGGTGTCATCTGCATATCTGAGGTTATTGATTTTTCTCCTGACAATCTTGATTCCAGCTTGTGCTTCTTCCAGCCCAACATTTCTCATGATGTACTCTGCATAGAAGTTAAATAAGCAGGGTGACAATATACAGCCTTGACATACTCCTTTTGCAATTTGGAACCAGTCTGTTGTTCCATGTCCAGTTCTAACTATTGCTTCTTGACCTGCATACAGATTTCTCAGGATGCAGGTCAGTGGTCTGGTACTCCCATCTCTTTCAGAATTTTCCAATTTGTTGTGATCCACACAGTCAAAAGCTTTGGCATAGTCAATAAAGCAGAAGTAGATGTATTTCTGTAACTCTCTTGCTTTTTCGATGATCCAGCAGATGTTGGCAATTTGATCTCTGGTTCCTCTGCCTTTTCTAAATCCAGCTTGAACATCTTGAATTTCATGGTTCACATACTGTTGAAGCCTGGTTTGGAGAATTTTGAGCTTTACTTTGCTAGCGTGTGAGATGAGTACAATTGTGCGGTAGTTTGAACATTCTTTGGCATTGCCTTTCTTTGGGATTAGAGTGAAAACAGACCCTTCCAGTCCTGTGGCCACTGCTGCATTTTCCAAATTTGCTTGCATATTGAGTACAGCAATTTCACAGCATCATCTTTCAGGACTTGCAATAACTCAACTGGAATTCTATCACCTCTACTAGCTTTGTTCATAACGATGCTTCCTAAGGCCCACTTGACTTCGAATTCCAGGATGTCTGGCTCTAGGTGAGTGATCACACCATTGTGGAGTTTACTCAAATTCATGTCCATCAAGTCAGTGATGCCATCCAACCATCTCATCCTCTGTCATCCCCTTCTCCTCCTGCTTTCAATCTTTCCCAGCATCAGGGTCTTTTCAAATGAGTCCATTTTTTGCATCAGGTGGCCAAAGTATTGGAGTTTCAGCTTCAACATCAGTCCTTCCAGTGGGTATTCAGGCCTGATCTCCTTTAGGATGGACTGGTTGGATCTCCTTGCAGCTCAGGGGACTCCAAAGAGATGTAATACAAGAACCTGCCTCATTCTATCCCTAAGGCCTTTTAGCTACTGATCTGTTCTTTATCACTATGGTTTTGCATTTTTGCCTTTTAAATAGAATTACATAGTGTTTAATCAGTGTTCTCTGGAGAACAGAACCAGTAGGATATATATATATATATTATAAGGAATTGGCTCATGTGATTATGGAGGCTGAGAGTTTAAGTAATCCAAAAGCTGCAGTTGGCAAGCTGGAGGTTTAGGAGAGTCAATGGCACAGTTCCAATCAGAAGTAGGGAAAACAAGTGAACTTATTTATAAAACAGAAACAGACTCAGTGACTTAGCAAACAAACTTCGCTTGCCAAAGGGAAAAAGGGTTAAGTTAGGGTTTGGGATTAGTAGGTACAAACTGCTATATATAGAATAAACGGCATGGCCCTACTGTCCAGCACAAGGAGTTATATTCAGTATCCTAGGTTCAGCCGTAAAAGAAAGGAATATACGTGTGTGTGTATCTATATATGTATATATTTAATTGAACCACTGCTTTACACTGGAAAGTTGCACAGCATTGTGTGTCCACTACACTTCACTTTAAAACACTTTTCTTACAAAGGGAAGAAAAGACCACCGTGTCAGGGAGGGCAGTCTGCCTCTGAATGTTGAGACGCTGTTCCCACCCTCCAGCCGCACCTTTGCCTTGAAGTCCGCTTTTGGAGGCGGAGGTCAAAACTCGCTTCCAGGCTTTGGGCTCTGGTATTGCAAGTCCCAGACACACCCGAGGGCAAATGCGTGCATGTATGTTTATATGGTCACACGTGTGTGCAAGCCTGCTGACGACCTGCCCGTGACGCTGGTACTTGGAGTCCGCTGACGGCTGCGTGCCCCGTGCACCAGCACCGCGCGCCCTTCGGGTCCTGAAGCGGCCTCCGCGGGTGTCCTCCGGGCTCTCAGCTGCGTTCAGTGAGGGAGACCCCCGGAGCGTGCTGCGGCGCCTCACGGAACCGGAGCCTGTCACTGCTCAGAAAGGTCTCGAACACAGAGGACAGCGAGTTAAAGCAGCTAACTCTGAGAGGCCGTGCTGTGAGGGGCCTGTTTCTTCCTTATACTCTGTCTATTTTGCTTTAAAAAGTTAAATATCCCAAGAGGAGAAAAGCTTTTCCGTAGATCACTGTATGCAGAGACAAGGAAGACCCGCGTAATTCATCGAAAAGACGAACTTGAGAAGAGAAAGGCCCGGGAAACAGAACCCAGACCTTCTACCTTCCTGCTCTTCTCCCCTGGACCCAACCCAAACAGCTCGCCGATGGTCAGCAGCCCGGGCGGCCAGCTGCCCGCCGTCACTTTGGGCTTGCGCGGCGGCCTTGTCACAACTAAGAAAACACAGAGTTGGAGGAAAGCGACTCAGAACCAGAGTCAGAGGGAACCGCGAGTGTAAACACACTTCATTAAGCCTCACCCGCCACAGAGGAGCAGAGCAAAGCTCGCAGGCCCTGGGGTGACTGAGCGGCAGCCGACTTTACGCTGAGCTCAGTCATTTCTCTCAGCTGTTAAATGTTGTCGTGTATTGCTGTGCACTTCTTCTTGCCTCTAAATGAACTTCCTTCGCTCCCTTTAGATTCATTTATTATGCAGTGAGATGCTACTTAAAAGAAATTCTTTGGGAGAAGTGACTAATATACTTGCACAGACCAGCTTTTGTGCTAACTGGGTTTATTTGTCTGTGTCAATGCAAACTCACAAAGGGATGCTCGGGAGAAAGGGCAGACCTACAGACAGGATGCCTCCTCACAACATCCCTGTGTATTACAAATGAAATCCGTATATTGCCTAAGGCAAAGTTTTTAGCCACTAAGTTTGGGGCATAACTATACAAAAGCCTTCTTTCTTAAGGACTTCAGTTTATACTGAGTATAAAATAACACTGAAGGAATATGTCCAATTTTTACACATTTTATTTTGTTTCGGAATATAGTCAATTAACAAAGTGATAGTTTCAGGTGGACAGCAGAGTGACTCAGCCGTACATATTCATGTATCTATTCTTTCCCCTCTCATCCAGGCTGTCACAGAATATGTCCATTTTCATTGGGAATATTTTTAAAAAAAGATATGGGTTGTCCCTTTTTGGTTAATGACTGTATAGCATCTGAGATAACTTGATACTTGTGGAATCCTCTTCCCAGTGAAACAGCTGTGACTCTGACTACCAAGCATAAAATCCTTGAATGGATGGTGATTGCCCCTATAGACCAGTGAGAGTTCCTTTCTAAAGGGCCACTGATGGTCCAGAATGCGCTCAGGATACTAGGAACAGTGGAAGGAGGCTCTCAAAAGCTGAACTTTTTCCAATTTAACATATCTGTCGTCTGCAGAATAATGCCTTCCTGTAGATGCCCGCTTCATAATCCCCAGAGCTCTGTGACTGTGATACTTAGATGGCGGAAAGGACTTTGCAGATGGAATGGAATTAAAGACACTTAGTCATAAAAACAAACAGAGCTGAGTCAGCTGTAGTGAGCTGGATGGACCTAGAGTCTGTCATCCAGAGTGAAGTCACTCAGAAGGAGAAAAACATGCGTGTCTATTAACGGATGAACATGGGATCTAGAAAGACGGCCCTGATGGGCTTATTTGCAGCGCAGAACAGAAACACAGATGGAGACAGACCTGCAGACACAGCAGGGAAAGGAGCCGGTGGGGCTGAGGGTGGCGCTGACCTAGGCGCCCCCGTGTGCAGGATGGACCGCCGGTGGGAGACCTAGGTGCCTCCATGTGCAAGATGGGCCGCCGGCGGGAGCGGCTGTTTCCCTCCGTGAGCTCCGCTCCACACTCTGTGGCAGCCGGGAGCCTGGGATGGGCGGGGGTGGGAGGGAGGCCCGATAGGTAG
>SJYT01050946.1:206646-257189 GCA_006410635.1 Cephalophus harveyi | reverse complement strand
GGCCCGATAGGTAGCGGGCATATGTATCCTTACAGCTGATTCACGGCGTGCAAACCGATTGTCCTCTAATTTGTATATATATGTATATATTTAAAGGCACCAAGACCAGGAAATTGGCCTGGATTATCCAGGTGAGTCCAATGTAATCAGCTGAATTCTTAAAAGTGAAAAATCTCTCTCAGTTTTGGCCAAAGGGAGGCAATTGACCGAAGGAGTCAGAGATGTGATGTAGAAAAGACTCGATTCATCTCTCCTGCTTGAAGGTGAGGAGGGGCCACGAGCCGGTGGATGAAAGGAGCCTCTGGAAGCTGGGAAAGTGAGGAAGCAGGCCTCACGGTAGAGTTTGCGGAAAGGCAGGCGGCCCGGCCAACATCATCTTCATCCCCGTGAGACCCATGTCTGATCTCTGATCTGCAGAATTATTTCATAATAAAGCTGAGTTACATTAAGCCACCAAAGTCATGGAAATTTTTATGGCAACAACCAAAACCTAATGCAATATTCTTCTTTTTTTTTTTTTTTTTGTGATATCATGACTTTAGCATTTTTAAAATTTCAAATTTTCTTTTTTCTATGAAATAATAGAAAACGGTACTGTGTTTGCGAGGGGGTTTATTGTCTTACTTTCCAAAATAAAGTGCAATCATCTTTTTATTAGTCCCCTAATCTCTCTCTGCTGCTCCCTCCACTCGCCGTCTCTCTCTCCCCTCTTTCTTTCCTTTCTTTGCTGCTGGTCTCTGCCCTGCATACAGTAAGGAGACTCGCGGCAAGTACGCAGGGGCCCCGCCTCCGGAGCCTCCCCGCCCCCGTCCCACGTCGGGTTCTTACGGAGCCGGCGGAGCCCCTGCGCCCGCGGCAGCTCCGCTCCGGTTTCCCACGCGGTGACGTGTACACTGGGCTTCCCTGGGGCTCGGTGCTAAAGATTCTCCTCCCAGGGCAGGAGACGCAGGTCCGATCCCTGGTTCGGGAAGAGCCCCTGGAGAAGGAGATGGCAGCCCGCTTCAGTATTCTTGCCTGGGAAATCCATGGACGGAGGAGCCTGGCGGGCCACGGTCCACGGGGCTGCGGAGAGTCGGACACGGCTGAGCAGCGAGACAGTAACAACAGCGCTGTATCTCAGCTGCTCTCTCCGCTCGTCCCACCCTCTCCTTCCCCTGCTATGCCCGCTGGGTCCACCCTGTATCTGTGCCTCTTCCTGCCCTGCAAGTAAGTCCATCGGTACCATTTTTCTAGAGTCTGTGTATATGCGTTAGTTGATGATATTTCTCTCTTGACTTACTTCACTCTACTTACTATCATTTGATTCATGTAACAGGCTCTGGAGTCGTCCGCCTCAGAAGCTGTCACGGACCCTAACTGCTTCCATACTAAGGACGCACGCACTGTCCACGCGTGCACTTCTCCGATGAGCCTTCTGACCCTGTCCAGCTCTCCGCCCCATCTCCCCTCCCCTGACTGTCTGTCCTCTGCAACGCACTGTGCTCAGCGGCTCAGTCGTGCCTGACTTTGTGACCGCATGGACTGCAGTCCTCCAGGCTCCTCTGCCCGTGGGATTCTCCAGGCAGGAATACTGGAGTGGGTTGCTCTCCTCCGGGGATCTTCCTGACCCAGGGATCGAACCCAGGTCTCCCGCGTTGCAGGCGAATTTTTTACCAGCTGAACCACCTGGGAAACCCAAGAACACTGGAGTGAGTCGCCTATCCCTTCTCCAGGGGATCTTTATGACCTGGGAATTAAACTGGGGTCTTCTGCATTGCAGGTCTCAAAGTTACTAGGAATCACAGTTCCTCTGATAGGTCCATGCCCACCAGGCACTGCTGAACCAGCATCTCCCGGGGAGGGTCTGAAACCTGCATCTTTAGCAGAGGTTGCAGGTGTCAGTGAAGCATGGAACACGGCTCCAGCAGCTCCCAGCTGCTGACGTGCCTTCTAAGTCTCCTGACGCCACCCCCTGTGCCTCTAACCAGGCTCCCTTCTGCCTAGAACTCCCTCCCCAGCTTTGCTTCCCTCCCTGACTTCTCCTGGTAGGCACCTCCTCATGCTTTAACTGGTATCATTTGATTCCATGTGTCACTTCCTGGGGAACAGTTCCCAGGCCAGCCTTTACTCCTCAAATCCTATGGAGCATTCAGCATCAGCTATAATGCAGGTGCTTGCCATATTGCTTCATGATCATCTGCCTTCATCAGCAAGATTTCGCCCTTGAATACAGAGATTGTGCCGTATTCATTTTTCTCCCCAGACGTCCAGTCCAGTGCTGGAGAGGTATTGGATGATAAATAAATTGGCTCGGATGGTTTAAGAACCGGCCTGCAATGCAGGAGACTCAGGATCCATCCCTGGGTCGGGAAGATCCCCTGGGAGGGAATGGCAACCCAGTCCGTATTCTTGTGTGCAGAGTCCCCTGGACAGAGGAGCCTGGTGGGCTATACAGTCCTTGTGTTAGCAAAGAGCCCAGCGTGACTGAGCGACTAAAGCTTTCACTTTCACTTTCAAATGCTCGTAAATTGACTGAATGGAAGGAGGAATGCAGAGATACACTGAACAGTAGAGGCGTAAGGCCATGAGGCAGTTCTCTGCTTTCTCCTTTAAGCATCAAGTCCACTTTTTGTTAATTGCCTACAGACCCAGCTTGGAGAATCCGTCACAAATGTCTGCATGAGAAGAGAAAGCTGATGTTTGTGTTTTCTGTGTTAGAAATTCTCGCCCTGACAACGTTACCTTCAAAATGTGTGTGTGTGTGTGTGTGTGTGTGTGTGTGTGTGTGTGTGTGTGCGTGCTCAGGGTGTCTGACTCTCTGTGATCCCATGAGTAGCCCACCAAGCGCCTCTGTCCGTGGATTTCCCAGGCAAGAATACTGGGGTGCGTGGCCATTTCCTCTTCCAGAAGGTCTTCCCGACCCGGGGATCAAACCGTATCTCCGCTGTCTCCTGCGTTGGTACATGGATTCTTTACCACTGAGTCCCCTGGGAAGCAAGTGTCTCTTTCTCATCTAAACTCTTCTCAAGAGCAGCCCTCTGGCCCAAGCTTCTGACCTCTCCACGGCCTCCCTGTCGTTCCCCCAACATGAGAAGCCGTGGGCTGTGACCTCACCATGTCTTCCGCTTGAGAAGGTCTTGGTGTGTCATGAGTAAGGATCGTGGCTCAGTCCCTCCCAGAGGGGCCGTGCCGAGCCAACCTGTCTAAAATGTGCTGTTTCCACAAGCTAGTCATTTACTTTGCTTTATTGCAGATGTTCAAGNTGACTGCAGCCATGAAATTAAAAGACGCTTACTCCTTGGAAGACAAGTTATGACCAACCTAGATAGCATATTCAAAAGCAGAGACATTACTTTTCCAACAAAGGTCCATCTAGTCAAGGCTATGGTTTTTTCAGTAGTCATGTATGGATATGAGAGTTGGACTGTGAAGAAGGCTGAGCACTGAAGAATTGATGCATTTGACCTGTGGTGTTGGAGAAGAGTCTTGAGAGTCCCCTGGACTGCAAGGAGATCCAACCAGTCCATCCTAAAGGAGATCAGTCCTGGGTGTTCATTGGAAGGAATGATGCTAAAGCTGAAACTCCAGTACTTTGGCCACCTCATGCGAAGACTTGACTGACTGGAAAAGACTCTGATGCTGGGAGGGATTGGGGGCAGGCAGAGAAGGGGACGACCGAGGATGAGATGGCTGGATGGCATCACTGACTCGATGGACGTGAGTCTGGGTGAACTCTGGGAGTTGGTGATGGACAGGGAGGCCTGGTGCTGCGATTCACGGGGTCGCAGAGAGTCGGACACAACTGAGCGACTGAACTGAACTGATTGTTTTCATTTTGAAGTACTCATAAAAATGTCTGTTATATATTTAAGTGTTTTTTTTAACTGTCTCAACAGTTAGAATTTAAGTTTCATGAAGGCAGAAATTTTTGTTGCTTTGATCGCTGCTCTTTCCTAGTGCCTGGAGTATCAGTGCTCCAGCACACCTTGTAGGCGTTCAGTGCGTGCGTTAGGCGGTGTCTGTAGCGGGCGTTCAGTACACTGAATGCGGGAGGTATCCAACACCAGCGCATGCTGAGGGTGCAGACGGGCGTGGCCGAGTATTCCGAGATAACCAAGCGGCCTCACACAAGGCAGGATGCATACGCGTATTCATCAGGCCACATCAGACATCTTAAAGTACATTTTTAAATAATTGTGTTTATTTGTTTCTTTGACGGTGCTGTATCTTCACTGAAGCGCGGGCTTTTCTCTAGGTGAGGCGAGCAGGGGCTACTCTCCAGCTGCGGGCCCGGGCCCCTCTCGTGATGATTGTGGGGGCTTCTCTCGTGATGATGGTGGGGGCTTCTCTTGGAACCCGGCTCTGGGCCCGCGGCCACCAGTAGGTGAGCACCTGCGCTCAGCGCTCGCAGCTCCCAGGCTCTCGAGTTCAGGTTCAGTGGTTGTGACCCACTGGCTTAGTTGCTCCGCAGCATGTGGGAATTTCCTGGGTCAGGAATCGAACCCACGTCTCCTGCATTGGCAGGTGGATTCTTAACCAGTGAGCCACCAGGGAAGACCTCTTAAAGGGCACTTTAACTGCACACCAGCTGTGCCTGCGATTGCCACGAACTGGATGCAGGTTTTGTTTCCCGGCTGTACGCGTCGTTTCCTGGGAAAGGGTGAGAAGGCTTTCCCGCGTTGCTTCCTTGTGGCCGTGGTCCCTGACCCCCTGCTCACCGAAGCCTGGGGAGCACAGCTGGGTTTCGCTGTGGGCGGGGATGTTCCTGGATGCAGGTCCAGGTTAGCTCCTCCGGTTCTGCTGCTGAAATCCAATTACACATCAAATAAGCAAAGGGCTGGAGGTGAGCCAGACACAGCACAGCCCCGGAAACCTGCTCGCTGGGGCCAGACAGCCGCCCGCTGTCTCCAGCTCTATCCAGAGCACCCTCTTTGTTTTGAATTCCTGGAGTGGAGCGAGCTGCCCATCTGCAGGATTTGATCCTGGGATTTTCTTTTTAACTGCCTAGTAACTGTGATCTCGAGCACAGGGCTTTTTTTCTCAGCTTCGGGCCGTTACTGCCTGTGTTATCTTCCTGCCTAGGAGTCTCTGGCTTCTTTTTGCTGATGCCCTGGAGGGATTTCTGAACTCTGATCCATTTCTTTTCTACACTGTGATGCTTTTTCCTTTTTTTTTTTTTTTCCCTTCTGGACTATTCCTGCAGCAGCTATAGCCTTTAGCTCTTAGGCACTGACTTCCTTTCTTTGCTTTTCTGCTTTTCTGTCTTTGGTGGACCAAATATTTCCCGACTGCAAGAATAAGACACTCCAGAACCCAGTGTCCGAAGCTGCCTGGGTTTCTATTCTGAGCCCTGTGTGTTTGGTTCCCTGCCCTGCCCCTCACATCTCTGAGCCCAGGATGGCACAGTTGGCATACAGCGGCACCTTCCGCGGCTTGTCCATTTGCTGGGTATGAACAGTTCCAGGACATGCTTGAGCTGCCTTTTCAGAGAAGCAACCCTGCCTTTGAAATTATGTTTTAAAAGCTCTCAGATGTCTGGGTCCATATCTCTGCTTGAAAAGGAATAAAAGGAGAGAGAGAATGTGCTGGGTGTATCAAAGCAGAGCACATCTTTCTTCCCTGGCCGCCCTTCCCGTCTCCAAGCGCTCTGTCCGCAGGGATGCAGAGCAGGCATCTGCTTTGAACCAGAGGGGCTAGTGTGACTACGGTCAGTGTGGGGTGCTCTCGTTGGATGAGCCTGGGCTTTCTGACTTCTCCAAAGTCAGGCTCGGCTCATCCAAACTTGTCCCAGTTTTCTTGGGGCTTTCTTGATTTTAACACTGAAAATCATATATTCTAGGCAAACTGGGACGGCTGGCCGTCCAGACAGCTGTGAATGCCTCCTATGTGCCAGCCTGCCTCTTAGGAAGTCTCCGGTTCGGCCAGCCCGTCCTTTTCTCAGCCTCATCTGCATTTTTCTCCCTTCTGCTTAGGTAGACCTTTGAAGGTTGCCCTTTCGTCAACGATTTCACATTCATGCTGGTCTTGGTTGTCCTGAACATTTGACCCTCTGTTAATCTGATTTTATTCTCTGACTTGACCTTGGTCTCTCATAGATCCAAAATGAAACTGCATTTGGAGTGACAATAAGAACTGAATGTGGGTAACCTTAGGGAGGACACTCACTCACAGAGGAGAAGAGGTGCAGATTGCAGGGGCCGCCAAGAGGGGCTGTGCCCCACCCGCCACAGCGCGGGGCGAGGCGCCCTCAGATTAGCACAAGCTGTTAAAAATGTCAGAAGCAGGTGTTTCTCTTTTTTTTCCTTTTTCATTCTGAGCTTCAAGCTAACATGGGCATTCAGCTAAGTCCCTCCCAGGTGCTGAAACAGTACGTGGGATTTCAGGGGCGATTATTGCTGAACGCGTTGTAGGGCCAGTGCCCCTGCCAGGTAGATGTTATGAAAGAGTGTGTGTGGGTGCAGGACCAAAGAATCGGGGTGACAGTTTTTCCTTTACAAGACCTCTTAGAAGCCTATTAAGGCCATCAGAAGCCAGTCACGGGGCTAAATGCATTCACAATATAGTTAACAACCCAGTGAGGAAGACTGGACTAGGAATCCTAGCATGATCAGCCGAGTCCCAGGTCAGAGAAAACGCCAGCATTGCCCGAGGAGTCCCACCACGGTGCCACCCCTGTCCTGCGATTGGCTCCTACTGAGTCATCGTGGAGTGAAGCTGGATGTCTGGATGTTTAGACTCAGAGATTTAGATCTTGGCTTAGGCACATAAGAGAAATGCTTGGTCAGATTCTCTAAGATGAAAGAGAGTGTGTTCTTTGGTGTGGTTCTTTATTCATTAGAAATATGAGTGTTTCCCAGGCCCCAGACAAGCCCTCGGAAGAGAATGGAGAACAGGAACAGCAGAAAGCCAGCGTCCCTGCCCTGCGGGATCTCAAGCTCCCCGGGAGGGTCAGAGACAAATAACTGACAAGTCGAAGTAAAAGCACCAGTGGGATGATGCCGTGAAGGAGAGGGACCAGGGTTTCTGAAAGCAGACAGTGGGAGAATTGGAACCGGTCATGTGGCTTCCCTGAAAAGTGGAAAACTGGACTCAGATGAATGGTATCGAGCCGTGCCCAGGGCCCAGTCTGTGCCGGGCGCTGCCCACAGCTTCACCGGCACTTTCCCGATCAATTCTCACGTATCACATTCGGGAGGTGGGCAGTTAGCCTTCCAAACTGCCTTTGCTCTAAGAAGAGTGTTCCAGCATTTTCTGTAGCCGGGGGGGCCCCTCATCACCAGTTACCTAAGAGGGGCTAGTCCCTTCAGACCCCTGCGGTGGAGTCGAAGGGGAGCAGGATTCGTCGCCACATGTGAATCTTGGTATAGATTCTGTTTTATGATTTCGGTTATTTTCGGCTGTGCTGGGCCTTGGTTGCTGTTTGAACTTTCCTCTGGTCGCCGCCAGCGGGGCCTGCTCCCGAGGTTTGTGTGGGGTGGGCTTCTCACCGCGGTGGCTTCTCCTGCTGTGGAGCTCAGCTGCAGACGCCTGCGCTCAGGACTCGCGGCTCCCGTTTCCAGAGCGCAGGCTCGATGCTTGGGGCACACGGGCCTGGTTCGCCGCCGCATGTGGGATCTTCGTGGATCAGGGATCAAAGCCGTGTCTATTGTTTCTCTCCTGTTAATCTTTTATTACAAAGGAGGCTAAGGACTTGGAAAGGTACGAGTAGGGGTTTCCTGTATTCCTTCCCACAGAGCTTCTCTCCTGGACTCTATAACCTTGCCTGGAGATTCTGCAAAAGTTGTTGCTGTTCAGTTGCCAAGTCGTGTCCAGCTCTTTGTGATGGTGTAGACTGCAGCACGCCAGCCTTCTCTGTCCTCCTCTGTCTCCAGGAGTTTGCTCAGATTCATGTCCATCGGGTCGGTGATGCTATCCAACCATCTCATCCTCTGTCGTCCCCTTCTCCTCCCGCCTTCAATCTTTCCCAGCATCAGGGTCTTTTCCAATGAGTCAGCTCTTCACATCAGGTGGCCAAAGCAATGGAGTTTCAGCTTTAGCATCAGTCCTTCCAATGAATATTCAGGACTGATCTCCTTTAGGATGGACTGGTTGGATCTCCTTGCAGTCCAAGGGGCTCTTGGGTCTTCTCCACCACAGTTCTTTGGTGCTCAGGCTTCTTTATGATCTGCAAAAGTACAAGTCCTGCAAAGACTAAAGCTCAGGTGTTACTTGAATGAGTTTATTTATCCTCAATATACAGAGCAGAAAATTTGGCCTAGAGAGGTCAGGCAGGGTGCCTGTCGCTAGTTAGGGGCAGAGGCGCAGCTGGAGCCGAGCGGTCTGGCCCTCGGCATCCTCCCAGGGAGGAAGCGGGGTGCGTGCAGGTCTGAGGGTGCAGCGAGTGCACAAGCTCGCCCGCACGGCTCGCCGGCTCGGGCCTCGCACGTGTGTCCCGTGTGCGCTGCCTCAGGGGCCTGTGTGTTGCCCCTAAAAGCAGAATCCAGGGAGGGCCCACCTCCTTCTCAAGAGAAGGCAGAGAGGGGCCGCAAGACATCATACCTGGCCCCTCAAGACCGTCTGTCCTGCTGATAAAGCTGCAGACAGGCGTGTCCAGCCTCCCGACCCAGACCTGACGTCCCGGCGCCCGGAGCGCCTGCGGGCCCGCAGTCCTCCTGGGAACCTCAGCGGCGCCTCCTGAGAGCCGCGCGGCGCCAGGGACGTTCACACAGCACAGGCACGAAAGCCTGAAGCCTTGAGGCTGCGCCCACCCGGACCGGATTGAATGCTTTAAGTGACTTTGGGGCTGCTTAGAGAAAGCAGTTCACATAGGCTGCTGTGCTGTTGGGGGGAGCGGGGAGGACGGTTCGAGCTTTTTTTCTTTTAAACTTTCTCTTCCCTTTAGCTTGACAGCTGCAGAGGCCTTCAGGAGGCCAGCCCTTTTGATAAATCCCGCGTGTGAGTTTGCTGACTCCAGCTGCGCTGACTCAGGCTGCTCGCGGCTACCCGGGCCTCACGCCGGGAAAGGCCCTGGGAGGGCGGGACGGTGAGGCGGTCTCTGTGCTCAGGCTTCCCAGCCCTGCGGTGCGGCGGTCATTCTAGCTGCTTAATTGCTAAAAGAAGAACTGGGCAGTGCTCAGAAGCTTTGCCCTGCCATACTTCGATGAAAATGGACCCTCGAGGACCGAGATGACAGCACACAACAATTACACACATGCACACACACATGTACATACAGCACACGTATGCATGAACACACAACACACATACATGCACAGCATGCATACACAGAGAGACATGCAAACACAGACGCATGTACATACAGACATGTCCACACATATATACACATACATAAGATTGTGGGGAGACACATCAGAAACCTCAGATATGCAGATGACACCACCCCTATGGCAGAGAGCAAAGAGGAAGTAAAGAGCCTCTGGATGAGGGTGAAAGAGGAGAGTGAAAAAGTTGGCTTAAAGCTCGACATTCAGAAAACTAAGATCATGGCATCCAGTCCCATCACTTCACTGCAAATGAATGGAGAAATAATGGAAACAGTGAGAAAATTTATTTCTTGGACTCCAAAATCACTGCAGATGGTGAGTGCAGCCATGAAATTAAAAGACACTTGCTCCTTGGAAGGAAAGTTATGACCCACCTAGATAGCATATTAAAAAGCAGAGACATTACTTTGCCAACAAAGGTCCGTCTAGTCAAGGCTATGGTTTTTCCAGTGGTCATGTATGGATGTGAGAGTTGGACTGTGAAGAAAGCTGAGCACTGAAGAATTGATGCTTTTGAACTGTGGTGTTGGAGAAGACTGTTGAGAGTCCCTTGGACTGCAAGGAGATCCAACCAGTCCATTCTAAAGGAAATCAGTCGTGAATATTCATTGGAAGGACTGATGCTGAAGCTGAAACTCCAATACTTTGGCCACGTGATGCAAGCAACCAACTCATTGGAAAAGACCCTGATGCTGGGAAAGATTGAGGGCAGGAGGAGAAGGGGATGACAGAGGATAAGATGATTGGATGGCATCACTGACTCCATGGACATGGGTTTGGGTAAACTCTGGGAGTTGGTGATGTACAGGGAGGCCTGACATGCTGCAGTCCATGGGGTCACAAAGAGTCACACATGACTGAGCAACTGAACTGAACTGACATATTTATTTATTTTATTTAGCTCGGTTTTATTGTTAGTTTTGAAGAGGTGATATGTGTATAAGATAAATATTCCAAATGGACTTGATTATTTTTCACATTAGGAATCACTCTCCCCGCTTCCCTCCCATCACACTGTTTTCTAGAGATAACAACATGGTGAATTTCTTCTAAAATTTTCCAGAAATATGTGTTTATCTAAAACATATTTTTCCATTCTCTAATGTATATTTTTATGCACACATAGTAGCTGCTGCTGCTAAGTCACTTCAGTCGTGTCTGACTCTGTGACCCCATAAACGGCAGCCCACCAGGCTCCCCGGTCCCTGGGACTCTCGGGCAAGAACTCTGGAGTGGCTGCCATTTCCTTCCATTCTGCAGCGTCGGCTCTCAGCCTGAAATCACGGCCTCTCACTTAGGGGGTGCCTTATTCCTTTTAAGGGCTGCATAATATTCCTTCAAACAGATGTATATCCCACTAACATATCTTGTACTGTTAATGATGTCTCAGGTTTATTTATCCTATTTTTTTTGCTATTGCAAGCAGTGTCTCAATCTTTCAGTACTTCACTGCATACCTTTGAACATGTATTTTGTGTACATATTTGTAATATCAATTAATCAAGTTGTAATAGCTGTTTTTTAAACATCACATGCTGATTTTCTTCTTACTGAGAGGAGAAATGGAGAGAACTTAGTGAAATAGGCATTTCATGTATCTCTACTCTTGCAACAAATTCATGGCCCCATGAAGTCCAAGGGCTCACTAATTTTTTGTTAAGTGAATTAAACAAGCAAAAGCTGCCGTTTTTGAATTACATACAATATATAAAATACTTTGATTTATAGATGTCATTAATGTATAGAAACATTACCCTTGTCTGTACATCAGGAAAGGAGACACACAGTCTGAAAGATCGGAAGGCACAGTGTCGTCTTTGACATTCAGCTGCTTGGAATGCAGATCTATACGCTGCTTCTTCTAGCTCCACTCTCAGGCTCTGACTCAGGGACTCCCCTTTGTCTCCACTTGCATAAGATGAATGCTGATTTGCAAGAGAAAGTATTGGACACAAGAATCAATAAGACTGAAATGATACCTAACATGCCTTAAAAGCTTATTACATGAGACCTGTTATCAAGCTTACTGAGGACAGTCACGGTAGGAGGCTCAGTCTATTGCTGTTGCCGTTTTAGATTAGAAAAAGAAAAGCGAAGCTAAGCAACGTCAGTAACTTGCCTGGCGTCACAGGAGCTAGTAAGGAAGACTCACCTCCAGATGGGACTGTCTCCAGAGCCCCAAAGTCTTAAATGTTACTCCTCTATGGAAATTAAAATAAATATGACACAGATACCTTTGAAGACCTTGAAGATAACATGGATCGTTTGTGCTGAATCCCAAAGGCATCTGTATTTCCCGCAGGTTCCTGTCCTTTATTTTCAAAAATCTTCACTATTCCTCCTGAGGAATCTGTCTCAGCTTCTACTGTAATATGAGCTCTCCTATAGCGACTATTCAATTGTTTAATAAATATCTGTATTTTTTAAGTGACAAACTCACCAGAATTGGCCATTACTTAATAATCACAAACACCAAGCTTATGAATATTTCATGCTCACTCATTTCTGCTGAGACTGTAAGCAACCCACACTTCTACAGCTATGGATTATGCAGGGAACAATGGAAAGCATATGTTTTGTGTGTTTTCTTTAACAATTTGATGATGGAAGAACACCTGGCGGTGTTGGAGATAATGTAAGAAATGGCCGCCTTTTGTCGTTTGAGTGCTTGAAATAAAAATCTCAAATGGCAACTTGTAATCCAAACCACAGTAATTATAGAAGACTATATAAAAAGGTATACATTTGAAATTCATAAATCTAAATGAGTCTATCTGCAAGTAAGTAAACTTTATTCAATTTTCCGCAGCAACTACCCATCAACGCCCTCACCCAAAATACCACAGACGCTGTAGCGCTCAAATGTTAAAAAGTTTCAAGTTTGGGATTCAGTTGTTTCTTTGTTGTCTCCTGTTTTGTTTCCATCAGTTGATAGTGGAGTTGTTGTGATGTGAGAGAGCAGAGCACAGCTGAAAGCAAGTGCAGAACAGGGGGCCTGTGCAGGATGCGGGTACAGGAAAGGTTCCTCCAAGAAGAGTGTTTAAACTCTTGATGATGGCGGGTGATGGCAGGATCCCGAGGAGGCTACTTGGCAGGAAGGCAGGGTGTGGAGGAGGTGACAGACATGGGAAGAGCCCATGGGAGAAGCAGGGCACTTTCTTGAAGCTGGAGAGAGCCAGGGAGGTGATCAGTTCAGTTCAATCACTCAGTCATGGCAGACTCTTTGTGACCCCATGGACTACAGCACGCCAGGCCTCCCTGTCCATCATCAATTCCTGGAGCCTACTCAAACACATGTCCATCGAGTCAGCAATGCCATGCAACCATCTCATTGCTCAGTGAATGAAAGGAAGAGCAGCGTGAGATGGGCAGGAGCCGGATCCTGCAGAGACTAACAGACCATGAATCACAAAGAAGGTGAAATTATTTGTTCTCAGTTCAGTTCAGTCACTCAGTCGTGTCTGACTCTATGACCCCATGAATTGCAGCACGCCAGGCCTCCCTGTCCATCACCATCTCCCGGAGTTCACTCAAACTCACGTCCATCGAGTCCATGATGCCATCCAGCCATCTCATCCTCTGTTGTCCCCTTCTCCTCCTGCCCCCAATCCCTCCCAGCATCAGAGTCTTTTCCAATGAGTCAACTCTTCGCATGAGGTGGCCAAAGTACTGGAGTTTCAGCTTTGGCATCAGTCCTTCCAAAGAAATCCCAGGGCTGATCTCCTTTAGAATGGACTGGTTGGATCTCCTTGCAGTCCAAGGGACTCTCAAGAGTCTTCTCAAACACCACAGTTCAAAAGCATCAATTCTTTGGCGCTCAGCCTTCTTCACAGTCCAACTCTCACATCCATACATAACCACTGGAAAAACCATAGTCTTGACTAGATGGACCTTTGTTGGCAAAGTAATGTCTCTGCTTTTGAATATGCTATCTAGGTTGGTTGGTAGCTTGATAGGGATTGCATTGAATCTATAGATTGCTTTGGGTAGTGTACTCATTTTCACTATATTGATTCTTCCAATCCATGAACACAGTATATTTCTCCATCTATTTGTGTCCTCTTTGATTTCTTTCACCAGTGTTTTAAAATTTTCTGCATATAGGTCTTTTGTTTCTTTAGGTCGATATATTCCTAAGTATTTTATTCCTTTCCTTGCAATGGTGAATGGAATTGTTTCCTTAATTTCTCTTTCTGTTTTCTCATTGTTAGTGTATAGGAATGCAAGGCATTTCTGTGTGTTGGTTATATATCCTACAACTTTGCTATGTTCATTGATTAGCTCTAGTAATTTTCTGGTGGAGTCTTTAGGGTTTTCTATGTATAGGATCATGTCATCTGCAAACAGTGAGAGTTTTACTTCTTCTTTTCCAATCTCATTCCTTTTCTTTCTTTTTTCTGCTCTGATTGCTGTGGCCAAAACTTCCAAAACTATGTTGAATAATAGTGGTGAGAGTAGGCACACTTGTCTTGTTCCTGACTTTAGGGGAAATGCTTTCAATTTTTCACCACTGAGGAAAATGTTTGCTGCGGTTTTGTCATATATAGCTTTATTATGTTGAGGTATGTTCCTTCTATTCCTGCTTTCTGGAGGGTTTTATCATAAATGGATGTTGAATTTTGTCAAAGGCTTTCTCTGCATCTATTGAGATAATCATACGGTTTTTATTTTTCAGTTTGTTAATGTGGTGTATTGATTTGTGGATATTGAAGAATCCTTGCATCCCTGGGATAAAGCCCACTTGGTCATGATTTTTTTAATATGTTGTTGGATTCTGATTGCTAGAATTTTGTTAAGGATTTTTGCATCTATGTTCATCAGTGGTATTGGCCTGTAGTTTTCTTTTTTGGAGNAAGAATCCTTGCATCCCTGGGATAAAGCCCACTTGGTCATGGTGTATGATCTTTTTAATGTGTTGTTGGATTCTGATTGCTAGAATTTTGTTAAGGATTTTTGCATCTATGTTCATCAGTGATATTGGCCTGTAGTTTTCTTTTTTTGAGGCATCTTTGTCAGGTTTTGGTATTAGGGTGATGGTCGCCTCATAGAATGAGTTTGGAAGTTTACCTTCCTCTGCAATTTTCTGGAAGAGTTTGACTAGGATAGGTGTTAGCTCTTCTCTAAATATTTGGTAGAATTCACCTGTGAAGCCATCTGGTCCTGGTCTTTTGTTTGCTGGAAGATTTCTGATTACACTTTCAATTTCTGTGCTTGTGATGGGTCTGTTAAGATTCTCTATTTCCTCCTGGTTCAGTTTTGGAAAGTTGTACTTTTCTAAGAATTTGTCCATTTCTTCCAAGTTGTCCATTTTACTGGCATATAGTTGCTGGTAAGTAGTCTTTTATGATCCTTTGTATTTCTGTGTTGTCACTGCTGGGCATACACACTGAGGAAACCAGAATTGAAAGAGACATGTGTACTCCAATGTTCATCACAGCACTGCTTATAATAGCCAGGACATGGAAGCAACCTAGATGTCCATCAGCAGATAAATGGATAAGAAAGCTATGGTACATATACACAATGGAATATTACTCAGCCATTAAAAAGAGTACATTTGAATCACTTCTAATGAGATGGATGAAACTGTAGCCTATTATACAAAGTGAAGTAAGCCAGAAAGAAAAACACCAATACAGTATACCGACACATATATATGGAATTTAGAAAGATGGTAACAGTAACCCTGTATGTGAGACAGAAAGATACACAGATGTATCAGTTCAGTTCAGTTCAGTCACTCAGTCGTGTTCGACTCTTTGCGACCCCATGAATCGCAGCACTCCAGGCCTCCCTGTTCATTACCATCTCTCGGAGTTCACTCAGACTCACGTCCATCGAGTCTGTGATGCCATCCAGCCATCTCATCCTCGGTCGTCCCCTTCTCCTCCTGCCCCCAATCCCTCCCAGCATCAGAGTCTTTTCCAATGAGTCAACTCTTCGCATGAGGTGGCCACAGTACTGGAGTTTCAGCTTTAGCATCATTCCTTCCTTCCAAAGAAATCCCAGGGTTGATCTCCTTCAGAATGGACTGGTTGGATCTCCTTGCAGTCCAAGGGACCCTCAAGAGTCTTCTCCAACACCACAGGTCAAAAGCATCAATTCTTCGGTGCTCAGCCTTCTTCACAGTCCAACTCTCACATCCATACATGACCACACAGATGTATAAAACAGTCTTTTGGACTCTGTGGGAGAGGGCGAGGGTGGGATGGTTTGGGAGAATGGCACTGAAACGTGCATATTATCATATGTGAAACAGATCGCCAGTCCAGGCTCGATGCATGATACAGGATGCTCAGGGCTGGTGCACTGGGATGACCCAGGGTGATGGGATGGGGAGGGAGGTAGGAAGGGGTTCAGGATGGGGAACACATGTACACCCATGGCGGATTCATGTCAGTGTATGGCAAAACAATTACAATATTGTAAAGTAATTATCCTCCAATTAAAATAAATAAATTTATATTTAAAAAATAAAATTAAAAGTTAAAAAAAAAAAACTAAGAATGTGAACATCTGCCCAGGAATGGTCGCAAGCCACTGAAGGGTGGAAAATCTGGGGAGAGACACGATCTGAGTCCTGTTTATAAAGATCTTGATTGTTCCAGCTGCTAGGTGCTGAGTGAGAGATGGAGAGAGAGAGGGGGGTTTAGGGCACACGTGCCTGAGTCCAGGCATGTATGATGATAATACTGGTCTGAAGGGCTGGATCAGAAGAATGAAAGTGAGCTGGAGAGATGTGCTTGGACTTGAGAGCAATTGTGGACATGAAATACACGAGGCAGAGTGATGGATTAGATGTTGGCAGTGAAAGAGGGCAGAGAAGGCAATGGCACCCCACTCCAGTACTCTTGCCTGGAAAATCCCAAGGATGGAGGAACCTGGTAGGCTGCAGTCCATGGAACTGCACAGAGTCGGACACGACTGAAGTGACTTAGCAGCAGCAGCAGCAGTGAAAAGAGGGAGTGTCAAGAGTGACTTGGAGATGATCATTCTGCAGCCTGGGGAGACTGTAAGCTCTGTTTCAGACTTCATAACATTATTTCAAAATTTCCTATTTCCTGGGAATTTGTAGCAAGAAGAGAAAAGCATGTGTACAAAGGACCACTTCCAAACTGTGCTTCCCAATGCCAGGCTTTTTAGCCACATTGTTGTGGCAAAGGTCACTCGTCCTGTTAAGGTCACCACTCGTCCCTCGTGGCTGCTGTGATGCCTGGGCAGACGGCAGGAACCCAGTAATGAGTCTGTTAGAGCAGATGAGCCATGTTCCAGTCTGGCACATGAGAGTCCTGGGGAGGAGGCTCTTCTTCCCTCCCCTCTCTTTATTTCTTTCTGAACTTGCACCTAAGTTTCTCATTTATGGACTATTTTATGGAGTTAGGTAAACTGATTGGAGAAGGAAATGGCAACCCACTCCAGTGTTCTTGCCTGGAGAATCCCAGGGACGGGGGAGCCTGGTGGGCTACCGTCTATGGGGTCACACAGAGTCGGACACGACTGAAGTGACTTAGCAGTAGCAGCAGGTAAACTGATACTAAAGTTCATATGGAAAAACTAGTATATAAGTAGAGCCAGGAAAAAATAAACTTTGAAAAGTTAAAAGCTCTGATGAGGGCTAGTCCTAGCAAACATTAAAACACACAGCATCTATGAGTAAATCAGCACGGGATGGATACACAGATAGACTGACAGAGCAGTGAATGGGGCTTCCCAGGCAGCACAGTGGTGAAGATCCACCTGCCAATGCAGGAGACACCAGAGACATGGGGACGATCCCTGGCGCAGGAAGATCCCCGGAAGGAGGAAATGGCAACCCACTCCAGTACTCTTGCCTGGAGAATCCCATGGACAGAGGAGCCTGGCAGGTTACAGTCCATGGGGTCAGACATGACTGAGCGGCTGAACAGACACTCACAGACCAGTGAAACAGAAGAGAAAGCCTAGCATAGTCCAAGATCTTTATGGAAATTTAGAATATAATGAAGGTAGCATCTCAAAGCACTGAGATAAAGAATGGCTTTTTAATAAATGATATTGGGAAAACTGAGTAGCCATCTGGAAAATTGTAAAATTGGGTCCATATTTCACACCATAAGAAAACACTCCAAATAGATCAGGGGTCTAGACTAAAAATGTGAAACTATGAAAGTACTTGAAGAAAACATGGGTAAATTCCACTTCCGCCATACTGGAAAGAAAGCCTTCCAACTGTGACTTCAAATCCAAAAGTAAGACAAGAAAAGATTGATAGATGTACTGCAGTAAGAGAAAGAAGTTACACGGGGGAACCCCAACAGCAACATACATGAAATCAAAAGATCACTAAAAACCAAAAGACAATATGTATAAAATATACCCCAGCAACGTCTCCAGTAGATTAAAATCTCCCAGAAATTGAGACACAAAGGGGCAAAAAGCTGATATTTTTAAATTTCAAAGAACAGGGACAGGGTTCTTTGGTCTAGTGTTTAGGACTGAACAGTTTCAACTCCAGGGCCCGAGTCCAGTCCCTGGTCTGGGGACTGAGCTCCCAGCTCCTACGAAGCCTGGCCGCAGAGACTGCTCTGGAACGTGTGAAGGACGAGTCACTCATAATTGTGTGCGGCTCGGTCGCCTCAGTTGGGTCCAGCCCTTGGTGACCCTGTGGACTGTAGCCTACGAGGCTCCGCTGTCAGTGAGATTCTCTAGGCAAGAACTCTGGAGTGGGTTGCCACGCTCTCCTCCTCAAGCATGATTAGAAAAATGAGAATTAAAATACTGACTCAGAATTCATCACCTTCACAGCGGCACCAATTTAACAGTACATTCTGTTGTTGAGTTTGTGGGAGACAGGAGCTCTCAGACATTGCTGTGGGATTCTGATGGGGGAATTGGGCAAAATCTGACAAAACTACACACACGTGTGCCTTTGACCCCACAGTTCCTCCTCTGGAAGTATGCTCTGAAGGTGCAGTCCCAACAAGATGAACATATGTTTGCCCAAGGCTGTCCATTACAGCATTGTCTGTCATTGCAAACTTTGGGAGAAAACTTAAATGTCCATTCGTAGGAGAGGAGTCGACAAATGGTGTGCGTCCACAAACACGGAGCATTGTACAACTGTTAAGAGAGGGAGGGCGAGTTCTGCAGTTTGATTCGGAGGGATTTCCAGAAAACGCTGTGAAGTAACGAGAGCCCAGTTCAGAAAAAGACCTGTAGTGTATTCTTCAAGTAAGAAAAAAAAGGCTCTCAAAGATGCATAGATCCGCTCATTTGTGCAGAGGGAATGCAGGACAGACAAATAGGAAAGGAAACAGGCCCTCCAGGGGTTAAGGTTAGGGATAAATAGGAAAGTAAACAGGCCATCCAGGGGGTGGGGTTAGGGATAAATAGGAAAGGAAACAGGCCTCCAGGGGGTGGGTGAGGAAAGGGTGGAAAGAAGTTGAAAATGGGCCAAAGCAACAGGAAAGAAGGGAGAGACGCTTCTGAGGAGGCTCTGGGCTTCGCCGCTCAGAACCAGCGCCACGAAACACACACACACACAAATGAACACATAAGCAAAACATCTGTTTATCAGCAAAGCCAAGCAGGATGTGAGGGGAACCCAAATCTGGGTGTAAGTGATACGTGATACGTGAATGCGGCTGTGTCACAAATGAAGGTGCAGAAGAAGGAGCAACCCAAGTCACTTTGGGAAAGAGAATTTTAAGTGGATATTATAAGGCCCACGGAAAATAAGAACTGTTTTAATGCTGGTCTTGACTTTGTAAATCTGTTTCTCATGGAAGAATGTGTGAGCAATTCTAAACTACTTTTTTTGTGTGCATGAGGATAAAAAATTGTAACTATGTGAAGTGATGGATATTAACCAAACTTATTGTGATGGCCAATTCACGATATATATATATATATATATATATATGAAGTTACTTAACAGTACACCTTAAACTAATACAATATTATATGCCAGTTATATCTAAGGGGTGTGTCTATTGTGGTTTTAGAAACTAGATTGGTGAGACTAAGAGAAAACTGAGACAGAAGTAGAAATATTAATGCCAACCTCAGTATTTCAGCTTTATCTATAATCTGAGAAGCTATTTTCCCCCCACTGTGTATCATTTCCTACTAACATCACAAATGGGCATTCAGTAAATGTATTTGTTATAAGAGAAGAAAGGAGCAGATATTATTTAGAAAAAAGAAACTTGGGATGATTACAAAGGAAATGTGTATTCTCACAGTAGTTGGCATGACCTCAGAGTTAACAAACTTCCTGTAAAGACAGATAGTAGGCTGTGTGGACCAAGATGCAAAATCAAAGACACTATTAGGTACTTTCATCAAAAGAGAGAAGACAGATTTTGACAAGTCTTGGGTGAATTTCAAAATATTAAAAAATAAATTTATTCTTATTAAATAGCAAAAGGTTATTATTGTATTAAAATATACACATATAATTTTTATAATACTCAGCTATCATTACAAGAATAAAATTCTTGCTTGCAAGTGAGATAGCATTAATTGATTTTCAAAGTCAGTGTCCCCAGTTACACTCCAATAAAAAATAAATTTTAAAAAGTGACCAATGAAACTTGAAAACAATAAAACAAAACAATCAGTGTCCCCATCATCATAGAGATTGCAAGTGGGCATCTGTAAAAATAAGTTATCAGTTCACCAAAAACAGGTAGCTAGGAGAATTGTTCCCCAGGGCATATCTTGCCAGCCCCTGGCCTGACCCGGGCCTCCCAGTCCAACTTCACCTCTGCCATCCACCCCTCTGCTCACTCTGTTCAAGACCCAGCGGCTTTCTTTTCATCCCTCCAGCCCCTCAGGTTTCCCCCTGCTGCTGGGGTTGGAGGGGTCTTGACCCTTCCCGTTGCCTTGACCCTTCCCCAGCTCTGCACTTGATGAGTCATGTCATTTAAATCTAAGTTCAAATGTCAGTTTCTTAGGGAGGCTCACTCTGATCACCCCGTCTAAGAGACCAGTCCCCAACTCAACCACGTTCTATTGCCCGAGTTAGAGTCTTTATAGCTGTATCGCTCTACAATGTCATATCTATGTATTTGTTTGAAGGGTTTCCTGTCTACACCTCTAGCTTAAGGTCCATGACACAGAGGGTTAATGCTTGGTTCCAGCTAATGAATTCACCATTGTTTGGCGTGTAGTGACTTCCTAATAAACACCTGAATCAATAGTGACTGCAAACAGGAAAAGGGGCTTCCTGCAGCCCACATATGGCACGTGCAGGACAAGGGCAGCTGGGCAGGAAAGACGCAGCGGTCGCGGTGGTGGTTTCAGACGTGAAAAATGTCCCTGCTGTCTTGTTTGGATCCTGAGAGAAAGTGGAATGACCTTGAAATTCCTTGGTCAGGACATCCATTTCACAGCTGTCATTGACTTAGTTTAGGTCTGGAATCACTGCTGATGGTTCGCCTAGCTAATGGCCCACCTAGCTTGCACCTTGACCGCTGGAAGCAAATGAACACTGGATGAGGCAGACATTCACACAAACTGGTCTGCGTTCCATGAGAACTACAAAACAGCACAATGAAACGTCCGTCCTGCAGATGGCAGGACTCTACAGCTCCCCAAACAACCCGCGTTTTCAGGTCGCACATTAGTCTCTTTGTCGCTTTCAGTCGGTACGCTGTGTCCAGCTCTTCTGGGCCCCGTGGGTTGCAGCACGCCAGGCTCCCCTGTCCTTCACTGTCTCCTGGAGTTTTGCTCAGATTCACGTCCACAGAGATGGTGATGCTATCTTACCATCTCTTACCAAGAGTTGACTCTTTGCATCAGGTGGCCAAAGTATTGGAGCTTCAGCATCAGTCCTTCCAGTGGATATTCAGGGTTGAATCACTAGGTAGTCATTAGCCGGGAAGATGTGACTCAGTAGGTAGAAAGTTTATAAGATCACATGTTGGTAGCGAGTGTCTCTGAGAATAAAAGATTTCCTATTCTAAATGGAATGGTATTCTAAGTGGAGATGGTAAAATGCAAATGACTGAGTCTCAAATTTTAGTGTAAAAGCTGCTGGGTATACAGAGAAATGAGAAGAAAAGGGAAGCTGGAATTAGAAGATTCTAAAATTACAATTGTCACAAGCTGAGGGGAGAAAATTAGCCGTCTTACCAGACACTGCAGTGCGGAGAAAGCTTGTAAACTAGATTTATGGGAAAGCAACCTCAACATGGACAAAAAATCAACAGAAAAGGACAAAGTCAAGCACGCTTGTAACTAACCTTGGCGAGATCAGCTCTTTGATGGATTAAGTAGCCGACCCGGAGTGCGTGTCTGTCTAGCGATGATTAACTACTGAACCGAAAACAAATTTCTGTATAGTTTAGGACACCCATTTGCAAGAGCAACATATATTAAAACTTTTATAGAATAACCCTTTATATGAAAGTCAAATAAGGAAAACTTTTGCTTCCCGTCAATGAAGTCAACGGGGATGGTTCAAAATTGTTAGACAGCTTGCTTTCTTTCAAAATCTTATGAATAGTTTAAAAATTGTTTCATAAATACCAAAAATAAGACAATATCATCTACAATCTAATTTCCCTACTCTTCAACTGACTTCATTGCCTGGTCAATGTTCCTCTCTTTGTTTTATGCATGTAAGATATTATGCAGTTATGCTAATAGCTATCAAAAATAATCTTATATTCTGTATATTCATACTGTATCACAGACATTCTTACATTGCTGAATTGTCTTTATTGTTCTCATTTTTTATGACAACTGAAGAATCCATATCACCAATGCATGACTGTTCGTTTTTTTATTTTTTCCTAATTTTTCTTTATTAAAATATTATTGAAGTTTTATATTGTTTTTGAATGGAAGACATTTTAAATTTATTGTTTTATTACAGACTAGTTTGAAAGTAAAATCAACACAAGAAGAGAATTACTCGCAAAGTTGTTCTGGAAACACCCATGTTTTATTTATGTGCATCTTCAATTTCATGTCACAAAAAAGTATAGAGAGAACAGTGCATTCTGTACATCCCACTGACATTATGCCCAGCACACGCCGCTTCTACCCGGTGACAGTTTGGACCCTGTCCACACACACTGTGCCTCACTCGCAGCTGGTTTCTTCGGGTGATGCTCTGCACTCTGAGGCCAGCGCTTTACTGGCCTTGTGTCCTGATGTGGTACCCACCTCCCCCGCCGAAATGCAAGTGCACGAGGGCAGGGGCCTGGCCTGCCCGCTGCCGTCTCTGCAAGACCGCGGTGGTGCCGGACGCAGACGGGCCCTCAGTCAGTAACTGGGTGAATGCGAAAGTGAAGTCACAGGGGCTGCAAACTCAGTGTAGAGCCAAGTTTTTGTTTGTCGGTTTTTTGTTTTTAATGTTTATTGGGGTTAGTTTATTAGCGTCTGCTATACAGCAAAGTGAATCAATTATATGTACATATTTGTGTATATATAAAAGCTGAGAACCGAAGATTTGATGCTTTTGAACTGTGGTGTTGGAGAAGATCTTGAGAGTCCCTTGGACTGCAAGGAGATCCAACCAGTCCATCCTAAAGGAAATCAGTCCTGAATATTTATTGGAAGGTCTGATGCTGAAGCTGAAGCTCCAATAGCTTGACCACCTGATGTGAAGAGCTGACTCATTGGAAAAGACCCTGATGCTGGGAAAGATTGAGGGCAGGAGGAGAAGGGGATGACAGAGGATGAGATGGTTGGATGGCATCACTGACTCAGTGGGCATGAGCTTGGGTGGAGTCCAGGAGTTGGTGATGGACAGGGAGGCCTGGCGTGCTGTGGTCCACGGGATCGCAGAGTCAGACACAACTGTGTGACTGAACTGAACTGATATATATATATCCCCACCCCTTTTTAGCTTCTTTCTCCATGTTGGTCACTGCATATTGTTGAGAAGAGTCCCCTGGGCAGGGTCTCGTGTTGAATCCGAGATCTGGCTCCAGAGCTGTTCTCTGATACACCCAGTGGAGGGATGACCCCCGTGCCACCTTCCTTTCCCCGCTGTTCCCTCGATGACATAGTGTGTGTTTCTTAAAAGGTCTATAACTTCTTGTGGTTTCAAGGGACTCTACAGTAAATCTTCCCAGGCCCTCCAGAAAAAGGGAAATTTAGATTCCCAATATCTAGCAACTAAGAGCAGTCTATAGATGCTTAACTATTCTCAACTATAAATGTCATGAAACACTATTTTATGACACTGTTTTATAATATAGTGTTGTGAGCCTTGAAGTCACTTGGCAGATGACATAATATCAATTCTGTGAATTCCCAGCTGCACAACCTTGTACAAATCACTTCCTTCTTTCTCCCTAAGGTTCCTTTTCTGCAAAAAGGGGGAAAATAATAATGCTCTTTCAGATGTTTGCAGTGAGAACTGAGGATTAGGTTCAGTTCAGTTCAGTTCAGTCGCTCAGTCGTGTCCGACTCTTTGTGACCCCATGAATCGCAGCACGCCAGGCCTCCCTGTCCATCACCAAATCCTGGAGTTCACCCAGACTCGTGTCCATCAAGTCGGTGATGCCATCCAGCCATCTCATCCTCGGTTGTCCCCTTCTCCTCCTGCCCCCAATCCCTCCCAGCATCAGAGTCTTTTCCAATGAGTCAACTCTTCGCATGAGGTGGCCAAAGTACTGGAGTTTCAGCTTTAGCGTCATTCCTTCCAAAGAAATCCCAGGGTTGATCTCCTTCAGAATGGACTGGTTGGATCCCCTTGCAGTCCAAGGGACTCTCAAGAGTCTTCTCCAACACCACAGGTCAAAAGCATCAATTCTTCGGCGCTCAGCCTTCTTCACAGTCCAACTCTCACATCCATACATGACCACAGGAAAAACCATAGCCTTGACTAGATGGACCTTAGTCAGCAAAGTAATGTCTCTGCTCTTGAATATACTATCTACGTTGGTTATAACTTTTCTTCCAAGGTGTAAGCGTCTTTTAATTTCATGGCTGCAATCAACATCTGCAATGATTTTGGAGCCCAAAAAATAAAGTCTGACACTGTTTCCACTGTTTCCCCATCTATTTCCCATGAAGTGATGGGACCAGATGCCATGATCTTCGTTTTCTGAATGTTGAGCTTTATGGAGTTCACTCAGACTCACATCCATTGAGTCAGTGATGCCATCCAGCCATCTCATCCTCTGTCGTCCCCTTCTCCTCCTGACCCAATCCCTCCCAACATCAGAGTCTTTTCCAATGAGTTAACTCTTCGCATGAGGTGACCAAAGTACTTGAGTTTCAGCTTTAGCATCATTCCTTCCAAAGAACACCCAGGGCAATTCTCCTTTAGAATGGACTGGTTGCATATCCTTGCAGTCCAAGGGACTCTCAGGAGTCTTCTCCAACACCACAGTTCAAAAGCATCAATTCTTCGGCACTCAGCTGTCTTCACAGTCCAACTCTCACATCCATATATGACCACTGGAAATACCATAGCCTTGACTATATGGACCTTTGTTGGCAAAGTAATGTCTCTGCTTTTCAATATGCTATCTAGGTTCATAACTTTCCATGCAAGGAGTAAGTATTCTTTAATTTCATGGCTGTAGTCACCATCTGCAGTGATTTTGGAGCCCCCCAAAATAAAGTCTGACACTGTTTCCACTTTTTTTCCCATCTATTTCCCATGAAGTGATGGGACCAGATGCCATGATCTATGTTTTCTGAGTATTGAGTTTTAAGCCAACTTTTTCACTCTCCTCTTCCACTTTCATCACTTTTTAGTTCCTCTTCAATTTCTGCCATAAAGGTTGTATCATCTGCATATCTAAGGTTATTGATATTTCTCCTGGCAATCTTGATTCCAGCTTGTGTTTCTTCCAGTCCAGCGTTTCTCATGATGTACTCTGCATATAAGTTAAATAAGCAGGGTGACAATATACAGCCTTGACGGACTCCTTTTCCTATTTGGAACCAGTCTGTTGTTCCATGTCCAGTTCTCACTGTTGCTTCCTGACCTGCATACAGGTTTCTCAAGAGGCCCGTCAGGTGGTCTGGTATTCTCATCTCTTTCAGAATTTTCCACAGTTTATTGTGATCCACACAGTCAAAGGCTTTGGCATAGTCAATAAAGCAGAAATAGATGTTTCTCTGGAACTCTCTTGCTTTTTCCATGATCCAGCGGATGTTGGCAATTTGATCTCTGGTTCCTCTGCCTTTTCTAAAACCAGCTTGAACATCAGGAAGTTCACGGTTCACGTACTGCTGAAGCCTGGCTTGGAGAATTTTGAGCATTACTTTACTAGCATGTGAGATGAGTGCAATTGTGCGGCAGTTTGAGCATTTGGCATTGCCTTTCTTTGAAATTGGAATTGATATAAAAACAAGCTATACAACTGTATGTCTTGCATTTGCTTATATTTGGGGTACTGATTTTGTATGTAGAAAACATTCCATAAATATTTCCTATCATCGTCATCAGCATCATATAATGTTCACTTTTTTTTTTTTTTTTGCAAATCTAATTAACTTTCCACTTGTGGAATTAAAATACTGGACTTCACAAAGTATTTCCTTTACATAAATCGGACACATTCAAGGCTATTTTTTGACTGTTCATCTCATTTGCATTATACTCTGTGTCTTGCCTGGAAGAGAGCAGGATGACCAATATTTTGCTGGAAATGGTGCATAACTGTGGCTTTGAACATGCAAATGCATCATTCATGAGAATGTCATTCATCGTGCGTGCTCAGCAGGGGTGGAGGGTGTGGGTGTTAAGTGCTGCTGCTTTTGACTAGAAAAACCCCAGGGGCCAAATTATGTAAATTCCTATTGCACTCAGGATAGTATCCTGCCAGCCAGTGGACATAATAAATGTTGTTGATGTTGTAATGAAGACGCTTAAGTTTCTGATAAAATGACTTTTTTCTTCAGATGATTGCTTTAGGACCAAAGGCTTTCCTTGAAGGTGAAGGGGATTTGTTTTTACCTAGACTCATAAATTAAGTGCAAAAAAAAAAAAAAAACCACCCATGGCACAGACACTTCTCTCCGATGTAGGGGCGTTCATAGGCTGTAGCACGTTCTTTCTCACAGGCAACACCTGCTAGAAATCTTTTAGTAAGAAACATGACTTTTAGTAAGTCTTACTTTTAGTAAGAAACACTGACTCTGTGCCCACGTTTTCAGATTTTTTTTTCTTTTCTTCCAAAAACTTGTCAGGTAATGAGGGGCTGGTAAAATCTGCACATGTAATTTTGGTCAAGAAGATAATCCATTCTGTATGGATATAATCCCATACCAAAGGTTAAAAATGTCATATCCAAGAGCTTCACTGCAGACAGGGTGGCCAGGATCAGCTCTGCTGCAGCAACGTGCTTCAGAACCTTGGTGGTTTAACCGTAAGAGTGTATTTCCTACCCATGCAAATCCCATTCTAGTCTGTATCTCTTCATGGCCACTGTCTTGAAATGCTGATTCAGAGATTCAGACCGTTCTGCCTTTTGATCCCAACATCTCTTCGTTTGTGCTCACTAGGGGGGGAAAGGTGGAGCCTATAGGATTCACATCCATTCTGTGGTGCCTTGGTTTATTGACGGCCACAGAACAAAGCTGTGGTCTTAATGCCCCAGCTAACCTCAAGAAAAGTGGAAAAGGTTGGGGGGTAGTGTCACAAATATTTATGATCCTTAAGAGTATAAAGACACAGTTATAAAAACATAGTCTGAGAAATATCAGGGCTGGAGGATATTCCGAGGGCCTTCACAGGTGGCTTGGTGGTAAGGAATCTGCTGCCAAAGCAGGAGGCCCAGGAAATGCAGGTTCACCCCCTGGGCTGGAAGGTCCCCTGGAGAAGGCAGTGGCAGCTCACTTCAGTGTTCTTGCCTGGAGAATCCTACGGATAAAGGAGCCAGGCAGGGTTCAGTCCATTGGGTTGCAAAGAGTTGGAAAAAAATTTAAAAGACCAGAGGCATCCAGTTAACTAAGACACTATTGCCACCGTGACCCTCTAATTTCCCTACTTAGAAATTCTCAATGCACATTAGGCTGTTGTCAACTCTGAGAAACCATTCTACAAATAGGCATGGTTATCTTTGTTTAATGCAGTTTTATTTTTCAAACTCGATTGACCGTAGCATAATTCTTTTCACAACACCCGTGAACCTAATGTCCCATTGCACTCACTTTAGGCAAATATTCCATTAGGCATCTTGAAACACTAGCGCACAAAGCCTAATGGGCATTTTCTACATATTTGTCGCCAGAATATTATATGAATGAATGCAGAGTCACTTTCCAGAGCCAGGGGTGCCCAAGGAATCAAATTTTCCCAGAACCGAAGCTTTACCTGACACTAGCCCTAAAGCTGAAAAACAAGAACCCGAGGTCAGGCAACTACGTTTTGCTTTTAAGATGCTACACACTGGTTCTTATGGGTTTGTTGGTGTTTTTCCCCTTTGATGACCTGAGTGGTTTTTTTCTGTGTGTCATCAGCCACAGTTCATTTGCCCAAGATTTCACAGTGAAATCATCAGGGTGTTTTGCTCAGCATGTGCCATCAATCCCACACTTCCCTCTGCATGGGACTTTAGGAATAGAAAACAAACCCCTCCTTGTGATGGAGAGAACTGAAATTGTATGTTGTATAAGCTGTGCTGTAGATGGAGTTCCATGTTGAAAACCGTGAAGGCTCAACATAGGGAGACGCAGCAACAGAGACTGAGCTAGTGTTCCCATGCACGCCATCCAGTGCAGCGAGGTTCTGAGCAGTGCTCAGGCGTTGGAACAGCAGCTGATGGTTTGCCTTGAGTCCAGAGACTGGCTGGTTGTCAGCAGTGAACCACGGAATCTCATTGGAGAAAACAATACGGAACCAACCCTCTCTGCCATCTGATTTTCTGTAATCCAGAAGGGTGGTTATGGTGAATGATAGCACACAGAGGAAAGATTAAAGATAATACAGTGTTCACTCTCTGCATCAGAAGTTATTGCTTCTGGCACCGTGGAGGCGGGTTGTTGGTGCTGGCCATCGCTAGGAGGTGTTCCGTGAGTAAGTGGTACTGAGGAATAGAGTCGTCTGTGGGGAAAATGACAGCAATGAGCTGCTTGTAATGCTGTGCAAACTCAATGAATTTGATGAAACAGATTGCGGAACCGTTTCCTGGACGACCACTGGACACGATCGTTTGTGCTGAGACATGCTCACTCCTGGCGGCAGCGGATTCGACAGGGAAACTGCAGTTTCTGCTGCCAGCTTGCTGAGCATCTTGACAAAGAGGGTGACCGAGGAAAGAGCACGAGCCCCGCCCCCCCAGCCCCCCAGGTCAGCGGGGCAAGGGGAGCAGGATGACACGCCTCCCTAGCCCCAGAGACAAATGCTTGTAAAGCTTTTGTGAGATCTTATCCTGTATTCTCAGTGACCACACTACCTGAGGGGATTAAGGTATATACAGTACAGCTTCTTTAGTGAGGACCAGGTGGAAAGAGTGGCCATGGAGCAGTTGTCTGTAGAAGTTTGCAGCCTCCCGTCGAAGGCGCAAATGGAAAGCAGTCAGAATGTGGGTGCATAGAGACACGCCAGGCGGTGCACCAGGGCCCGCGGAGTCAGCTCTGGACACTTCCTTACTGCTCCTGACGATGCAAATGCAGACACTGAGAGTGATCGTGTAGAAATGTCTAACCGTTTGATAGTCATACTGAACCTCGTGTGAAACAAACGAATTTCATATGATTTGTGCCATTTTGAATTTTCACTTTTCTGGTAAGGTAAGTCTTTTTTAGTATACTTTACAAAAGTCCTCCCCAGATGGGTTGGGAATTTTCCCACAGACAGTTTAAGAATCGGGGCTTCCCTGGTGAGTCTACCTGCAATGCAAGAGACCACCTGCAAGGCAGGAGACCCAGGTTTAATCCCTGGGCAGGGAAGACCCCCTGGAGAAAGAAATGGCAATCTACTCCAGTATTATTGTCTGGAAAATCCCATGGTCAGAGGGGCTTGGTGGGCTACAGTCCACGGGGTTCCAAAGAATCAGACATGACTTGGCGACTAAAGCACCACCACCAGTTTCAGAATCAACGGATTGGAGTTGCAGGGGCAGGTTGAGTCTGCATTTCTTACAAGACTCGTGGCTTTTAAGAACAATACTAAGATGTTTACCTTTTGGTTTTCTCAACATTTGATAAGCAGATCCGATCCCATCATTATTGGGCTTCCCTGGTGGCTCAGAGGTTAAAGTGTCTGCCTGGAGTGCAGGAGACCTGGGTTCAATCCCTGGGTTGGGAAGATCCCCTGGAGAAGGAAATGGCAACCCACTCCAGTACTCTTGCCTGGAGAATCCCATGGAGGGAGGAGCCTGGTAGGCTACAGTCCATGGGGTCGCAAAGAGTCAGACACAACTGAGTGACTTCACTTCACTTCACTTCATCATTATTAAATAACTGTATATACCAGGAACCTCTCACATGAACTATTGCAAAATTAATAAAATATTTAGATAATCTATACCAACTTTTTTGCACGTTGCACAAGGAGAATGATCAATTAAGTTCAATATTGTAGAAGAATGAATGGACCTCCCTGGTGGTCCAGTGGTTAAGAATCTGCCTGTGGACGCAGGGGACATGGGTTCCATCCCTGGTCCAGGAAGATCCCACATGCCGTGGGGCAGCTGAGCCCCACCATGACTACCAACGCCCGCATGCCTAGAGCCGGTGCCCTCCAGCAAGAGAAGCCACCACAGTGAGAAGCCCGCACTCAACAGCAAAGAGTAGCCTCATTTCACTGCAACTAGAGAAAGCTCACATGCAGCAAGGGAGACCCAGCTCAGTCACAAATAAAGGAATAATCAAACAGAATGAATGGGTCAGGTGACAGCCAGCCTTGCTTCTTTCCTGTATGCAGTTTATACAGCAAATATTTGCTAATCGGTTTAGTCAAGGCTATGGTTTTTCCTGTGGTCATGTATGGATGTGAGAGTTGGACTGTGAAGAAGGCTGAGCACCGAAGAATTGATGCTTTTGAACTGTGGTGTTGGAGAAGACTCTTGAGAGTCCCTTGGACTGCAAGGAGATCCAACCAGTCCATTCTGAAGGAGATCAACCCTGGGATTTCTTTGGAAGGAATGATGCTAAAGCTGAAACTCCAGTACTTTGGCCACCTCCTGCGAAGAGTTGACTCATTGGAAAAGACTCTGATGCCGGGAGGGATTGGGGGCAGGAGGAGAAGGGGACGACCGAGGATGAGATGGCTGGATGGCATCATGGACTCGATGGATGTGAGTCTGAGTGATCTCCGAGAGATGGTGATGAACAGGGAGCCTGGCGTGCTGGGATTCATGGGGTCGCAGAGAGTCGGACACGACTGAGCGACTGAACTGAACTGAACTGAACTGAGCCATGTTGCAGATATGGTTCCAGCTGCTGAGGCTGAGCAAGTGAATAAAACTTGTCGAGGCTCCTGCTACAGGAAATTTATATACAATTGGGGCTAATCTGAGGTGGAATAGTTATAATTAATAAGTAAATATTGTGATCAATTTCCATGTCTCCAGATATCAAGTGTGTGGTTGTAGTCCCTAGTTTGTAGGAGCTATAAATTTAGAAATAATTGCAAATAAACACACTGAAGGCAGTAAAAAGGAATGAGATTACCTAAGGAAAGAGTACACATAGAGAAGAGGACTATGGGATGAGATCAGAGACACTCAGGCATGAGGAAGTTATGGAAAAGAGAAGAAGTTGGCAAAGGAGGCTGAGAAGGAGGGAGCAGCGGGACGGCGGTGTGGGGTTTTGGAACCGGGAGAAGAGAGTGGACCAAGAGGAAGGGCGCGCCAACTGTGTCAGACGCTGCTGGGGTCATGGACGGGAGCACGGGGACTTCCGGTTCAGAGAGTGGCAGTGGGAGGAGCTCCGTGGTGTCCAGCTGTTTGCGGCCCCATGGACGATACAGTTCACGGAATTCTTCAGGCCGGAGTACAGGAGTAGTTAGCCTATCTCTTCGCCAGTGGATCTTCCCCGTCCAGGAATCGAACCGGCGTCTCCTGCACTGCAGGCGGGTTCTTTACCAGCTGAGCTCTCAGGGAAGCCCTCGGATCCAGAAGTGCGGAGCTTATGGATGAGCAAGTAACGAGGCAATTGTGTGCAGAATGGCAGAGACGAAGTCCCGTGGAGGTGAGTTGGAAAGAGCCCAGCCAGAGGTGAACTGGAGAGGGGAACAGAAGCAAGTCTCCTCAGGAGTTATTACCCCAAGGGAGCAGACACACGGGCAATCACCGGTGGCAGAGAGACTTTATGTAAATTCTAAGAGCACTTCTTCGGGGAAAACATCAGGTAAGTAACTGACGGGTCATGAAGAGGGAAGGCCCGCTCCAGTGTGGGCTCACTGAGCTAGTTTGGGAGCAGAGGTAATGGGGCTGCTGGACGAGAACAGCTCCCAGCAGAGAGCCCTCTGAAGCAAGGGCGGGAGCTGAGGGACGGTCCGCTTGTCTAATCTGGGGCTACACTTTTTAAGTTCCCTAAGCGGTGCTTACCAGGCAAATCGCACAGACGTGTGTTTGCAAATGCAAACTCCTTTGTAATCTCAGGGAGCAATTTGTACACTCATACATTTCTTCACTCAAGTAATTAATACCGATACGTAAGTACTAAATTGATCGGCTCTCTTGCTTACAAGCTCTTCGCATTTCAGCTGCAGTTAGGAACCAGCAGAGACGGTTCTCTAAGGGAAGGGGTGCCGGGCAGCTTTGCGTCATCTCTTCTGCCCTCAGTTTTGCACTGATGAGTATCAACTAAAGTAGAAGGAGCGGCAGCAATACGCTTCTCATTTTTTTTTTTTTTTGCCTTTAGAACGTTTTATCCTAATGAAGGAAAAGTAAAATGTATCACATAATTATTCTATAATATATCTATTCTATAATATGTTATAATACAATATTACTTTAACAAAAATATAAATATATAACAATATGTAGCTGCAATTATATTTACATAATACAAATACAGAAATGTTAAAAAATACAAAACATTATATATACATCTGCCAAATGTGTGTGGAGAAGGCAGTGGCACCCCACTCCAGTACTCTTGCCTGGAAAATCCCATGGACGGAGAAGCCTGGAAGGCTGCAGTCCATGGGGTCACTGAGGGTTGGACACAACTGAGCAACTTCACTTTCACTTTTCACTTTCATGCATTGGAGAAGGAAATGGCAACCCACTCCAGTGTTCTTGCCTGGAGAATCCCAGGGATGGGGGAGCCTGGTGGGCTGCCGTCTATGAGGTCACACAGAGTCGGACATGACTGTAGTGACTTAGCCGCAGCAGCAGCAGCCAAATGTGTGTATATGTGTATATATACTACATGAATATAATATAAAATGTATTTACTTATGTATATTTATAAAATATATATGCACACATACGCACCTTTGACAAATACATAACACTTCCTATTTTCAGTTTTCTTTGCATTTTATTCCATATTTTGTCAGTCTGCATGTATATGTGCTCAGGTGCTCAGTTGTGTCTGACTCTTCCGACCCCGTGGACTGTAGCCCTCCAGGCTCCTCTGTCCCTGGGATTTCCCAGGCAAGAACACTGGAGTGGGCTGCCATTCCCCCCAGGAGATCTTCCCGACCCAGGGATGGAAGCTGCATCTCCTGTGTCTCCTGCACTGGCAGGTGGAGTCTTTACCACTTGAGCCACCTGGGAAGCCCCTTCATAAGTTTATACGTTGCTATATTTTGTACATAATATATAGTATATTTCTATATCATGGTACTTACTTACATATTACAATCTCAGAGGCATAATACTAAAGGAAAATTCTGGTCAGCTGTTTCATCGTTCGTTGCAGATACACCTGGTCGGTGGATGGTTCACTTCAGTCATGCTGGGTCCCAGACTTCTTCCCTCTTGTGACATTGCCTTCCTGTAGAGTCTTGGATAAAGCATGTCTTCTTAACTACTTTGGCCTAGCAGTGACCTATATCCCTTCCACTCACATTCCATCAGTGAGAAGTAGTTGTACGGCTCCTCTTAGATACAAGAAGCCTTGGGGATGACAGATATGTTTACTCTCCTCAGCCCATCTAGCACAGCTCTCTGCTGTGTAAGGAAACCACATCACTCTGGGGCCAGCCAGCTATCTACTACAGGGAATGAGCATTTCAAGGTCAAGGGCACTCACTTCAACACGTGGTCATTGCCTACACGGTATTTGAAAGAATTTAGAGTTCTTCTCCAGTAGTCATGTGTGAATGTAAATTGGACCAAAAAGAAGGCTGAGCACCAAAGAACTGATGCTTTTGAACTGTGGCCTTGGAGAAGACTCTTGAGAGTCCCTTGGACAGCTAGGAGATCAAACCAATCCATCCTAAAGGAAATCTACCCAGAATATTCACTGGGAGGACTGATGCTGAAGCTCCAATACTTTGACCACCTGATGTGAAGAGCTGACTCATTGGAAAAGACCCTGATGCTGGGAAAGATTGAGGGCAAGAGGAGAAGGGGGCAGTAGGGGATGAGATGGTTGGATGGCATCCCTGACTCTATCAATGGTCATGAATCTGAGCAAACTCTGGGAGTCAGTGAAGGACAGAGGAGCCTGATGGTGCTGCAGTCCATGGGGTCACAGAGAGTCAGACACGACTTAGTGGCTGAGCAACAGCAGAGTTCTATACAGAGAAATGAGAAAAGGCAACATAAGAATCGTCCCACTGTAACTCAACCTTTAATAAATAAGAGCCTCCGAATCATTTAAGTGAGAAAATTTGGGAGTTCTTCTCTTTCTTTTTTTGTCATGTAGAATTTATTAACCTGGAAATCTGAACATGAACTATGAATCTTGTCGTAACCTATACTTCACAACTAGCACTAATTATATATTTGGACTGAAAGGCGTTTATTGCTTTCTTATTTATAAGATCACATCAGTGACTAGCGGCAATGATGAAGAATAGTTGACATCGGTGCCATTCAAAAGAGTATATAACAGGAAAAATAATGTCCTGAGACAGCCACTAAAACCAAACTTGAACTGAAGGCTAGGGAAATGATCATTCCTCATCATAATTGTAACATATAAAGCATTAAATGATTTCTTCATTATGACATTTTAATCACATCACATACTCTTCATACAGAAATAGTTCTTTGAATTTTTGTGAATTCTTTATACCATTACATATACATTTATTGTATATAATATTTATACATTTAGCAACATTTGGTTTGTGTTTTTCATTTTTTGGTCTTGGTGAATTCCTTTCTTCTTTTGAAAGTGTAATATCTGAGCTGAGGGCTATGCACACTAGAGGCAGAATATTAGAATCTCAGTGAGTCTGCTCAGCACAGTAATGTGAATTCCTTGTATTAATACTTTAGGTGTCACTTTGCTCTTTTTTTGACGTAGTGCATATTGAGGTCTCTGGAAATAGATAGCCACAATGAAGGTTCAAGGTAGATAGCAAGTTAAAATGGAAAAGAATTCTTGCTTTTAAAATAATCTTTGGGAAGACACATATGAAATTGAGGAACAAAGTAGATCATTTTTCACTGAACTCCTCCCCTGCCCCTGCACCAGAAGATTTTCATTTATAAAATCTACATCGTCACCATCAGTTTATTGAAAAGTCGTCTCATAAGAAATATCATAAGAGTACACATTTGGAGAAAAAAAAAAAAAGAAAGGCTTTTCCTTTATCACTGAGATGAGCAGAGTACAAAAGCATACTTATAAGTAAATTGTAAAGAAACCAGCTAGACCTTACTACCTTTAAAATATCTCAACCTCCTCACAATGTCATGAAGTTTTATGTGCAACTTGAAGGGGTATTTCACAAATATTTTTAACGTCCAATTAAATTAACTTATGAAGTGTAGAATCAAGGTGATTGGGTTAGAACCCTGCTCCGCTTCCATCACCCAATTTGCTGCCGTAGGAGACTAGTCTGTGTGGGGTCATCACGCTCCCTTGTCCTTCGACCTTTGACCCTGAGGATGTTTGGCCAGTTGGAGCATCAGCGGGTGGTCGTAGAGGAGGAGGAGCATGAAGGTGTGGTGTTACTGCATCTGGACCATCTGCACAAGGTTGTCTCAAGCTGGACTTTTTGAAAACTGATTTGGCAATAAGATTAAAAGGTTGAAAGGAAACTTGGGTTGAATTGTTAGAGTCTACAGGAGTGTGTAACAAGCGGAGCAAAGAGGAAGAGCTGGTAGAAAGTGATCAAAAGAGCTGCAAGCCTGGCAGAACTGGGAGGGATGTGTCGCAGATTGCTCCGGACGGCAGGCAACGAGGGTAGGGGTGGCGCCACGGTCGTTTGGAAGTCACCGTGAGAAGCAGCCTGCAGAAGAAAACAGCTTCCACTTGGATACAAACGTCATTTCTGCCAGTTTGACATTAAGATGAACTTGAAGAGCAGATGGCCACAAATGCGAAGCTGGATCACGGTGAAGAGGGCGGAGCCAGGATCTAGGCTCGGGAAAGGGAAGGGCTAGAAGAGAACTGAGTCACACCCAGGAAGTGAGCCTGGGATGAGCACTCACTCACAGGGGGGATGAGAAGACTGAGAGGTGAGAAGGTGGACCCAAACGGAGTAAACTGTAGAAAGGATTTAGTGCGGTGCCTGGTTCAGAGCAAGTGTGTTTAATAAAAGCTTGGCTATCGTCCAAGTCGCTGTTAGTGTTGAGTTCAAGTGAGTCAGGACGATGAAATATTATGCATGTGATGAGGCTTTAAGCAATGATTTTGCTAGTTTTAAATGCTATAAGACTGGGATATATAGAGAAAGGTATAGAGAGGTGGCGAAAAAATAGGTTAAGAAATAGCTCTCTGGAGAAGGAAATGGCAACCCACTCCAGTGTTCTTGCCTGAAGAATCCCAGGGATGGCAGAGCCCAGTGGGCTGCCATCTGTGGGGTTGCACAGAGTCGGACACGACTGAAGCGACTTAGCAGCAGCAGCAGCTCTCTGGGTGTCCTCAAATCATTCTGACTTTCTAGGGTCCGTATTTCTCTTTTGCATCCCTTCCAGTGGACTGTGGATGGCTGCGTGACGCACCCGAGTGTCAGCACGGTTGCGTTTCAGGAGCACGGGCCGTGCACCCAGGCTACCTGGGCTGAACCGCGGCTGCCCTCCTCACTGGTGCTGTGAGGCTGGACAAATGCTCAGTCCTTCTGTGCCTCAATTTTCTTCTCCTATAAAATGGAGTCATGACATCACCTACTTCTGTTTGGAAAGGAGTTGAGCACTTAAATAACTCCTCTTCTTCCTGTGCCAGATCTCCGCTTCAGCGTTCGGGCTTCTCCAGCGGTGCTGTGTACAAGGCTTCTCTCTCTGGTTGGAACATACAGGTGTAGCTGCCCCGTGTCGTGTGGGATCTTCCTTCCCCAGCCAGGGGTCGAACCACATCCCCTGCAGTAGAAGGCTCTTTCCTAACTGCTGGACCACCGGAGAAGTCCCAAGCTAAATACTTTGAAAGCAACCTTCCTGGGGTAACTTGTGAAGTTTAGCTAATACAGTATCCCTTGGGGTTTGCTTCCACATAGCTACATACCCCCATTCTCATCTCACTTTCTGCATCTGTTTTCCTCTTTGTATCCATGTTGCTCCAGACCTGGATATCGTTATAGCTGATGCAGCTGAAGTATCGGAGCAAATCTGAGGAAGACAACACAGTGAAGAGCATGACGGGCATCGGATTGCCTTGAGTAAGGGTCTTCTGGAGCTGAGGTCACTGGCCATCCTGACTGTGGGAATTTGTATGAGTTCTCTGTCTCACTAAGGACGTGTTCCACAACCTCAATAATGTTCTCAAATCTGTTACTCTCTCTGTCTGGGCTAAGAGACATACCGTGATAAGGTGTAGGGAAGTTAAATAAACTGTGTTTAAAAAAACAAATCAGTGAAACGGAAATTGGCAATTAGCATAAGAATCAAAATCAGTTCTGGAATATAAAATCTTAGGTTCCTCGCAGCATGCCCGGGAGCCCTGCAGTAACAGCACATTCGCCAGTCCCGGACATGGTTTGGCACAGTTTGAAGCATCCATAAACAACCTCAAAGTCTCTTCCACGCTCTTCCGACTAAGTGAGACTAAAATTGCTCTTTTAAAATGAAAGCCCTGATATGATATGAATCAGAGGTAGTGCATGACGGCCCTCACCTTCTGACAACTGTGTTGTCTGTAAGTGTGATTTGGTACAAATACGGAATTCAAATGCTTTGAAGAGGAAACTGTTAGCCACGAACCCACCATCCCCAATCTTTAAAGCCAATCTACTGTGTGTGTGTGTGCGTGTGTGTGTGTGCATGGGTGTGTGCATGCATGTGTGTGTGCGTGCATGTATGTGTGCGTGTGTGTGCGTGCATGTATGTGTGCGTGTGTGTGCGAGTGCATGAGTGTGTGTGTGTGTGTGTGCATGTGCGTGTGTGTGTGTGCGCGCGCACGTGTGTGTGTGTGTGCGTGTGTGTGTGTGTGCGCGTGTGTGTGTGTCTGTGTCCCAGGATCTGTGGCTGTTTGAGTTTGTAACTTAGTAGGCACCAAAGGAGGGGCTTCCCCGGTGGCTGGCCCGGACTATAAAGAATCTGCCTGCAATGCAAAGACACACTTTGACTATCTTTATTGGATTGTTATATATCCACATTATTGAGGGGAATGGTGCCAAATCCAAGTCTAGACAACTAATTTATTCAAAATACATTAAAAGTTTCCACTGAAACTTTTATTGACAGTATGATGTCATTGATGTTTTATTTCCTGTATCTCCAGTGTCAGAAATATTGTCACTTTCCATTTACAAATGAAGAACCCACCTGACATGCCTCAGGGAAAGCAACATGAAAAGCTTTTGTTTAGTGGCCCAAAACCTAGATAGACACAATTTTGTTCTTGTCAATCATACCTCAATAAAGCTGGTGGAAAAAAAAGAATCTGGGCTTTCATAAAATCCAATAGACTCATTTACTCCTATTCTTGTCAAAAGCATATTTTCATAAACATTCCCACACTCTAAATCTTGGAGGAGCAGAATATTAACTAGTTCTATTTTTTTTCTAATCACTGGCTCATTTAACATGAAAAAGTAAATGACATTCATATTTTTTATACTGCTTTTCACTAAAACTGTAAAAGAAAAAGGCCTTAGGTTTCATAGTGTGCAGCAGGAATGATTAGATGGACGCAAATATTTGCTTAATCACCGAGGAAAGCCACTGTGGGGCCTGCGTGGCCTTCTTTATAGTGGCAATAAAGACCATGGACATTCTGGCATTAATTTTTCACTTACGGCATTAACGAGATGCACAATGGATGGCTAGCCTTTCATTTCTGGATTTTAAAAGATGATCTGTGCTAGGATTCTGTTTTTGTTCAGTTGCTACGTCTTGTCCGACTCTTGGCCATGTCATGGAGAACTGCACGCCAGGCTCCTCTGTCCTCCACTATCTCCTGGAGTTTGCTCAGATTCATGCTCACTGAATGGGTGATGCTATCTAACCATCTCATCCTCTATCGCCCCCTTCTCCTTTTGCCTTCAATCTTTCCCAGCCTTAGGGTCTTTTCCAATGAGTCAGCTCTTCACATCAGATGGCCAAAATTTTGGAGCTTCAGCAGCAGTCCTTCCAATGAATATTCTGGGTTCATTTTCTTTAGGATTGACTTTTAAGTAATACTTTTCTGATGAATTTTTGTTTAATAGGTGACTAAGAAAACAACATAAAGCCACTCAGTAGCTGAAATATAATCACTGATAAGCAGAGTGCTTGCTGTTATCTTTGGTTAGCCTCTGGACAGACAGATTCTGTGATGGAGATAAAAAGAAACTTATCACAGTGTCCTCCTGGGAAGGAAGAGGGTAACTGAGAAGAAGAGATGGGTGTGATGAGCCACGGTGAGGGTCTAGGCCGACCCCATGGGGCCTCTGCAGCTGAACTGGGGCTTTTGTATTTCTCTCTTGACAAATCCTTGCATGTGGGCTGCCTGGGAAGGAGCTGTCACCTTGAAAGTGAAAGTCGCTCAGTGGTGTCCGACTCTGCCACCCCACGGACTGTAGAGTCCATGGAGTTCTCCAGGCCAGAACATTGGACTGGGTAGCCTTTCCCTCTCTAGGGGATCTTCCCAGCCCAGAGATCAATCCCAGGTCTCCCACATTGCAGGCGGATTCTTTACCAGCTGAGCCCCCAGGGCAGCTGGACAAGGCAAATTCTCTCAGTTGAGGCATTTCAAACAGCCTCTAAACATCTGGGCTTCTCCTCTCCCTCCTGTGTCTCTACTGAGGCAGCCGGCTGCCGGTCCCGTGGGCAGATGACAAGAGGAATCGCTGCCACGTGGTGCCTCGGGCCGGGTGCTTCCTCCCAGGCACCCAGCCTCTTCTTCAGCCAGAGGAGCCCTCCTCTGAGCACTGGCTTTCTTGCCAAAGCTGGGGAAAGGACTGTAAGGTTTTATTGAGGCCCCTTCTCTCAGCCCCTGGGGCTCTGTGCATCTGTTGATTGTGTACACACAGTGGCACACTTGGGGAGGTGCGCTCAGTCACTTGGTCATGTCCAGCTCCTTGTGACACTATGGACTTCAGCCCTCTAGGCTCCTCTGTCCATGGAATTTTCAAGGCTGGAATACTGGAGTGGATTGCCGTTTCCTCCTCTGGGGGATCTTCCCAACCCAGGGATCGAGCCTGCATCTCCTGCATTGGAAGCTGGGTTCTTTACCACTGAGCCGCCTGAGAAGGACTTCCCAGCAGTGTGGATGCAGGGACAAGCTCTGTTAATGATCCCCCTCACGCTCTGGTCTGGCCTTCTGGCTGCCTCGCAGACCTGCCACTCATTTCACCTGGCCTCTCTAGTTTCGCTGCTGCTGCTGCTGCTAAGTCGCTTCAGTCGTGTCTGACTCTGTGCGACCCAAGAGACAGCAGCCCACCAGGCTCCGGCATCCCTGGGATTCTCCAGGCAAGAACACTGGAGTGGGTTGCCACTTCCTTCTCCAGTGCATGAAAGTGAAAAGTTCTGCAAGGAGATCCAACCAGTCCATTCTGAAGATCAGCCCTGGAATTTCTTTGGAAGGAATGATGCTAAAGCTGAAACTCCAGTACTTTGGCCACCTCATGCGAAGAGTTGACTCATTGGGAAAGACTCTGAGGCTGGGAGGGATTGGGGGCAGGAGGAGAAGGGGACGACAGAGGGTGAAATGGCTGGATGGCATCACAGACTCGATGGACATGAATCTGAGTGAGCTCTGGGAGTTGGTGATAGACAGGGAGGCCTGGCGTGCTGTGATTCATGGGGTCTCAAAGAGTTAGACACGACTGAGTGACTGAACTGAACTGAACTGATTCCTGTCTTTACTGACTATGCTAAATAATGGCATCTCCCACCGTTAGCCGTGGTCTACAGAGAATGGGCTTCTCCGGGGATCAGAGGGTAAAGAATCTGCCTGCAGTGCGGGAGACCTGGGCTTCATTCCTGGGTGGGGAAGATCCCCTGGAGGAGGAAGTGGCAATCAGCCCAGTGTTCTTGCCCGGGAAGTCCCCTGGACAGAGGAGCCTGGCAGGCTGCAGTCCATAGGGTCGCAAAGAGTGGGACACGACTGAGCGACTAACACTCACAGAGAGTGGACCTTGACCTTTGTACTGAGGCTGTTTCTCCCAGCAACACATCCCCCAGCGCCTGGCCAAGCACTTGTCTTTCTCAGCTCCCATGGAACAGCGTTATCGAGTGAGTTTTCCAGGCTCACAGAGTGTGCCCGCTGCCAAGCCTTTTAGCCTGCTCCTCCAGCGTCGGCCCTGGCCTGGGCCGCCCGCCCCGTCTTCCTTGCTGCAGCCTCTGCTGCTCCTAGGTGCTCCCCTGGCCGCGTGTGCCGGGCGTGGTTGGACCATCTCCGCTACTTTCCATGCATAACAAAGTAGGCCATTTGAAACAGCCCACCTATCACCAGTTTCTTCCCTCAGAAGCCCAGGTGGGCTGCGCCGGGCCAGCGGCAGGACCACCTCGGCTGATGCCAGATGGCGGCAGGACAGGGCTCTCCTCTGGAGACTCCAAGGGAGAATTCCCTTGCCAGGTCCTTCATGATGGAGGCTTTAGAAAATACGTTGGAAAAATTCTGGATTCAAGTGCTTTCGCCCCTGAGGTTGTAGTTCTGGCCAGTCCTTCCTCCCCTCCTTCTTTCCTCTTTCTTTTCCTGTCCATGACTTACCCAGGTGAATCTGCTAATTGTCTCTATGATGTGTGTCTGCTGATGACTTTCAGTTGTCTCTCAGTCGTGTCTGACCCTTTGCAACCCCATGGACTGCAGCACGCCAGGCCTCCCTGTCCATCACCAACTCCCAGAGCTTGCTCAAACTCATGGCGTTAGTGATGCCATCCAACCATCTTATCCTCTGTTGTCCCCTTCTCCTCCCACCTTCAATCTTTCCTGGCATGAGGGTCTTTTCCAAGGAGTCCATTCTTCACATCAGGTAGACAAAGTATTGGAGTTTTAGCTTCAGCATCAGTCCTTCCAATGAATATTCAAGACTGATTTCCTTTAGGATTGACTGGTTTGATCTTGCAGTCCAAGGGACTCTCAAGAGTCTTCTCCAACACCACAGCTCAAAAGCACCTTGCTGACTTTTAAAGCTTCTTAATTTTGCTTTTAACTCTAACTTCCTAGGGGGTCGCCCTTGTGTCTGCATGAATTTATATCAGCCAGCAATTGTGCAGTTTATGCTTACTTCAGCTTGAGTCAGGAAGGCTTCCATCTCTACACATGGATTTGTTTCTAGGAGAAGCACATTCAAGGTTCAGAAGGTTTTCACTTCTGCCCTAGAGTTCAGTTTCTACTGGGTCCTTTCAGATCTGTGCAAATGTTGCTGCCTCAGTGTGTGGCTGGCCTGGGCCCCTCCAGACGCCATTGTCTGTATTTGCATCCTCAGCCTAGAATACGCTGCCCTGACCTTGGATCCTCAGGAGGCTGTATCCAGTGGCCTGCCCACCTGACCAACTGCTGCGTACTCACTGCTAACGTCAAGGCTGCTGGCTTGGCCATAGCCTACTCCTCCAAGCCACAGAAGCTCCTTCCATCAGGGCAGAGAAGCTTCCAGTCTCCATGACCTACGTCATTGGGCGAAATCTGCACGCCTATCAAGCTGGGAGCGGGCCCATCTAAATTCCTATTGTTCGTATCAAGAGTTGAGGAGGTTTTTCACAATTCGCCGCTTCTCAGATTGCCATGTGATGCTGGTTGACCCCGAGAACACTTAAGTTGTTGTGTTTACTTGGCCATCTCTCTGGCTTCTCTCTGGGGAGAGGATTTGCCCAGCTCCTTGCTTGATCGTGGTTCAGCTTTGGGAGACTTCTTTTAGAAACTGTCACATTTATCTCAGATTAAATTAGAGCCAATTCAAGTTACTTAAAAGTTACATAATGAATAGAACTAGGCTTGTTTCACGAGGCAGCATCTCAGAAATACACTTTGCTTTGGTCATTTCATAAAGTTTTACGAAGTGCTTTAGGCGAAGGACTTTTGCCTTCTTTTCAAATACACGCAGGTGAGTTCTTGACTAAGGAAATCAGGAAAATCCTAAAGGAAACTCCATGGTGAGACTGAGCGTCTGCTTCCGTTAGTTCGCACGCACTGTTGGCTGACGGCTGCTTCTGTCCGAGAGCTCTGGCAGCGTGCGGCTTTGAGCTTGGTTAGGGTCCAAGTAAGGGAGTGCCCTGGTGCTCCTGTGATTGAGACTTGTGCTTTCACTACTGTGGGCCCAGGCTTGATCCCTGGTCGGTCAGGGAACTAAGATCCTGCAGACTACTCAGCAAGGGGGAAAGAGTGTCCCAAGGGTGAGAATGCAAACCAGATATCAACTGCAGGCCAAAAGTGGTATTTGAAGCCCTACTTGAAAGGCTAACTTATGAGAATGCTTAATACTGGAAACAAAATATTTGGCAATGTCTCCACAACTACTTTATTTGAGAAGGAAGTGCGCACCATTCTGAAATGAAATCTAGAAAGAAGCCACCTCCATTTCCTCAGAACGTTAGAAGCAGGGCTCAGAGGCTGATTTGAGGCTTTACAAAGGCTCTGGCGGTGGGGTGGGCTGCTTCCTGCTAGCAGAGGATTCCGGGCCCCCTGCACACCCCATCAGAGCTCCAGCAACAATCAGGTGTGTACCGAACAGCTGGGGGAGGGCAAGGGCTTGGACTGGATTTAAATAGCAATGACCTTTGAGTAGAATTATCAGGGCACTCAAAAGGCAAATGGGAAAATCTAAAATAATTCACTTGAGGCTCTTCCTTTTCGTTTAGCAAATTAAGCATAATTATGTGTCTAGACATGATAAAAAAACATCCTTTCCTTCACAGATTTGCATCTGAGCCCCAGCGCTCTTGAAAGCCCACCAGAAGTTCCTTTTCTTTGTCAGGAAGGTCAGCATGTGTAGAAGAATCATTTGTTTTAATGGTTCTATAGAAAAACATGAGTGGTTCTGCTCTGAAGCTAAACAGGATTCTTCCTCTGAGCAACAGTCATGGAGAGGCCAGGCCAGTTCCCGGCTGCCCTTCAATGAGCCACACGAGAGGCCTCTCCAGAGGACGCTCGCTCTGCAACTGGCCTTCCTGGTCTTGAGCAGAGTGTATAGATGCATCCTCAGATGAACTTCTGGGGGCACTTTTGTATTCTAGAATGTAATAAATGCTTTGGCGTGTAAGTGGGGCACAAGGTAATGGTAATACACAGGCACCTCTTTATTCTAATCTTTCTTATAGTTTCTCCCAGGCATCAGTTCCTTCTCACACATCCACAGTATCTACAGATTAAGTGTCAGCCCCAGTGTGGTTACAGATGTGCAGTATTTCCCGTGCCTCTTTTGGAAAGGATGAAAGTAGATTCATGATGAAAACCAGTGTGGAAAGGCCCAGTTTATTTTGACTCTTAAAGATACGAGTGAGTGCGTATGTGTGCGTTTCTGCACACGTCTCTCTGTGTGTGTCTGTGTGTGTATATACTAGGAAATGGATACACTCCAGTCAGTAGGTAAGGGAAACATCTCATCCAATCAAAATTACCCTTGAAAATGTTTCGCAGAATATCCACGACTGCTAGTTTTTCCTCCGGTGTTGGAATAGTTGCTCTTGAGTTGAACACCAGACGAAGTAGGTAAGTTGTGTTTAGGGACCAAAACCAGTGAACAAACGACTGACCTGTAAACAGAATCATCGGCACACAGTGTGAGGGATAAAGGACTGAGGCCGGAGGAGGGAAACCACATTCATGCCCCCACATCCTGCTTGCTCAGGGCCACCAGGAGCGAGATACAGCCACCCCAATTTAAATTAGCCCTTTATTTCATTGTAATTATTATTTTTAAATTAGCCGTTAAGCACACATAGACGAATTGTATTGGTTTAAATGTGTGTGGTGTGCCTACATGATATATTCATAGTAAACCACACACACACAGTTTGGAACAGTGGTGATACATGCGTGTTATCTTCCACATTCTCCTGAAATTATTTTTCCCCGTGGACCATGGCCAAATACCAGCTGACTGGGCCATCTCTGAGAATCTCCCCCTGTCAAACGTGCAGCTCCAAGCTCTCCTCTACTAAAGCAAGTTCAGCAAGGGGGTGTCCTCAGGAGCTCTGTAATCAGTTAGGTACACTGTCCTGTCCCTTGAGTTACCCTGATCATTTGAATGGTTTGATTTCCACAAGATTTGAAATTGCATATAAAAAAGAACGCTGAGGGGAAACCCTGGGAGGAAGTCAAGGATACTTTCAGATGCCAGATGAAAAGCCGTGATAGACTCCCTCAAGTAATCAACACTCAGCTTTGTTTGGAACACAATTGATCTTGTCAGGGCTAAAAACCCATCTGCCTCCACTGTTGATATCCCCAACAAGGAAGAATAATTAGAAAATTCCTTAATTAGTGTTCCATTTAATCTTCCATTGTCAAGGTAAACACTTTGATTAAAGTAAGTAGCACTCAGGAGTAACTGCAAACCTATTTGAATTTCCATAAACTTATTTAATTTTCTTGCCTTTCACCATCTCAGGCAGTATTGCCCTTCCTGAGGCCTGCAGGAACAGGCAGGGATTTTCAGCAAAGCAAGTGAAGTGCCGGTTTTCACCAGGATCTGAACCCCGAGGAGCAGCCTGTCAGCCTTTCTTTGCTGCTGAATCTACAGACGAGTTCAGAAGCCATCCTCAGGGTGCCCCTGCTGGCAGGGTCCGCCTGCCGGGACCACGAAACTCCCCTGTGGTCCACACGAGGGTCACTGGGGAGTGTAATGCAGGGCACATTCCTGGGCCCACTGTTGGCTTTTGGTTCCATCACTGGGTGGTGGCAGAGTTCAGGTATCTGAATTTCTATCTCCCCAGGAATTTGAAAGCAGAAATACTAGTTTTTCACTTCACCTCTGACTCATGTTTACCTTATTACAGCTAATACTTGTTGGTAGAGTTTGGGCCAAAGCAGCTTTGGGACTCAGCCATTCTGTTGGAAAGCCCCCTAACCTGGGGATATTATAGCTTGCCAGGATACCCCCTCCCTGGGATTTCCCAGGCAAGAACACTGGAGTGGGCTGGGTTGCCATTTCCTCCTCCAGGGGATCTTCCTGACCCAGGGACTGAACCCACATCCAATGCACTGGCAAGTGGGTTCTGTACCGCCAAGCTGCCCAGCAGCCCCGCTTAGAACTGTGAGCCCCACGATGTTATCTCGGGGCTTCCCTGGTGGCTCAGCTGGTAAAGAGTCTGCCTGCAATGCGGGAGACCCTGGTTCAATTCCTGGGTCGGGAAGATCCCCTGGAGGAGGGCATGGCAACCCACTCCTGTATTCTTGCCTGGAGATTCTCCATGGACAGAGGAGCCAGGTGGGCTACAGTTCATGGGGTCCCAAAGAGTTGGACACAGCTGAGCGTCTAAGCACAGCACACTGTTATCTTTTATCTGCTTTCTTGATTTTAGCCTCTTATTCATTCATTTGTTAAACAAGTGTTTCTTGATCACTTACTATGTGCAAAGCAGTTTTAGGTACTGGGGATTTAGGAGTGAAAGACAAAAATATTGTTATCATCAGGGGCTTATATTCAACTGAATGGAGACACACAAGAAAGAAGTACCCGAGTATTTAGAATCTCCAGAGTGATGAATACCGTGGAGAAAGTTAAAGCAGGGATCAGGAAGAAAGCGTGGGAGGCAGGTTCTGATTTTAAACAGGACTGACTTGATAGTTGGCGAGTTAGGTCTCTGAATGAGTTCGCCTTGTGGCTGGGACCACCCCGTTCACTTGAGCTTTGCACTCTGCTGGAAAGTACAGCCGACAGAGGGGAAAACAGAGGGAGAGAAGCTGGCTCCGGCAGCTCTGCCGCGGGCCCTGAGCTCAGCCGTGCCTCTAGCTCTTTAAGCTGCTTTACTGAAACGCAGAGGGCCTGCGATGCTGTCAGCGTCTAGTGCACAGCACCCTGGTTCAGCTGTCCATATAGAACGGTCTGCACCCCTCCGCTAGCCCCCAGTTCCCTGCGCATTCCTCCCCAACCCCTCCACCCTGCTGGAAACCACAACGGCGGCTCTCTCTGTCTGCAAGTCTTTTTGCGTCACAGACAGTTCATTTGTGCCATGCTTTGGATTCCACACGTAAGTGATGTCACACGATGTCTGTCTTTCTGACTGGCATCATTCAGTGCGACCATCTCTAGGCCCATGCATGCTGCCGCAACGGCATTGCTTCCTTCTCTTCATGGATGAGCAGTGTTACATAGGCGACTTTAAAGATTATTTAACTGGAAAATGATGTCTTTATGATACTGCAGTGGTTTTTGCCGTTCCTCAGCATGAATCACCCATGAGTGCTCATGTGTCCCCCCGACCCTGAACCCCCCTCCCACCGCCCTCCCCACCCCATCCCTCTGGGTTGTCCCCGAGCACCGGCTTTGACTGCCCTGCTTCGTGCATTGAACTTGCACTGGTCATCTGCTTCACATATGGTGAGATACACGCTCCAGTGCCATTCTCTCAAATCACCCCACCCTCGCCTTCTCCCACAGGGTCCAGAAGCCTGTTCTTTACACCTGTGTCTCTTTTGCTGTCTTGCACTAGGATTTTTGTTACTGTCTTTCTAAACTCCATATATATGCACTGATATACTGTATTGGTGTTCTCTTTCTGATTTACCTCACTATAACAGGCTCCAGTTTCATCCACCTCATTAGAACTGACTCAAATGTGTTCTTTTTACAGCTGAGTCATATTCCATTCTGCATATATACTACAGCTTTCTCACCCATTCGTCTGCTGATGGACACCTAGGTTGCTTCCATGTCCTGACTATTGTAAACAGTGCTGCGATGAACACTGAGGTGCATGTGTCTCTTTCAGTTCTGGTTTCCTTGGTGTGTATGCCCAGCAGTGGGATTGCTGGGTCATAAGGCAGTTCTATGTCCAGTTTTTTAAGGAGTCTCCACGTTGTTCTCCACAGTGGCTGTACTAGTTTGCACTCACACAAACAGCGTAAGAGGGTTCCTTTTTCTCCACACCCTCTCGAACATGTACTGCTTGTAGACTTTTTGATGGCGGCCATTCTGCCTGGCGTGAGATGACACCTCATTGTGGTTTTGATTTGCATTTCTCTGATAATGAGTGATGTTGAGCATCTTTTCATGTGTCTGTTAGCCATCTGTACGTCTTCTTTGGAGAAATGTCTATTTAGTTCTTTGCTCCACTTTTTGGTTGGGTTGTTCGTTTTTCTGGTATTGAGCTGCATGAGCTACTTGTATATTTTGGAAATTAATTCTTTATCAGTTGTTCCTTTTGCTATTATTTTCTCCCATTCTGAAGGCTGCCTTTTCACCTTATAGTTTCCTTCATTGTACAAAACCTTTTAAGTTTAATTAGGTCCCATTTATTTATTTTTTTATTTCCATTACTCTGGAGGTGGGTCATAGAGGGTCTTGCTGTGATTTATGTCAAAGAATGTCCTATGTTTTCCTCTAAGAGTTTTATAGGTTCTGGTCTTAAATTTAGGTCTTTAATCCATTTTGAACTTATTTTTGTGTATGGTGCTAGAAAGTGTTCTAGTTTCACTCTTTTACAAGTGGTTGACCAGTTTTCCCAGCACCACTTGTTGAAGAGATTATCTTTTCTCCATTGTATATTCTTGCCTCCTTTGTCAAAGATAAGGTGTCCAGAGGTGTGTGGATTTATCTCTGGGCTTTCTATTTTGTTCCATTGATCTGTATTTCTGTGTTTGTGCCAGTACCATGCTGTCTAGATCATTGTAACTTTGTAGTATAGTCTAAAGGCAGGAAGGTTGATTCTTCCAGTTCCATTCTTCTTTCTCAAGATTGCTTTGGCTATTCCAGGTTTTTGTGTTTCCTTACAAATCGTGAAAAGATTTGTTTTAATTATGTGAAAAATACTCATGGCAACTTGATAGGGATTGCATTGAATCTATAGATTTCTTTGGGTAGTACATTCAGTTTTAGTATATTGTTTCTTCCAACCCACATACATGGTATATTTCTCCATCTGTTTGTGTCCTCTTTGATTTCTTTCATAAGTGTTTGATAGTTTTCTATGTATAAGTCTTTTGTTTCTTTAGGTAAACTTTTTCCTAAGTATTTTATTTTATTTTTGTTGCAGTGGTGATTGAAATTGTTTTCTTAATTTCTCTTCCTGTTTTTTCATTGTTAATGTATAGGAATGCAAGGGATTTCTGTGTATTACTTTTATATCCTGAAAGTTTACTATATTGATTAGCTGTAGTAATTTTCTGGTGGTGTCTTTAGAGTTTTCTATGTAGAGGATCATATCATCAGCAAACAATGAGAGTTTTAAATCTTCTTTTCCAATCTACATTTCTTTTATTTCTTTTTCTTCTCTGATTACTGTGGCTAGGATTCCAAAACTATGTTGAATAGTAGTGGTGAGAGTGGGCACCCTTGACTTGTTCCTGACTTTAGAGGAAACACTTTCAGTGCTTTGCCACTGAGGATGATGTTTGCTGTGGGTTTGTCATCTATGGTTTTTATTATGTTGAGGCATGTTCCTTCTATGCCTGCTTTCTGGAGAGCTTTTTTTTTTTTTAATCATAAATGGATGTTGAATTTTGTCAAAGGCTTTCTCTGCATCTATTGAGATAATCATATGGTTTTTTATCTTTCAGTCTGTTAATATGGTGTATCACATTGTTTGATTTGTGAATATTGAAGAATCCTTGCACCCCTGGAATAAAGATAGCTTGGTCATGATATATGCTCTTTTTAAAATGTTGTTGGTCCTGTTTCCTAGAATTTTGTTAAGGAGTTTTGCGTCTATGTTCATCAGTGATATTGGCCTGTAGTTTCTTTTTTTTGTGGCATCTTTGTGTGGTTCGGTGTTAGGGTGATGGTAGCCTCATAGAATGAGTTTGGGAGTTTACCTTCCTCTGTGATTTTCTGGAAGAGTTTGAGTAGGATAAGTGTTAGCTCTTCTCTAAATTTTTGGTAGAATTCACCTGTGAAGCCATCTGGTCCTGGTCTTTTGTTTGTTGGAAGATTTTGATGACAGCTTCAATTTCCATGCTTGCAATGGGTCTATTAAGATTTTCTATTTCTTCACAGGAGGAGAAGGGTATGACAGAGGATGAGATGATTGGATGGCATCACCGACTCGATGGATATGAGTTTGAGCAAGCTCCGGGAGTTGGTGATGGACAGATGGACAGGGAAGCCTGGCGTGCTGCAGTCCATGGGATTACAAAGAATTGGACATGACTGAGTGACTGAACTGAACTGAACTGAGTCTTGGAAGATTATGCTTTTCTAAGAATTTGTCCATTTCTTCCAAGTTGTCCATTTTGTTGGCATGCAATTGCTCAGGTGATCTCTTATGAGCTTTTGTATTTCCTGTGTTGTCTGTGGTGATTTCTCCATTTTTATTTCTAATTTTATTGATTTGATTCTTCTCCATTTTTTCTTGATGAGTCTGGCTACCGGTTTGTCTATTTTATTTAGCTTCTCAAAGAACCAGCTTTAGTTTTATGGATCTCTAGTCTCCTTCATTTCTTTTTCATTTATTTCTGCTCTAATTTTTATGATTTCTTTCCTTCTGCTAACTTTGGGGCTCTTCTGTTCTTTTGCTAGTTGCTTTAGCTGTAAAGTCACGTTATTTATTTGATGCTTCTCTCGTTTTCTGAGGTAGACTCCTACTGCTATGAGCCTCCCTCTGAACACTGCTTTTCCTGACCCCATAGGTCTTGGGTTGCTATGTTTCCATTTTCATTAGGGTCTATGCATATTTAGATTTCTTTTTTTATTTCTTCCATGATCTGTTGGTTATTCAGAAGTGTTTGTATTTTTTATAGTTGTTTTTTTTCCCCCTGTTCAGTTCAGTTCAGTCGCTCAGTCGTGTCCGACTCTTTGCGACCCCATGAATC
>SJYT01050946.1:182201-205738 GCA_006410635.1 Cephalophus harveyi | reverse complement strand
TTTTCCTCTATTTCTTTGCATTGATCGCTGAAGAAGGCTTTCTTATCTCTTCTTGCTATTCTTTGGAACTCTGCATTCAGGTGCTTATATCTTTCCTTTTCTCCTTTGCTTTTCGCCTCTCTTCTTTTCACAGCTATTTGTAAGGCCTCCCCAGACAGCCATTTTGCTTTTTTGCATTTCTTTTCCATGGGGATGGTCTTGATCCCTGTCTCCCGTACAATGTCACGAACCTCATTCCATAGTTCTTCAGGCACTCTATCTATCAGATCTAGGCCCTTAAATCTATTCCTCACTTCCACTGTATAATCATAAGGGATTTGATTTAGGTCATACCTGAATGGTCTAGTGGTTTTCCCCCTGTAGTTGACATCTAATCTTATCACATTGTAATCAGAAAAGATCTTGAAATTATTTCAATTTTTAAAAAATTTACCAAGGTTAGATTTATGGCCCAGGGTATTTTTTTTAGAAATACATTTTGTAAGGAAGCTATTAAGCCCACTCCTCCACTTTTTTAGTGAGACAAAGCATTAAATTCCCTTTCTGATTATATAAAGAATGCATTGTATTTGTCCTTTTCAACCAAAAATTCTAACATAAACTCTGACATTTATGTTTCAGAAATAAAACCTAGTTTTCTTACTCACTATGTAAGAATATTATAGAAAATACAGGAAGGCACAGATTAAAAAATAAATCTTAGAGATCACTGTAATGTTCTGCCAAGTATGGCTTAATTGAACCAAGCTCTATTGTTGTGTACTCACAGTTTTTTTAATCACTGTTGTTGGCAATGCCTCCCAAGAAAACTGTAAGAAACATCTTTGAGGTGACTTTTTCCCCATCCATAGTAATTTCCTTAGGATAATTACTGGAAGTGGAATTGCAGGTTCAAACAGTATACACATATCTGTGCCTTTTGAAATGAAACAGTCAGTTTGCCCTCAATTACAATTGTTACCAGCTTTGAGCACCATTACAAGTAGATTAAAGTGCTTATTTCCTTATACATTCAACAACAGAAAACAGAAAAAAAGTTTTACTCTCTTTCTCTTATCAAATCAGGGATATCATTATTTTACATGCATGCATGTTTTTCATTCCAGGTAAGATTCCTTTTTCCACCCTATTAAGAATTTAATAGATTTCTTCCTTTGTGAATTGACAGTTCCTTGATTCTAACGCCTTTAAAATGTCTGAGTGCCTATCCTGTCCTGACTGATCTTTAAGCAAGCCTCTTTGCGTGTCTGGCCTGCTGGTGGCCTTCACGCCACGCAGGCTTCTCTCTTTTGTGGCACGCAGGGGCTGCTCTCCAGCGGTGGTGTGCTGGCTTCTCTCTGCAGCGGCCTCTCCGTTTGAGGAGCAGGGCCTCTAGGGCGCCTGGGTTTTGATCGCTGCGGCCCGTGGGCTGCGTAGTTGTTTCTCCCGGGCTCCAGGGCACAGGCTCAGTAGCTGTGGTGCAAGGGCCTCGTCGCTCCATGGCATGCGGGACCTCCCCAGACCAGGATCGAACTTGTGTCTCCTACACTGGCTGGTGGATTCTTTACCACTGAGCCACTGGGCAAGCCCTCTAATTGACTTTTAATAATGCTTTATATATTAACTGTGTTCCTTTGTTGATGACAAAAATTCAAATTTAAGCATTGTTATTTATTGTGCCCAAAACAATAAGTTCTTCATATACTATTTAATTTTCCTGCTTTAATAATATGATCTGTTATCATGCTTTTCTCTTAGTTATACACTGTCCAAGATTTTCACTTAACCAATGATGGAATTGCAATTTAGAGAAATGAACCTGCTGGAAATCACACAGCAAGGAAACAATAGATTTGGGATTTCAAGTCAGGTCCATTGAATCCACACCTGTGTTTAGCTAGCATGATGCTAAGTTGCTGCCGGGGCTCCCCTGGCGGCTCAGAGGTAAGGCATCTGCCAGTGCAGGAGACGCAGGTTTGATCCTTGGGTCGGGAAGGTCCCCTGGAGAAGGCAATGGCACCCACTCTAGTGTTCTTGCCTGGAGAATCCCCTGGACAGAGCAGCCTGGTGAGTCAAAGAGGGCTGCAAAGAGTCAGATAATTTAGCAACTAAAAGCCACAGCACAAGTCGCTACTGAGTCTTGCTTCCTCTCTATTTCATAGTTCAAGAATCAGCAGAGTACATTTCTCAGGTCAAATCTGGCCTGCCACCTGATTTTCTAAATAAAGTTTTATTGTAACCCAGCCACACAGTCATTTGTTGTTACTCTCCTGTTACAAGGGCAGACTTGAGTGGCTGTGGCAGAGGCCTCATGCCTACTCTGTGGAGCCCTAAAATATTTCCCATCTGGCTCTTTGCAGCACAGGTCTGCTGACTACTGCAGTAACTTTTTGCCCCTTGGAAACAATGCGGATATTCGAGGTCCTGAATCTATCTTCTGTCTCTCTATATCTTAGTGTTCTCTCAACATTTCTATTTAGCAAAGAGTCGGACACGACTGAGCGACTGAACTGAACTGAACTGAACTGAAACTGCTATCATGCTTTTATTTTAGCTACATGTGGTGCAAAAATGTGATGCATTGCCTCTACTGATACTTTCATTTAAAAACTAGCTAGCATTTTTATTTCCAAAATATCTTATTCTCAGTCCCATATTTCTCAGCAACTTGCCTTGTTTTAATGATGCAGCATCTTCTTGAATGTCATTAAAAGTACTGTTTCTCTTTTTAAAGATGTTATTTTGAATGAAAGCTAGTTTCTTTATGAGGATTGCTTCTGGTATGTAATCAGGTATTCATATGAATTTCTGACTTTGTCGTTGCTGGAAGTCACTATGGAGCTCTCTCAACAAAGGAATTGTTGTTTAGCCACTCAGTTGTGTCTGACTCTTTTGAGATCCCATAGACTGTAGCCCACCAGGCTCCTCTGCCCATGGAATTCTCTAGGCACAATACTGGAGTGGGTTGCCATTTCCTTCTCCAGGGGATCTTCCCGTCCCAGGGATCAAACCCAGGTCTCCCGCATTGCAGGCTGATTCTTAGCTATGTCCATGGTCCAACTTAAAAACCCAGGTGGGTTTTCCTTCCAGGGGCCTCCCAGGTCCCTCCTGCACACAGGTATCCTCAGCCTACTGCCCATGTGCCAGCTCTGCCCCTGAAGCTGTTGTAGGAAGCTGGACTGTGTGCATGTGTGTGCAAGCACATGTGGTGAGGTAGGCTATGAGGTCTGTATTCCTAACCCTCTCCCTCTGTGTTACAGGTAAAATTCCTCTGGATCTTCACTGCTGTGAAAATTTAGTGTGCTTCTGTGATATGATGACCTATATGAAATAAATATTTGGTGACTAAAACAGATGTGTATTTAGGGTATATATGTATGTGTGTGTGTGTGTGTGTGTGCACATACATTCAGTGGTGTCAGACTCCTCGTGACCACATGGACTGTATGTAGCCCACCAGACTCCTCTGTGCTTGGGATACTCCAGGCAAGAATACTGGAGTGGTTGCTATTTCCTTCTCTAGGGGATCCACCCAACACAAGGATCGAACCTGAGTCTCCTGCACTGCAGGCAGATTCCCCACCACTGAGTCACTGGGAAGGCCCCTGTCCTGGTAGATGGAGAGAATTGAGCTGAATCTCATATACCAGCTGGCGTCTGAGATCTGCTTGTTGCATGGGGTGCCCCACACACGTGTGTTGAAATTGGGTGCAGGAACCACAGGACTGGAAAAGGTCAGTTTTCATTCCAATCCCAAAGAAAGGCAATGCCAAAGAATGCTCAAACTACCACACAATTGCACTCATCTCACACACCAGTAAAGTAATGCTCAAAATCCTCCAAGCCAGGCTTCAGCAATATGTGAACCATGAACTTCCTGATGTTCAAGCTGGTTTTAGAAAAGGCAGAGGAACCAGAGATCAAATTGTCAACATCTGCTGGATCATGGAAAAAGCAAGAGAGTTCCAGAAAAACATCTATTTCTGCTTTATTGACTACGCCAAAGCCTTTGACTGTGTGGATCACAATAAACTGTGGAAAATTCTGAAAGAGATGAGAATATCAGACCACCTGACCTGCCTCTTGAGAAATCTGTATGCAGGTCGGGAAGCAACAGTGAGAACTGGACATGGAACAACAGACTGATTCCAAATAGGAAAAGGAGTATGTCAAGGCTGTATATTGTCACCCTGCTTATTTAACTTATATGTAGAGTACATCATGAGAAACACTGGACTGGAAGAAACACAAGCTGGAATCAAGATTGCCGGGAGAAATATCAATAACCTCAGATAGGCAGATGACACCACCCTTATGGCAGAAAGTGAAGAGGAACTAAAAAGCCTCTTGATGAAAGTGAAAGAGGAGAATGAAAAAGTTGGCTTAAAGCTCAACATTCAGAAAACAAAGATCATGGCATCCGGTCACATCAATTCATGGGAAATAGATGGGGAAACAGAGGAAACAGTGTCAGACTTTATTTTGGGGCTCCAGAATCACTGCAGATGGTGACTGCAGCCATGAAATTAAAAGACGCTTACTCCTGGGAAAGAATGTTATGACCAACCTAGATAGCGTATTCAAAAGGAGAGATATTACTTTGCCAACTAAGGTCCATCTAGTCAAGGCTATGGTTTTTCCTGTGGTCATGTATGGATGTGAGAGTTGGACTGTGAAGAAGGCTGAGTGCCAAAGAATTGATGCTTTTGAACTGTGGTGTTGGAGAAGACTCTTAAGAGTCCCTTGGACTGCAAGGAGATCCAACCAGTCCATTCTGAAGATCAGCCCTGGGCTTTCTTTGGAAGGAATGATGCTGAAGCTGAAACTCCAGTACTTTGGCCACCTCATGCGAAGAGTTGACTCATTGGAAAAGATTCTGATGCTGGGAGGGATTGGGGGCAGGAGGAGAAGGGGACGACCGAGGATGAGATGGCTGGATGGCATCACCGACTCGATGGACGCGAGTCTGAGTGAACTCCAGGAGTTGGTGATGGACAGGGAGGCCTGGCGTGCTGCGATTCATGGGGTTGCAAAGAGTCAGACACGACTGAGCAACTGAACTGAACCCTTATCAGTGTCTAAGAAGAATTCATCAGGTGGATAGATATGTTTCCTTTCATGGTGATGTAATGAAATTTATTTTGGCAAATAGTCTTTGTTCTTTGAGTCGGAGGTTGGGTCCTTCCCAGGCGTCAAGGCAGGTAACCTCTATTCTCCATTCCTTCTTAGTGTTTAATAGAAATAAATCTGTGGGAACATTTAGGTTGGAAGAATGCATTGTGCAAGAGCTGATTGTTCTTCAGTTCAGTTCAGTTTAGTTGCTCAGTCCTGTTGCTCTTTGCGACCCCATGAATCGCAGCACGCCAGGCCTCCCTGTCCATCACCAACTCCCGGAGTTCACTCAGACTCACATCCATCGAGTCATTGATGCCATCCAGTCATCTCATCCTCGGTTGTCCCCTTCTCCTCCTGCCCCCAATCCCTCCCAGCATCAGAGTCCTTTCCAATGAGTCAACTCTTCACATGACATGGCCAAAGTACTGGAGTTTCAGCTTTAGCATCATTCCTTCCAAAGAAATCCCAGGGCTGATCTCCTTCAGGATGGACTGGTTGGATCTCCTTGCAGTCCAAGGGACTCTCAAGAGTCTTCTCCAACACCACAGTTCAAAAGCATCAATTCTTCGGTGCTCAGCCTTCTTCACAGTCCAACTCTCACATCCATACATGACTACTGGAAAAACCATAGTCTTGACTAGACGGACCTTTGTTGGCAAAGTAATGTCTCTGCTTTTGAATATGCTATCTAGGTTGGTCAAAGCTTTTCTTCCAAGGAGTAAGCGTCTTCTAATTTCATGGCTGCAGTCGCCATCTGCAGTGATCGTTCTTAGTATGTAGTATTTTAGATGAAACGCAATAGAACTTGTTAGGTAACACACATTTGCTAAATGAGCTGAGGCAGCAGCCGGGCCCTGAAGCTGGAACACGGTGTGCAGATCAGCAGTGATGAGGGCTCCTCACACAGCTCCCGAAACAGGGCGCTCAGGGAAAGCTTCCTCCCAGGCATGCGCCATGTTCCAAGGGCTGTGGACAAGCTCCTCTCCCTCAGGAAGATGGCAAACATGATGGAGAGCCGTCTGGAAAGAGAGTCACAGTGTTGAAGATTGTTTTCAAATTTTGTTGGGGCTTCCAGATGGAAAATAGAACAATAATATGAGTGACTTTAATCAGTGGGAAAAAAATATGAATGATGAGAAGTTGTAGTGAGACATTTTTTGATTTATATTAAGTAATATCATCTATATTTATTTTTAGTTTAGAAAGAGATGTCCTTTTAATGGAGATATCCCCAAACTGAATAGGTCACTTTCTGAAAAACATTAGATCATTTTAGTTAAGAGGTTAATTTGAGATTAAAGTAATCTTTTATTTGAGTCACTAAGAGTGAACCCAGGGCAAATTACCAAACTTCTATGAGCCACTAGTACTAAATTCTCACATGTACCTGAGTATTCATTGAAACACTATTTACAATAGCTAGGACATGGAAGCAACATTATCAAGGCTTCATATTATTGAAAACACAACCTTACTGCATTGGCAGATGAATGGATAAGGAAGTTTTGGTACATATACACAATGGAATATTAGTTAGCTATAGCTATAGCTGTTTCCATTGCTTCCCCATCTGTTTGCCTTGAAGTGATGGGACCAGATGGCATGATTTTAGTTTTCTGAATGTTGAGTTTTAAGCCAAATTTTTCACTCTGCTCTTTCACTTTCATCAAGAGGCTCTTTAGTTCTTCTTCACCTTCTGCCATAAGGGTGGTGTCATCTGCATATCTGAGATTATTAATATTTCTCCTGGCAATCTTGATTCCAGCTTGTGCTTCTTCCAGCCCAGCGTTTCTCATGATGTACTCTGCATAAAAGTTAAATAAGCAGGGTGACAATATACAGCCTTGACGTACTTCTTTTCCTATTTGGAACCAGTCTGGTGTTCCATGTTCATTTCTAACTAGTGCTTCTTGACCTGCATACAGATTTCTCAGAAGGTGGGTCAGGTGGTCTGATATTCCCATCTCTTGAAGAATTTTCCACAGTTTCTTGTGATCCACACAGTCAAAGGCTTTGGCATAATTAATAAAGCAGAAGTAGATGTTTTTCAGGAACTCTCTTGCTTTTTCTCTAATCCAGCGGATGTTGGCAATCTGATCTCTGGTTCCTCTGCCTATTCTAAATCCAGCTTGAACATCTGGAAGTTCATGGTTCACATGATGCTGAAGCCTAGCTTGGAGAATTTTGAGCATTACTTTGCTAGAGTATGAGATTTGGGCTCCAAAATCACTCCAGATGGTGAATGCAACCATGAAATTAAAAGATGCTTGCTCCTTGGAAGAAAAGTTATGACCAATCTAGACAGCCTATTAAAAAGCAAAGACATTACTTTACCAGCAAAGGACCATCCAGTCAAAGCTATGGTTTTTCCCGTATTCGGATACGGATGTGAGAGTTGGACTATAAAAAAAGCTGAGCACCAAAGAATTGATACTTTTGAACTATGGTGTTGGAGAAGACTCTCAAGAGTCCCTTGGGCTGCAAGGAGATCCAACCCATCAATCCTAAAGGAAATCAGTCCTAAATATTCTTTGGAAGAACTTAATTATCAACTGAAGCTGAAACTCCAATCCTTTGGCCACTTGATGCAAAGAACTGACTCATTGGAAAAGACCCTAATGCTGGGAAAGATTGAAGTTAGGAGGAGAGGGGAACAACAGAGGATGAGATGGTTGGATGGCATCACCGACTCAATGGATGTGAATTGGAGGAGGATCTGGGAGTTGGTGATGGACAGGGAATCCTGGCGTGCTGCAGTCAATGAGGTTGCAAAGAGTCAGACACGACTGAGCGGCTGAACTGACTGACTAGCTGTAGTTATAGCTTAGTTTATATATGTATATAGTTATAGCTCGCTCTCTTTCTAAATATATGTATATATATGTATAGCTTTTTTATATATATAAAAAAGGAACACATTTGAGTTAATTCTAATGAGATGGATGAACCTGGAGCCTGTTATACAAAGTGAAGTAAGTCAGAAAGAGAAAGACAAACACTGTGTATTATCGTATGTATATAGATTTTAGAAAGACAGTATTGATCATACTACATGGAGGGCAGAAAAGGAGACAGGGATGTAAAGAACAGACTGTTGGTCTCAGTGGGAGACGGTGAGGGTGGGATGATTTGAGAGAATAGCACTGAAGCGTGTACACTCAGTTCAGTCCTATTCAGTCACTCAGTCAAGTTCGACTCTTTGTGACCCATGAACCACAGCATGCCAGGCTTCCCTGTCCATCACTAACTCCTAGAGTCTGCTCAAGCTCATGTTCATCAAGTAGGTGATGCCATCCAACCATCTCATCTTCTGTCATCCCCTTCTCCTCCTGCCTTCAATCTTTCCCAGCATCAGGGTCTTTTCCAATGAGTCAGATCTTCACATCAGGTGGCGAAAGTATTGGAGTTTCAGCTTCAGCATCAGTCCTTCCAATGAATATTTAGGACTGATTTCATTTAGGATGGACTGGTTTGAACTCCTTGCTGTCCAAAGAGCTCTGAAGAGTCTTCTCCAACATCACAGTTCAAAAGCATCAATTCTTTGGCACTCCGCTTTCTTCACAGTCTAACTCTCACATCCATACATGACCACTGGAAAAACCATAGCCTTGACTAGATGGACCTCTGTTGGCAAAGTAATGTCTCTGCTTTTTAATATGCTATCTAGGTTGGTCATAGCTTTTCTTCCAAGGAGCAAGCTTCTTAATTTCATGCCTGAAGTCACCATCTGCAGTGATTTTAGAGCCCTAGAAAATGAAGTCTGTCACTGTTTCCACTGTTTCCTCATCTATTTTCCATGAAGTGATGGGATCAGATGCCATGATCTCAGTTTTCTGAATGTTGAGCTTTAAGCCAACTTTTTCACTCTCCTCTTTCACTTTCATCAAGAGGCTCTTTAGTTCTTCTTCACTTTCTGCCATAAGGGTGGTGTCATCTGCATATCTGAGGTTATTGATATTTCTCCCAGCAATCTTGATTCCAGCTTGTGCTTCCTCCAGCCTTGCATTAAACATGATATACTCTGCATATAAGTTAAATAAGCAGGGTGACAATATACAGCCTTGACGTACTCCTTTCCCAATTTGGAACCAGCCTGTTCTTCTATGTCCCATTCTATCTGTTGCTTCTTGACTCTACATAAAGATTTCTCAGGATCCAGATAAGGTGGTCTGGTATGCACATCTCTTTCAGAATTTTCCACAGTTTATTGTGATCCACACAGTCAAAGGCTTTGGCATAGTCAATAAAGCAGAAATAGATGTTTTTCTGGAACTCTCTTGCTTTTCCCATGATCCAGCAGATGTTGGCAATTTGATCTCTGGCTCCTCTGGTTTTCTAAAACCAGCTTGAACATCTGGGAGTTCACGGTTCATGTATTGCTGAAACCTGGCTTGGAGAATTTTGAGCATTATTTTACTAGCATGTGAGATGAGTGCCATTGTGTGGTAGTTTGAGCATTCTTTGGCATTGCCTTTCTTTGGGATTAGAATGAAAACTGACCTTTTCCAGTCCTGTGGCCACCGCTGAGTTTTCCAAATTTGCTGGCATATTGAGTGCAGCACTTTCACAGCATCATCTTTCAGGATTTGAAATAGCTCAGCTGGAATTCCATCACCTCCACTAGCTTTGTTCATAGTGATGCTTCCTAAAGCCCACTTGACTTCACATTCCAGGATGTCTGGCTCAAGGTGAGTGATCACACCATTGTGGTTATCTGGGTTGTGTAGATCATTTCTGTACAGTTCTTCTGTGTATTCTTGCCATCTCTTCTTAATATCTTCTGCTTCTGTTAGGTCCCTACCATTTCTGTCCTTTATTGAGCCCATCTTTGCATGAAATGTTCCCTTGGTATCTCTAATTTTCTTGAAGAGATCTCTAGTCTTTCCCATTCTGTTGTTTCCCTCTATTCTTTGCATTGATCACTGAGGAAGGCTTTCTTATCTCTCCTTGCTCTTCTTTGGAACTCTGCAATCAAATGGGTATAACTTACTTTTTCTCCTTTGCCTTTCACTTCTCTTTTTTCTCAGATATTTGTCAAGCCACCTCGGACAACCATTTTTCCTTTTTGCATTTCTTTTTCTTAGGGATGGTCTTGATCACTACCTCCTGTCCAGTGCCACAAACCTCTGTCTATAGTTCTCAGGCACTCTATCAGATCGAATCCCTTGAACCTATTTGTCATTTCCACTGTGTAATCATCAGGGATTTGATTTAGGTCATCTCTGAACGGTCTAGTGGTTTTCCCTACTTTCTTCAATTTAAGTCTGAATTTGGCAATAAGGAGCTCATGATCTGAGCCACAGTCAGCTCCCGTTCTGGTTTTTGCTGACTGTATAGTGTTTCTCCATCTTTGGCTGCAAAGAATATAACCAACTTGATTTCAATATTGACCATCTGGTGATGTCCATGTTTTCAGTTGTCTCTTATGTTGTTGGAAGAGGGGGTTTGCTATGACAAGTTCCATTCTCTTGATAAAACTCTATTAGCCTTTGCCCTGCTTCATTTTGTACTCTAAGGCCCAAATTGAATATTACTCCAGGTATCTCTTGACTTCCTACTTTTGCATTCCAGTCCCCTATGATGAAAAGTGTATCTTTTTTAGGTGTTATTTCTAGAACCTCTTGTAGGTCAGCATAGAACCATTAAACTTCAGCTTCTTCAGCATTAGTGGTTGGAGAATAGACTTGGATTACTGTGATACTGAATGGCTTGCCTTGGAAATGAACAGAGATTTTTCTGTCATTTTTGAGATTGCATCCAGGTACTGCATTTTGGACACTTTTGTTGACTATGAGGGCTACTCCATTTCTTCCAAGGGATGCTTGCTCACATCAGTAAATATAATGGTCAGTTCTGTTCAGCTCAGTCACTTAGTCATGTCTGACTCTTTGCAACTCCTTGAACTACAGCATGCCAGGCTTCCCTGTCTATCACCAACCCTGGAGCTTGCTCAAACTCATGTTCATTGAGTCGGTGATGCTATCCAACCATCTCATCCTCTGTCATCCCTTTTCCTCCTGCCTTCAATCTTTGCCAGCAGCAAGATCTTTTCTAAGGAGTCAGTTCTTCACATCAGGTAGCCAAAGTTTTGAAGTTTCAACTTCAGCATCCGTCCTTCCAATGAATATTCAGGACTGACTTCCTTTAGGATGGACTGATTGGATCTCCTTGCAGTCCAAGGGGCTCTCAAGAGTCTTCTCCAACATCACAGTTCAAAAGCATCAGTTCTTCAGCATTCAGTTTTCTTTATAGTCCAACTCTCACATTCATACATGACTGATGGAAAAACTATAGCTTTGACTAGATGGCCCTTTGTTGACAAAGTAATGTCTCTGCTTTTTAATATGCTGTCTAGGTTGGTCATAGCTTTTCTTCCAAGGAGCAAGCATCTTTTAATTTCATGGCTGCAGTCACCATCTGCAGTGATTTTGGAATCTAAGAAAATAAAGTCTCTCATTGTTTCCCCACCTATTTGCCATGAAGAGATGGGACCAGATAACACGATCTTAGTTTTCTGAGTGTTGAATTGGTTGAACATTGATATAATGATCATCTGAGTTAAATTTGCTGATTCCAGTCCATTTTAGTTCACTGATTCCTAAAATGTCATTGTTCACTCTTGCCTTCTTCTTTTTGATAACTTTCAATTTACCTTAATTCATGAACCTAACATTTCAGGTTCCTATGCAATATTGTTCTCTTCCAACATCAGACTTTACTTCCATTACCAGTCACATCCACAACTGTGTCTTATTTTCACTTTGGCTCCATCTCTTCATTCTTTCTGGAGTTATTTCTACACTGATCTCCAGTAGCACATTGGACACCTACCGACTTGGGGAGTTCATATTTCAGTGTCCTATATTTTTGCCTTTTCATACTGTTCATGGGGTTTTCGAAGCAGGAATACTGAAGTGGTTTGCCATTCCCTTCTCCAGTGGACCACGTTTTGTCAGAACTCTCCACCATGACCCTTCTGTCTTGGGTGGCCCTACATGGCATAATTCATAGTCTTATTGAGTTAGACAAGGCTGTGATCCATGTGATTAGATTGGTTAGTTTTCTGTGATTGTGGTTTTTCAATCTGTCTTCCCTCTGATGAATAAAGATAGGGGGCTTATGGAAGCTTCCTGATGGTAGAGATAGACTTTATGGGAAACTGGGTCTTGTTCTGATGCTCAGTAAATATTTAATCCAGTTTTCTGCTGATGGGTGGGGCTGTGTTCCATCCCCATTGTTTGGCCTGAGGCATGCTGATCCAGGCCTCCACTGGAGACTCCTGGCCACTCACAGGCAAGTCCAGCTCAGTCTCTTCTTGGCACACTCCTCTTTTCTCCTGGGTCCTGGTGCAAACAAGTTTTGTTTGTGCCCTCCAGGAGTCTGTTTCCCCAGTCCTGTGCAAGTTCTGTAATCCATCCCACTGGCCTCCAAAGTCAAATTCCCTGGGGATTCTCAGTCCCTTTCCCAGATCCCCAGATTGGGAAATCTTTTGTGGGTCCTAGAACTTTCTTAACAGTGTCAGAATTTCTTTGGTATAATTGTTCTGCAGTGTGTGGTTCCTCTGCTCAGTGGCTCTATGATGGGGCCAATTATGACCTCCTCCAAGATGGCTTATGCCACATGCTGGGTGACCCAGGTCTGCTGCAGCCATGCACAGTACCATGTATGCTACCATATGTAAAACTGCAAATTCAATGACCAGTGCAAATTTGATTCGTGCAGCAGGGCACTCAAAGCCCGTGCGCTGGGACAGCCCAGAGGGATAGGGGGATGGGTTTGGGGATAGGGTGGACGCATGTATGTATCTGTGGCTGGTTCATGTTGATATATGGAAAAGCCATCACAACGTTGCAAAATAATTATCCTTCAATTAACATAAATTAATTAAAAATAAATTTTAAAAGTGATAATAGCAGTAATATTCATAAGTGCTGTTATAACGGTAAAAGTATAATGAAATGTTCTTAGAACAGCTTGTGCACTCAGCAAATACGTTCATGTTGCCCTTGATGAGTGGTGAGCTTCCTGTTTCCCAGGTGTATTCAGGTAGAGTAGGGATGTGGTGCCCAGGATAGTATATAGAGGATTCTGATGTTGAATTGGAGATTGGATTAGATTGTTTGGGGGTTTCCCTTCTAGCTCAGACAGTAAAGAATCTGCCTGCCAATGCAAGAGACCCAGGTTTGATCTGTGAGTCAGAAAGATCCCCTGGAGAAGGAAATGGCAACCCACTCCACTATTTTTACCTGAAATATTTCATGGGAAGAGGGCCCTGGTGGGCTACTGTCCATGGGGTCGCAGAGTTGACATGACTGAGCATGCACAGATGATGATGATGATAGAGTGTTTGGTCAAGTAAGTTTTGGTCACACATGAACTGACTTTAATTTGCATATAGTTTGGTTTGCTCATTTGTCCCAACAAATTTACCAACTGCCAGTTACGTACCAGGGCCAGGCTAACTGCTAGAATGCCAACTGATAAAGGAGATAAGCTAAATCCTTGCTTTCTTAGAACTTGTGCTTCAAGGAGACGAGGAGATGAGAAATAAACTTTAAGAAGCAAGGAAACATCAGATAGTGGTAAATGCTCTGCTTTAAATTAAAGGAGAAATAAAGAGTGTGATGGGAAGGCCTCTGTATGTGAAGCCACTGAGATGATGGATTTGTTCATTAAAGCGGCACAGCCTAACTCAGTCTGACTAATTCAGTGAGTGACTGTAGTACAGGATATGGTTAGTGACACAGGCAAAGGCCAGATAATACTGGGCTTTTTGATCAGAATAAAATGAGGATTTGTGAACAAAAGGAATGAACAGCCCCTGGACTGCAGGTAAATTATGATTTCTCAGTTACTAATCTGCAGCATTGCTGTAACTCAACTCTCAAACCCAGATCTCTAAAAATTTGCATGCTCTGCGGAGGTTCTATCTCTTTACCCTACACCAACTACATAATAGTGTGGGAAAGTCAACCACAGATATTTTATGGATTTAGGGGCAAAAGAAGCAGAAGATGCCTTAAGTCCTGACAGCACGTCTTCTTCAATAGTCTTCACTCCTTGGCCGTCTTTTCTTCACTATAACCACTGTTTTTCTCTCTGTTTTGCTTTGTTTTTGCTTTCTGACTTTTGGCAAAGTAATTTGCCGAGAAGTATTTATCAAATAAAGGACTCATTTATAAATATTTGTTGTAATTTTATTCTATCTTTGCATTTCCTTTTAAAGAAGGAAAGATTGCCAAATTCCAAACTTCATCAAATTCACACCTGTCTGAGCACTAAATCTGGGTCGTAATGAACAGGAAATAAGCTAAACAACCATATTCTTTTTTTGTCAGCAATCAAATACAATTTTATGCCATACATAGAAGTCAGTGAATGCATGGCCACGTTTAATTATAGTTTTCAAATGTCTTTGTTATGATGATATCATTGCCCAACCTTTACAGAGGATTTAGTACTAATAGAGGCCAGGCAGAGTCCTGCTCACTATGTATGTGCATGCGAAGTCACTAAGTCATATCCGACTCTTTGAGATCCCACGGACTATATAGCCCACCAGGCTCCTCTGTCCATGGAATTTTCCAGGCAAGAATACTGGAGTGGGTTGCCATTTCCTTCTCCAGGGGAGCTTCCTGATCCAGGGATCACACCAGTGTTTTGTATGCCTCCCTGCCTTGGCAGGTGGATATATCATCTGATCTTTACAATGGCTCTATAAAGCAGATTTTATTGTTATACTATTTTATCTGCAAGGAAACAGCTCAGGAAACATTTATCAAGTTGACTAAGGTCCAAATCAAGGACTTTGACCACAGATCCTACATTCTTGATTATTCTGAAAGCCATGACAACCTAAGAAAGCTAGTGAGGAAACATTTAATTGAAGTCAGGAAGGTCATCTACTTACAGAGGGGCCCCTCTATGATGTGGGGTAGATATGTGATGATATTTTCTCTGTCCTGAGATGGAAGGTTAGCTGTGGGCACTGGAGAAAGATGTGTTATGTAGAATAGATTATTTAATCTCTGAATCTCAGCTTTCTTGTTTGTAAAGTGGGGTTTAGAATATTTGCCATAGCGACTCCTAGTGGAGATTAAGCCAGATGATGCAGAGTATACAGGGCAGAGTAGGTTCTATAAATGTCAATTGTCTGAGTAAGTTCTTTATTTCCTTCCTGTCTCTCATGGAAATCTTGAAGAGGAGAGGCATCTATTTGCAAATCATGTTATAATCCAGAGATGAAAGCTGATGCAGACATACAATGCCATAATTCCTTCTGGAATCAAGAAAGATTTTTAAAATATCCTTTGATTTATTGTGGAGAAAAACGTCATGTGCACTAAAGGCAAATTAAGCAAAGTGATTGTTACACAGTGATGGCAGTTCCTGTACCCTGTCCAAGTTCATGGTGTAAGTCAAGGACACAGGATTCAGAAGCCACACTGTTGCCTTCTTTTCCAGTCACTTTCCTCCTATATGCCTCTGAAAAGATACTAATTTACTATTTGGTTTCTCTAAACTACAAATCACCTTATTTTCCCTTTTTCCTCTAAATCATTTTACTGGACAACAAGCTGCAAAGAAAGTCTGTGTATCTCTGTCAAATCTTCCTTTGGACAGTATCACTTGCTATGTTTCTGCCGAACTGAATCTGCAACGTGGACAGGAGAAGAATATCTGAAGTTAAAGTCCTCATTGTTCATTCAGGGACTGTGTTGGCTAGAGAAAGCCTTGGGAGGTGGTATCCCCAGGTAGATTGCATACAGTGAGAAGATGTTGGATACTGCCTGTGTCCTCTGGCACTTCTGCACTCACTTAAAAGGGCAGTTTTGTTTGGTCTCTGTCCTGGCTTTCATCCCATTCTTGCAGGTCACAGCCATGGCCGACCCTGAACACCTTTATACTGTGTGTGTGGACAGCGTGTTGTGACATCTTGACCTTGCTTAAAATATGAGAACTGGAGGCCCTTTCTTCTAAGCATGGGGAAGCCAGCTATACTGGTGAGTACTGCATGGAATGAAAGCATGCTAGAAGCTGTTTTCAGGATTTCCTCAAAATCAGGAGAATGAAGCTAGAGTTGAGAGCCTTGACACTATTTTTATACGTGATTTGAATTTTCTTTGTGAACTGTTGAATTTCTCTGTGAACTATCCAAGAAATGTTGATATCATAATGCCCACTTGTAGAGCCCTTTGAAGAGTAAGGAGGGATCATTTCCCCTCTTCCTTAGCTCGGGTTTCCAGGGTTGACCAGGAATACACATAAAGGGTGTGACCTGAGGTGTGTGCTAATTGCTCTGATTGCCATCCGTCCCTCTGTTAAATGGCACTAAAATGACATCTTGCAGGGAGACTGGCACAACTTTCAGAATTATATGTTCACAATTTTTTTTTAATATGAATTTATTTTAATTGGAGGTTAATTGCTTTACCATATTGTATTGGTTTTGCCATACATCACCATGAGTCTGCCACAGGCATACACGTGTTCCCCATCCTGGACCCCCTCCCTCCCCATACCATCCCTTTATTTCAGGCATTTGCTGTCGTTGTCCACTTACTAAGTCACACTGGACTCTCGACCCCTTGGACTGCAGCACGCCAGGCTCATCTGTCCTTCACTATCTCACAAAGTTTTCTCAATGTCATGTCCATTGAGTCCGTGATACAATCCAACCATCTCATCCTCTGTCACCCCTTCTCCTGCCTTCAGTCTTTCCCAGCATCAGGGGCTTTTCCAATGAGTCAGCCCTTTCCATCAGGTAGTCAAAATATTGGAGCTTCATCGTCAGCATCAGTCCTTCCAATGAATATTCAGGGTTGATTTCCATTAGTACTTACTGATCTCCATGCTGTCCAAGGGACTCGCGAGAGTCTTCTCCAATACCACAGTTCAAAAGCATCAGTTCTTTGGTGCTCAGCCCTCTTTATGGTCCAACTCTCACATCCATGCATGACTACTAGAAAATTGTAACTTTGACTATATGGACTTTTGTCAGTAAAGTGATGTCTCTGTTTTTAATATGCTGTCTAGGTTGGTCATAGCTTTCCTTCCAAGGAGCAGGCGTCTTTTAATTTCATGGCTGCAGTCACCATCTGCAGTGATTTTGGAGCCCAAGAAAATAAAGTCTGTCACTGCCTCGAGTGTATCCCCTTCTATTTGCCATGAAATGATGGGACCAGATGCCATGATCTTAGATATACCAAGTTTCTGAAAGTTAACATGTTGATGTTCATCTGCCTAACAAAATTCCATCAGGATCCCAGTGATAAGACAAAGGAGAGAATCTAAAAGTGCATTTTCTGAAAATATTTTGAGAGTCATCTTTTGGTATCCAGGCATATGCATTATCCACTAAGAACAATTTTTGACTTAAGGAATAAAGACAAAATTTATTACAAATGTAGAGGTCAGGAAAGTGAAGATTTGTGCTCTAGAGGAAAAAAAAAATGAAGACTCTATAGCCAGAGTGGATTTGGATTTGATTTGCAAAATAGTTGACCTAGGACTCTTTTAAGACTCTCAGCCTATATATTGTCTATTCCCCCCGAAACTTACCTCAGTCTCCACTGGGCCCGTTTAGGTGAGGAGTTAAAAGATACTGAGCCAAGCTCTTGGAACTGAGAGACAGAGATGTGAAGTCACATGTCATCCTCAGGGTGCACCATCCCCCTTGGTGACAGCCTTGCTGGTGGTGGTTGATTTTGCTTTTTATGTGTATAGAGTAAGATTTATTCTGTGGGGCACAGTTCTATGGGCTTTGACAAATGCATAGCATCATAACTAACCCCACCGTCATGGCACAGAACGTTCCCATTATCCAAAAAATTCCTTTATTTTCCCCCTTTGTAGTCAAGCCTTCCCTCCACCATCAGCTCATAGCAACTAATAATCTGTTTTCCACCCTGTAGTTTTTTCCCCCATTGATTCACATGTGGAGCAGGTTCACTCCAAGGATTTAAGTTGGCTTCCCCGGTGGCTCAGCTGGTAAAGAATCTGTCTGCAGTGCAGGAGAGCTGGATTGATCCCTGGGTCGGGAAGATCCCCTGGGGAAGGGAATGGCAACCGCTCCAATATTCTTCCCATGGACAGAGGAGCCTGGCAGGCTACAGTCCACGGGGTCACAGAGAGTCAGACACGACTGAGCGACTAACAACGCTTTCTCTAATCACTTATGATGCTGAGCAGTCTTCACGTGTGTCTTTGCCATCCTTCAGTGAAATGTCTGGTAAATATTTCACCCATTTTCTAATTGAATTGCTTTCTTATTGTTGGGTTTTGAAAATTCACTACGTATCCTGCATAAAAGTTCTGTAGGAGATCTGTTTGGCAAATATTTTCTCATAGTCGGTGGCTTGTCTTTTCATTCTCTTAGCTCTGCCTTCTGAAGAGCAAAAGAGCAAGACGTCTCAATTTTGGTGAAGTCCAGTTAAAGAATTTTTTAAAAATTTTATGGACCATGATTTTGGTATCATATTTAAGAAAAATTTTCCCAACTCAGGGTCACATAGATTCTTCTGTGTGTATATGTGTGTTTCTAAAAGTGTGTGGGGTTGCAGCTGCCTGACCACGCCTTGAAAATCTGAAGCTCACCGTAAATGCTTGCTGTTGTTTGGTTGTTTGTACGTGAAATGCTCCTAGAAAATTGAGGCTTGAAATTGCAACATTTAACAGAGTGTTCTCCTTGCCTGTATTGCTACAAAATAAGCCATCCCAAGTCTCTGTGCTTTAAAACATTTATTATTGTCCCTCACAGTTCTGCAGATTGACTGAGCGCAATGGGCCAGTTCCCACACAGATTCCAGCCTGGAGTTGCCATCAGATGGTGGTCAGAATAGGAGGCATCTCACAGACCCATCTCTCAGCTGGGACAAATGTCTCAGATGGCTCACAGGTTTTCCAGCCCCAAGCCTTTGTGATATCACTTGGCAAAAAGAAAGCATTTTTCAAGTAGCTACTGTGACATATCTTGAAGGAGCCACCAAGTCAAAAGATTTATGTATTCTAAAGGATTACTTAGTACCCAGGCGACCTGCTGCCTCTCAATTATTTCAGAAGTATGGCTGGTGAGAATATACGAAGCCCCTCAGAGGAAATACACATATAAAACCAGCACACCTGAACTGGTGTAAATTGAAGACCCTCAACATTATCCTCACCAAACAGGAGTACTTTAATGTGTGTTTAAGAAACCATGGGATATTAGATTTGTGTAGCAAGATGGTATTTCAAAAATTTCTTTTATAGAAAAGATTTGCTGTAAATATGCAAGACAATGTGATTTTTAAAATCTTGAGCAAAACCAGGTCTCCGTAAGTTATCCTACCTACCTCCACGAGCTTGTTGTTATTTGGTCATTATGAAATGCAGTGGAAATGTAAAAGGGTTGCTTAGTTAGAATGAATTTATCAGCATCCTTTCTTATCTTACTGTTTCTTTTGAATAGGGGAGACATGTCATCATGTGCAGTTTATGACAGTCACCCAAGGGAAGAGGTGAGGTGATGTGTGAATGTGAGCTTGAGAGGGAGCCGTGAGCTGGCACGGTGACCACTGGCTTCCCCTCTTCAGGTAAACACAGCTCAGAGTGGAGTGGGGTGGGACAGGGGAGCAGGTGAAAAGTCTCACTGACGCAGAAGCCCAGTTCCTCTGCTCATCAGATTTGTGACCTAAGGGTTTTAAGCTATTTGAAAGCATATTAAAATATATGTAGGATACTTGCCTTGGAGACTGGAGGGGTTAAAACATGATTAAGCTTTGCAAGTGCTTAGCAGACTCTGTCACTTACTAAGCGGTGGTAAACACTGGCTCCTGATTTTAATAAGTTAAGGACATCGTGACCTTTAATCTCTCCCTCAGATCCCGTGCCCAGGCTTCTCTTGTCACTCCCTTCTCTGCAGGGAAGTCACCAGGGCTCACAAATACAATTTCAGCTCATTTGGAAGGAGAACATCTCCTCTGAGCCTCCTGCCCTCGGCCGTCGTGAGCCTGGTCAGAGCCGCGACGCTGAGTAGTGGCTGTGGGGCTTTGTGATCTTGGGACATCATCTAACCCGTTCCTGCTGTGCTCAGTTGTGTCCAGCTCTTCACAATCCCGGGGACTTTGGCCCGTCAGGCCTCTCTGTCCATGGAATTTTCCAGGCAAGAATCCTGGAACAGGTTGCCATTTCCTGCTCCAGGAAATCTTCCTGACCCAGAGATCGAACCCATGCTCCTGCATCTCCTACATTGGCAGGTGGAGTCTTTACCACTCAGGACACCTGGGAACCTACCATATAATGCAAATGTGGGAATCAGATAAGATAATATATGCAAAGTGTCTAAAACAATGACTGGCATACAGAAAACATACTTTTTCATTATTATGCTTCTTTTAAAGGTGTTTTCATGTGGACCATTTTTAAAGTCTTTCTGAATTTGTCACAATGTTGCTTCTGGTTTACCTATTGGTTTTTTGGCTGAGGCATGTGGGGTCTTAGCTCCCTAACCAGAGATCAGACCCATATCCCCTGCGTTGGAAGGCAAAGTCTTAATCAGCAGACTGCCAGGGAAATCTCTATTATGTTTCAACAGCTATCATCAGAATAAAAAATTATCATGAGGTGTGTAATTAATACGCTGACATTCTGGTTACCAGCCATTGGTCTTTTCCCTAACCATTCTTTCAGACAGTATTTGTGTGTGCGCGCTCAGTCATGTCTGACTCTTTGTGACCCCATGGACTGTAGCCCACCAGGCTCCTCTGTCCCTGGAGTTTTCCAGGCAAGAATGCTGGAGGGAGTTGCCATTCCCAACTCCAGAGGATCTTCCCAGCCCAGGGATTGAACCCGTGACTCTTGTGTCTCCTGTACTGGCAGGCAGGTCCTTAACCACTGTGCCACCTGGAAAGCCTCAGACAATATACCTGAGTGTAATAAGATGAAAAAAATACTAATATGGTAAGAAGGGGCATCTGGTGCATCTTAGGAAAGATACTGCTTTAGTTGCATGGCTGTGTCTTTTTTTAAAGGCACATAGGTTGTTGGGTGAAATATTGAGATATTGGCCAACAGACCTCAAGCAATAAGCCTTGTTAAAATATTATGGAGAGCATCTCCAAGAAGGGGAGAAGAGACAGTTGAGAAGGGCCAAGTGGGAAGGGAAGAGTGAAGCGTCGCCTGTAACAAGGTGTGTGAAGCTGCAGAGTGGAGGCTGGGGTCAAGTGGTTCCAAGAAGAAGTGTGTTCACGTGTTGTGTGTTTGCTTCACTAAAGAATCCTCTCCTTTCCAACAACCCCGTCCCTGTTACGTGACAGTTCATTTCACTCACGAGTACGCTGGACCAGAGCAGCTTTGTGCGCACACATTAAGAAGGTGAACATCCTGCCGGGGTGACGGGTTCTGGGCAACAGATGACACGCGCACAGAGAAAGGAATCACAAGCAGGGAGTCGCTCCGCCTCAGTGCTTACTCAGTGCAAAGCCGTAGAGAAAACACCGACTGTCTCAAATGTCCATACGCTATGGGAAGGAAGATGCGTGACCATCTTAATAATATCATACCATCATGTCTCCATGCCCAGCCTAGGAGCTTGCAGATGAAGAATGAATGAATGAATGAGGTCACAGCTGACACCTAGGTTACATATGTCTCCGGCATTGTATATATAAGTTGTATTTACAGCAAAGTATACAGGCCCTGTTCATAATGCTCTAGCTGCTCTCTGAAGCTGAGTGAGGATGTGTGTGTTGAACCAGACTATTTGAAATGTATTCATCTTATCCAAACATTATTTATTCATTGTAGTTCTTCTTTAATATTTACAACGCACTGTTCCCGGTAGACAATGATGCCCTTGTGAAACTTTCATGTTAGGTAGAGAAAACAGAATGCTCACATGTAACAAGCATAATAATATCACATAGTGTTATGAAGAGTATAAAAGAGGGTGTTAGGTTAGGGAGGGTCTTGACAAAGAATTAAATAAGGAAGCCCCTTAACAGAGAATCTGGGGGCTGAGACGTGAATGCTGAGAATTAGCCGTTGGACGATTTGGCAGTAAAGCCATCTAGACACAGAGGAGCTCTGAGATAAAGATGAGTTAATGAGATGTAAGGAAGAGGAGTGCGCTGGGCTGAGTGGGGTAGAGAATGGAGACACCCACGCAGTGAGTTCAGAGACAGGAGGAGGCATCAGGGAGCAAAGAGTCCGTTCTATTTTGAGGGTAACGGAAAGACTTTGGAAGATTTTAAACAAGGGAAGAACATAATCTCATTAGAAGTGTCTGTTTTCCAATAACCAATGTGCATGCCGTCTACATCTCGTTTGTCTGCCACCACGAGCCTGGACTCTGAGCTTTCAGCAGGGCACCTTCAAGAATGCAACTGATGCACAGAGTGGATATCTGCTTTCTCCAAGGTCATTCAGGATCAAAGGAAAAATTGAGGATTTTATAGCATGGGAGGTGAGAATTGGCTGCCTCTCAACTAGAGCGCTCTGTTGAATAACTGATGGAAGGGTAAAGGGACCTTTCTAAAATCGCTGCTAAAAGACACAGTGTGGTACTGTGATTTTTTCAATAGTCTTTGCAAAGTAAGCTAAACCTCATCTTTCAAAGAAGCAAGTGCATAATGCTGTTCCGTACTTTCTTCCAAGTCTATCTTTTTTTCTTTGCTGAGTCTGCATTTGTACCATCCATGCCAATTTCTAAGGCATTAACTGATGACCTGCAATCTGGGGAAAAGGGTCAAGCGAGGGATTAGAGCTGAGGGAACGTGGGGCTTAGAAAGGAGGGGAGACCCCCGCAGCAGGATGCAGCCGGTCTGACCCAATATCACTGGCGGTGTAGAAAAAGGATTTCGTGATGTTTAGATTTTTGTGAAATGAAATTATATACCTTGATACAAGATTTCCTAGTTTCTAGAACAGTCTAAGTGAGCAATTTTAAAGTTAGCTTCAGTATGACTAATATTTTGATTTATGTAAATGTCATTTCTGTGAATGAATGAATTTCATTTCTGTGTTATTGTATCTGTATTTAATGTATTGCATTAAACTTTGCTCTGTGGTATGGAATTCATGATATATTGTTCTGCATTGTATATGGACTCTTTTAAAGCATTCCTTGTCTTCCTTATAATCAAGGTTTGGTTCAGTTCAGTTCAGTCGCTCAGTCGTGTCCGACTCTTTGCGACCCCATGAATCGCAGCACGCCAGGCCTCCCTGTTCATCATCAACTCCCGGAGTTCACTCAGACTCACGTCCATTGAGTCCGTGATGCCATCCAGCCATCTCATCCTCGGTCGTCCCCTTCTCCTCCTGCCCCCAACCCCTCCCAGCATCAGAGTCTTTTCCAATGAGTCAACTCTTCGCATGAGGTGGCCAAAGTACTGGAGTTTCAGCTTTAGCATCATTCCTTCCAAAGAAATCCCAGGGCTGATCTCCTTCAGAATGGACTGGTTGGA
>SJYT01050946.1:146843-181056 GCA_006410635.1 Cephalophus harveyi | reverse complement strand
GCTGCAGTCACCATCAGCAGTGATTTGGGAGCCCCCAAAAATAAAGTCTGACACTGTTTCCACTGTTTCCCCATCTATTTCCCATGAAGTGATGGGACCAGATGCCATGATCTTCGTTTTCTGAATGTTGAACTTCTAGCCAACTTTTTCGCTTTCCTCTTTCACTTTCATCAAGAGGCTTTTTAGCTCCTCTTCACTTTCTGTCATAAGGGTGGTGTCATCTGCATATCTGAGGTTATTGATATTTCTCCCAGCAATCTTGATTCCAGCTTGTGTTTCTTCCAGTCTAGCGTTTCTCGTGATGTACTCTGCATATAAGTTAAATAAGCAGGGTGACAATATACAGCCTTGACGTACTCCTTTTCCTATTTGGAACCAGTCTGTTGTGGTTTGGGAATTAATGCGAAAACTTTTATTGAAAGCAAATATAACGAAATACTCTTTAAAGTGTGGTGACATTAAAACAATAAAGATATTTCTATTAAAAAAATCAATTTACTAAAAAGAGTAGGTCTCGCTTAGATGCAGGAAACACTTCGCCCCTCCTGTCCCGACTTCTCCTCACCCCGTTATCTCATCACTCACCTTTCGGGGACCGAAGATTCGAAGATTCGATACGTTTCTTTGCCAAACAGCGCGGCAGGCGGCAGGGAGGCTTTGGCTGACCCTACGGAAACAGCGGGCAGCGTGTAGACGACACGCGCGAGCCGCAGGGAAGGGACGGACATTCAGTCACAGGCCGCATTCCGCGCCGGAGCACGGAGCCGGAGGCCGCGAGGCCTCGGCCGGGGCGGCGTCCCCGTCGGCTCCCGGTTCCCAAGGACCCCTTTTCCTCTCAGCTCTGAAGCTCCACACGCCTGCGCGGCTCTGGGCGTGGTCTGGGGATCCTGCCGGCTTGCTCGCGCATTCCTCGGAGCGCGGGCGCGGCGCCAGCTGGCCCCGCCTCAAGGCAGCGCTTTTCCCAGCGTCCTTTGCCGGCAGGGCGCCCGGGCCGGGCCCCGGCCAATCAGCGGCGAGCAGGAACCGCCTCGGCCCTGCCCCCCGGCGCTCCGCCCCCTCGGGCGTCCGGCAGGATTCTGGGCGGGGCCGGCTTGCGCGCGCTGAGGGCGGAAGCGGAGCAGAAGGCGCTCGGGTCCCCCCAGGGGCTTCCCGTTGCGTGACAAAAGCAAACACAAAAAATTATCTTAAAATACAAATTTTATATATTTTGCGTACATATTTACACGTGATACATAGTTTAAAATACGTGTTAGTTTTTAGGCTAATTCAGAGTGGGATGTGAGAGCTAGGACTTGAGAGATGGAAAAACTGGAAGGGAATTAAACACTGGGCGCCGGCAGGTCTCTGAAGGTGTTTGGCTATAATACAGACCAATGCTTAAGAAACGCGAACTGAAATTCTAAAGGCAAGCACACGCCATCCTTGTACTCAAAATATTTAGTGAAGAGCACATTTGGCGCACACATACTCACACAGTGTTAGTCATCTGCTCTTTGTGTGTGCAGACCTATATTTAATGAGTAAAATAGAAGTAGCTATTCTTTAGGGTAAGATTTCATGTCTGCTTTTGATGAAGATAATAGTGTATGGGAAACCTTTGAAATAATACCCAGCTCCAGGCCTCACCCCAGACCAGACGATGCTCAGAGACTCTGATTTAGCAGGTTTGGTGCTGTGGGTGGGGCCAGGACAGGGGGAGGCTTAAAACTCCCCTTGTGAGTCAGCTCGGTGCTCTCTGGTGACCTGGGCTGGGATGAGGGTGGCGGTGGCAGGGAGGCTCAGAGGTAGGAGATATATGCATATTTATAGCTGATTCATGTTGTTGTGCAGCAGAAACTAACATAACATTGTAAAGCAATTTTTTAAGTTAAAAAAAAAAAAAATCCTCCTGTGATTCTCATATACAGCCAGGGTTGAGACTGACCTGGAGGAATGGTTTGCCTGAGCAGAAAAGGACAGTTAGAGAGAAGGACCTCGTGGCTAAGAACACCCTCCATCCCATCAGGAGGAGAGTCTCCGTTCAAGTTCTGTATTCACCAGGAAACAGTTGGCCGATCTTGAGAAAACTAGCAAATCTTTCCAACCCTCCATTCCCTCACTGTGAATGAAACGAAACGATAGAGGTCATGCACTTACCACCCACATATGAAGACCATGCAACGTAGTTAAGACCTATGTCAGTGCAACAAGTTTCTGCATCCAGCACAACCACACGAAGGTGACTGACATTTTGCGATTCGGAGGGTGTTTGGGGGATGGTCTCACTTAAAATGGGGCTTTGCTGGTGGCTCAGATGGTAAAGAATCCACCTGCCAATGCAGGAGACCCAGCTTCAGTCCCTGAGTCAGGAAATTTCCCTGGGGAAGGGCATGGCAACCCACCGCAGTATTCTTGCCTGGAGAATCCCATGGACAGAGGAGCCTGGCAGACTAGTCCACAGGGTCGCATAGAGTCAGACACGACTGAAGCGACTTGGCACTCGTGTGATCCCCACAGACACACTCCAGGTGTCAACAACCAGTGCATTGAAACTAGCTGCAGTAAGAAACCTAGACGTGTTTGGAGGATGCGTGTCATGTTTATTAAGATACTATTACAAAGTAAAAAGCAAATTTTAAAGACTGTGATTTTAAATATGAGCCTTCACCAAAAGATTCCCTAGAGCAGGCCTTCTAAGCTGCAGGCTCCAATTTGCAAGCCAGCTGCTCCTCGCGGGACAAGCCCGAGCCGCTGCTCCACAGTGGATCTCAGCGGGAATGTTATTTACTTAACCATAGATAATGGTTTTTCAGAGCAACCCCAGGGAAGCCAGAAAGCAAAAGTTTCTTCATCTGATAACAGTATCATCATCTTAGAGTTAAAATAAACACTTAAGACCATCTACCCTGACCTGTTTATTTTAAAGATTTAAAACACTTAGCCCTTGGGTTCAGTGCCTTGGTTAACTTGCTCGAGACAGTTTACAGAGGGCAACTGCAAGCCTCGAGGCTTGTTGATATCAGTTCTAGCAGTACTCTGTATATTTCTCTTGGAATTATGGTTTCTGATCCAGTAGCCAGAAGCCGTGTGTGGTTCTTGAAGTCTTGAAATGTGGTTATCTGAGCTGAGATGTTCTATTTTAGTCCACTGGGGCTGCTAAAAAAAAAAAAAAGTACCATCGACAAGGTAGCTTATAAACAACAGTGATTTATTTCTCACAGTTCTGGAAGCTGAGCTCAGGGTGCCAGCATGCCAGGGCCGCCTGAGAGCCCTCTTCTGGGCTGCACACTGCCGCCCTCTCCTTGTGCTCCTTCTCTTCCTTGTGCTCCTTCTCTTCCTTGTCCTCCTCTCCTTGTGCTCCTCACTGGCAGGCGGAGAGTGAGAGAGCGCTTTGGTGTCTCTTAAAAGGGCACTGATCTCATTCGTGAGGTCTCCACCCCCATGACCTAATCCACCCCCAAATCCACCCCCATGACATGAGGGGGGGCCGTCCACAGGCCCCCCCTCATGTCACCACCCTGGGGTTTCAGATTCCAGCACAGGAATTTTAGGAGGACAAAAGCATTCAGTCCACTACATGTGCCGTAAGTATCCTATACCTCAGCTTTAAAGACTTACTATGGAGAAAATCGTTATGCTGATTACAGGTTGAAATGAAAATGTTGGGGACACATTTGTGTTAGATAAAACATACTATTAAATTAATTTCTTCTTTTTACTTTTAAAAATGTAGCTGCCAGAAAATCTATAATTTCATGTGTGACTCACATTTTATTTCTGTTGGACAGCTCTGTCTCAGATTCCTTGCACCAAGACAAGTTAAAAGGACCAGGAAACACAATTAAAATGTTCACAATCATTTAAAAGCTGTAAGGACATGGTCAGAAATCAGAAATAAGGGGAGAAAACTTAATAGAATAAAGGGGTTCAGATCTGTGTAGTTAGGTTTGAAATTCTAGATATATTTTTCAAATGGCTCATCTTTTTGACTTGAACTTGAGCAAACTTTGCAAGACAGTGGAGGACAGAGGAGCCTGGAGTGCTGCGATCCATGGGATCACAGTCAAACATGACTTAGCAACTGAGCAACATCTTCTAGAAACATGGAAAAGTCCTTCAAAGAAAGAAAATGGGAGAGTTTCATTCAGTGTTTTAGGGGCAAAACCTATCAACATTTAGAGGTTGCCAGCCGTTCTCCTTTCAGTGTGCCTCGCCTGCATGTGACCCTCAGCTGGTGCCTCTCACGACACTGGCAGTGCCCGCGTGACTTGGGCAGAAGGCTGCACTACAGATAAGCTATTTTTATCCGAGACAGGCCTAGCAAATGTGTAGCTTTTCTTTATTTTCTTAAATTATCCCATAATAAATTGACTTTTTATATAGGTTTGTAATACACAGTTTTAAGGCAAACAGTAAATTCAGTCCATATGCTACTGTAAATTAGACCACTGTTCAACACAGGGGTTAGGGTGAGACAACTGTTTGTCTAGCTGGTTTTTTTCCTTTTTTTTTTTTTTTTTTGATGGAGATTTATTCCTTTCAGATTTAAGAGAGAAATGAGAACTGGTACCATTATTCATTCTGCATCACAGTAAATAAGCTTCATTACCAACAGGCGTTTTAATTTCTTGTGGAAATACATTCCTTGCTGATTAAGTCCATCTTCCCTTCATTTTCAAACTACAGAAGATTTGCTTCAAAACCCACAGATCAGGTATATCTCATTCTTTATTGAGCCAGTAACAAAAGAAAATACATTTATATTATTCAGGAAGCAATCATGGAGATACTTTACAGCTCATTTATATCAATATCAAACTAATTCAATGACAAGTCAAACATGGTGCCCTTTAATCACGGAAAACTGGAAGGTATTTCAGCTGAATAAATTAAGGGTAATTAACTAAAAAATGAGCTACACCCATGAAGCTCATTATTTTTAGGTTGAGAGATCCTTTTCGTTATTAGAATGGTTCTCTTTGATCTGCCAGATGCCTGTTTTGCCCAACAAAAATCAAAACACCTCAAAGCATGAAAGCATGCACCCATGTGTTATGTAAACTTGACTTGATAACTAACATCAGCCATGTCATTTGCATCTATTATCTTGGTGAAAAATACCCATTCCTCATCCAAAGGAAAAGCATAAGTTTAGAACTCCAAAAATCCTCCAAATAATAAAATCCAAGAGAAATCAGCCACAATTTTATAATCCGTGCTGGAAAATCAGTTATGATCAGGAAGAAACAGGTTGGACGTTGACCAGAAATTCCTGTAAAAGGAGCAGGCAGACCACGTGCTGATGGGCTTCTCTAATACGGACAAACAGAGGATGTGTCCTGCTCAAGTGCTGGTTCCGGGCACAGATGTTTGTGACTACATGCCGTTTTTCTGGAGTTTTTAGTGGAGTATGTGTGTATTTACACATACAGGGGCTTCCCAGGGGGCCCGATAGTAAAGGACCTGCCTGCCAAGGCCGGAGACGCAAGAGCCGTGAGTTCAGTCCCGGAGCTGGGAAGATGCCCTGGAGGAGGAAACGGCAGCGCACTCCAGTGTTCTTGCCTGGGGAACCTGCAGAGAGAGGAGCCCCAGGGCTGCGTCCGTGGATCGCAGAGTCAGAGGTGACGAGCACACCGCACCCACACGGCACGTGTGTGTACTCGGGGACACGGCCTGGGTCTCCTCAGGGCTCTGCCAGCACTAGTGGACGTTGGTTTTTATGTGCCAGTGTTAAAGGAAATTGAGTCAGTCCATGATGGATTTTTGGCACTGATGCCAGTGAACGGGAGGAACAGGCTCAGTCAGTCACTGTGCTCTGCCGTGTTTGTGTGGCTGTGTGTGTATGTGTGGACATTACACTTTCAGCTCACATCAAATGATTTGCATTTCCCAAGAATCTGGCAACTACGAGAAGGATAGTAATCTCAGAAAACATGTTGGGTGATTGATATGAATTTGCCATGAATTAAGATTTTCAAAAAATATTTTCAGAAAAAAATTATTTTTTGAGCATCTTTTAACATTCTGTGAAATGTTCTGTGATGAGACGATGAATGTAAAGGCCCTACACGCATTCTATCTGGAAGTATGGCAGAGTTACTAAAAACTAAAGCATGCTAGTGACGCTAAGCTAATGTTCTGTGATGTGAATAATGGCATTGACGGCATGGGGCAGTGGAGACTCAGTAATGGAGAGACATCCTCTCTAAGGAGGAAACTTTGCTTTTTATTAACTGTTCATTTTGAAAACACATCAAATCTAGAAACTGTTACAAAAGTAGTATAGTTAACTCTGATGACTCCTTCACTTTAACCAACTGCTAACACTTTGCCATAGTTTCTGTATAATTGCTGTACAATACATTGTTCTGACCCAATTAAGAGCTTTGGGCCTCTTGATCCTTCACTTGTGTTACTCATTTATGAACCCTTCAGTGTGTATGTCCTAAGAACAACGCCATTCTAGAAATCGCCACAGAACAGTGTCATGGCCAGCGCATTTAGCATGGACACAAAGCTAGAATGCAAAGTACAGGCCACAGTTTACGTTTCCCAGTCGGCCCAGGAATGTCTTGCCTGACATGACGAAGTGACCTGGACTAACGGCTAAATGATAAGCCAAACACAGGCCCACAAAAGGGGTTTTCAGGAATAAAGACAGAGGAATAGAAAGTCCAAAGGCATTTATATAACATTTACGTAAATAATGTATTTAAAAAATGACAGCTCTAGCCAATATTCTAGGAATTATAATATTGATGAATAAAACCTGCCTTTACATACACTAGTTAAATGGTTAAACTTTAAAATTCTGTGTAATAAGAAATCTTGTCCAAACTGATGGTCCTTTTGTTTCTGTTTGGTTTTCCTCTGTGTTCATCCGTCCGCTCTCTACCTGATCCACTGCATCAACTGAGGTAACCTGCCGTGGAGCGCCACAAGCACGGCTTAGGAAATTGTCGCTTGCAGAATTTCAAATATGGGCATGAGGCATTTGGAAGCAATCTCTGATAAGAGAGGCTATAAATTGGTACCTCGAGGTACATCCTGCACATTACCCAACCAAATGTTTCTGCTTTAAACAAGATTCAGAGGGAGGAGGGACGTATTAGCCCTGAAACTTAATGGACTAAGGTGCCATTACTTATTAAACAGGACTATCTGTATGAAAAATGAGCAGTTAATGTACACATGCAGATAATGTAATCCATTTTATCTTATCTACATACACAGAAGATTCTGATTGTAATGGACCCGGTGGTCCCTTTTTGCTCATTCCATTTGCCTGAGCACCGTGTCTGGATTAATAAAGAGCATATTTTCCCAAATGAACATAGAAAGGCACGCTGGCCTGCCCCCAAGGACCCGGGGGTCTCCCTAAGATGTTCAGAGGGACCGAAGGTCAGGTGGCCCTCACCGGGGCCGTGGAAAGGTTGTGGGTCTTTCATGAGCAGCAGAGAAGCAGCCTGGAGTGTCTGATTCTTTCCAACCTTTGAAAACCCTAAAATAAAGCCGCAGCATCATAGACCATCTGGCACTTACACCGCAGTATCTCTGGATAAGTCTGAGCAAAGGGCAGACTGTTACCCCCACGGGGAAGGAGTTTCGGTCACGCTTCATTTTACTCCACTGGCCTGATCACGGCCAGAGAGATCAAAACCCGCTCCCATGCAGCCCCCTGTCCTCACCCTGGAGTCCGTCACTTGTCTTAATGTCTGCAGTTTCTATCTTTTAAAATACAAGCAAGAGTAATGGGAGCGCTGAACAAGGGAATGTCACAGACAGACTTTAAGTCTTGCTGACGCTTGGGCTTCCCTGGTAGCTCACCTGGTAGAGACTCAGCCTGCTACGCAAGAGACCCTAGTTCGACTCCTGGGTCAGGAAGATCCCCTGGAGAAGGGACAGGCTACCCACTCCAGTATTCTTGAGCTTCCCTTGTGGCTCAGATGGTAAGGAATCCACCTGCAGTGTGGGAGACCTGCGTTCGCGCTCTGGGTCGGGAAGATCCTCAGGAGGAGGGCATGGCAACCCACTCCAGTACTTTGGCCTGGAGACTCCCATGGACAGAGGTGCCTGGTGGGCACATGAGGATTCATGCAGCCCATGGAGTCACAAAGAGTCGGACACGGCTGAGCAATTAAGCACAGCACATTCATAATTACGGCAGCCTTGGAAAAACAAAACAAAACCCTAAAGCTGCCTGAAAGACCAACAAGACTAGATGATTAAATGAATTCACCTAGTAAATATTAGCTGTGTTAGCCACCTTAAAAAGAAATACAGATCATGCATGTCTCTGCTAAAGGAGAGCCATGATGTATAGAAGGAAAGGATGGGACAACACAAACCCAGAAAGCTGATTACAGAATTACGCTTAGAGGCGTACCCCTGCCTTTTTTATTTTTATTTTTTGGTAAAAGAAAGCAGGCAAGCACTGTGTATGCTTGTGTGCCACTGGATATTTACTCGTTTGTGTGTGTGTTTGCGTGTGTGTGTGTGTGCAGATTAAAGAGCTAAGCTGCTCACAATAGTTCCCTTTGAGGTGTGGTATCAAGACCGGACTGTGATGGGAAGAGGAGAGCCTTTTTACATTTATACTCATTTTTATATTTGTTTTAAGCCTGGATATTGTCATTTAAAAATAGCAAAGACAGAATCATAAGGTAATAGAGATAAGTGGCAGCTTAGCAAATATCCAACCTAGTTCCATATTCTTTGAACATACCCCATTTTAAGCAGGCAGTGAAAATTGAATTAATCCAAGCTCCCCAAACCTTAAAGAATATAATTTGGGCAATTATGTATTTAATTTAAATAAAACACTATCACCCCAACCTACTTTCCTTTTGAACATTTAGATATTTTAGCACAAACAATTTTAGATAATTTAAATGATTAGCTTGAATGTTTTAAACAATGAGGTACTGAGTTCAAGTTATTCCGAGTCATGTTTCCACACATTTTCATTTATGGATTGTAATTGAAGAAAATTCTCAAAACTTCTCATAAAGTAGATTTTCATGGAATTAATTTTAAGCTGAAAACTGCAGTATGATCTCATCCCTGGAGCACAGAGAAAAGAGACAGAAGCTATTGGCCAGTTGTAATTACAGCATTCACTTTGCGCCCTTTTTTCTCTGTAAGCTTATGAAATTTAATATGACTTTTTCTGTTGCCTTCCCTTCCCTTCCTGTTGTTTTCCAAAGCCCAGAAATGGACAAGAGGAGACAAATGCGCTCCCATTTTGATCCAGCGGCTGCGCAGGGTGTGCCAAGCGGTTAGGGCGCGGGGGCGCGGCCGGGCGGCCCGTCACCCACGCAGCCGCCGCGCGGCCGTGGCGTCTCTGCGCAGAGCAGGGGCTGCGCCGTGTGTCCCGTGAGAGCCCCTCGCGGCGGCGAGGGGGACGCGGTGCTCCCTCTCAGGAGTGCCAGTGGGCCCCGCTCAGTCGTGCCCGACTCTGCGCGGCCGCAGGGACGGTGACCCGCCGGGCTCCTCGTCCCCGGGCTTCTCCAGGCTGGAGTGGGTAGCCGTGCGCGTCTCCGCGGCGCTCCCGGCCCCGGCCCCCAGCCTGCGCCTCCCGCGCTGCGGGCGGGCTCTCCACCTCCATGCAGCTGAGAGATCCTGAAGAGAGCCACGCTGAGACCGGGACGCGCGTGCTCCTCGACTCTGGGGCCGTGGGGATCCGCCTCGGATGCTGAATGCGGGGAAGCCGAGGGCTGGAGGGCTTGGCGGGCAGAGAGCGCTGCCCCGCAAGCCTCCCGTGGGCTCGGCGCAGGAGGGCGCGCTCCTCCCGGGCCAGCCCGGCCCAGCCCGCCTGGAGGCCGCCACCCGGCCCCCCGAAGGAGGCCCCGAGGCCCCGCAGGCCCGGCGCGCGCAGACCGGCGGCGTCTGCACGCCCCGCGGCCCGGGAGGAGGCCCCGGTCTCTGCGGGGAGAGCGGCCCCCCCAGGCCGCCCCCCAGGCCGCCCCCCAGAGCGCGCCCCACGCGCGGAAAGAGCCGGACGGCCGCCCAGGCGGCCCCGGGCCCCGGGCCCGCTGCCCCTCTCCCGGGACCGGCCCCGGGCCCGCTGCCCCTCTCCCGGGACCCCTCTCCCGGGACCGGCCCCGGGCCCGCTGCCCCTCTCCCGGGACCGGCCCCGGGCCCGCTGCCCCTCTCCCGGGACCCCTCTCCCGGGACCGGCCCCGGGCCCGCTGCCCCTCTCCCGGGACCGGCCCCGGGCCCGCTGCCCCTCTCCCGGGACCCCTCTCCCGGGACCGGCCCCGGGCCCGCTGCCCCTCTCCCGGGACCGGCCCCGGGCCCGCTGCCCCTCTCCCGGGACCCCTCTCCCGGGACCGGCCCCGGGCCCGCTGCCCCTCTCCCGGGACCGGCCCCGGGCCCGCTGCCCCTCTCCCGGGACCCCTCTCCCGGGACCGGCCCCGGGCCCGCTGCCCCTCTCCCGGGACCGGCCCCGGGCCCGCTGCCCCTCTCCCGGGACCCCTCTCCCGGGACCGGCCCCGGGCCCGCTGCCCCTCTCCCGGGACCGGCCCCGGGCCCGCTGCCCCTCTCCCGGGACCCCTCTCCCGGGACCGGCCCCGGGCCCGCTGCCCCTCTCCCGGGACCGGCCCCGGGCCCGCTGCCCCTCTCCCGGGACCCCTCTCCCGGGACCGGCCCCGGGCCCGCTGCCCCTCTCCCGGGACCGGCCCCGGGCCCGCTGCCCCTCTCCCGGGACCCCTCTCCCGGGACCGGCCCCGGGCCCGCTGCCCCTCTCCCGGGACCCCTCTCCCGGGACCGGCCCTGGGCCCGCTGCCCCTCTCCCGGGACCGGCCCCGGGCCCGCTGCCCCTCTCCCGGGACCCCTCTCCCGGGACTGGCCCTGGGCCCGCTGCCCCTCTCCCGGGACCGGCCCCGGGCCCGCTGCCCCTCTCCCGGGACCCCTCTCCCGGGACCGGCCCTGGGCCCGCTGCCCCTCTCCCGGGACCGGCCCCGGGCCCGCTGCCCCTCTCCCGGGACCCCTCTCCCGGGACTGGCCCTGGGCCCGCTGCCCCTCTCCCGGGACCGCCGGCCTGGCCGATGGAGCAGGGAGCCCGGCCGAGGCCGGTGCACTGGGGCGGGCGTCGCGGCGCTGGGAAGGGCCGTGTCTCCACTGCCCGGATCTTCTTCTTGCCGAAGTGACCATTCTGCTGGATGGAAAGCCTGCGTCTTTCTGAGGAGGTCAGTGCAGAAAAGGGAGAGAGATTCAGGGAGCGGAGGAGAAAGAGAAAAGCTCGTTCATTCTGCCCGGCTCCTTCGACCCACAGTTACACGTAGATGCTTTTGGTAAGTTCCTAAATGCGGATTTAAAACTTTTTATTCTACCTCATGCATTTATGAGACCCGCTCTAAGGAAAATCTCCATCCCCTTCACGCACTGGAGTCTTTCAGAAAGATGTCCCCACAGAGCTTTGTGAACAATAGTTCCACATCGCTGAGAGAGTCTGTTGTGTGAGGCAAGTGAGGTTTGGGAAGGGACTTTGTCAGCAGAGATTCAGGGTGCTATTAAACCCGTAATTCTTGCCGCTGTGAAGAGGAATTATGTGTGCACGTCAAAAGGGAAACGAATTCTGCCTGGCATGCCATCTTTTGCTATTAAGAGATTCTGGACTTTAATCAGAACTTTTGCTCCGCAGCCATCAGACCATTCAGAAAGACTTGGCTTGGATCATTCAAGGAAAGAGCTGGGAGTGGTGCTGGCTTTGTTTGAAAGTAGCCAAGAACAGAGCCCCGTTTATCAGACATTTCATTTTGTAATTTAGTGTCGGTGTTCGGGGCTGTGTGTATTTTCCTGAAAGTAAGTCATAAACACAGATCAGAGTTTGCAAACTCGTAGCCCAGAGTCCCTGTGTGTTGCCAACCTGGTGTTTATCTTTTAAAATCCATGTTATTGCTGTTTTCTAATAGCTTTACTGAGGTGTAATTGACATTTAATTCCAAACATATTTAAAAAGTATAATTTTATAGAATGTTTTGTACATATACATCCACTAAATGATCACCACTATCAAGGTGGTGAACATATCCATTATCCCTAAATATATCCTTATTTAAAAAAAAAGTGAAAGTATTAGTCACTCAATTGTGTCCAACTCTTTGTGACCCCATGGACTGTAGTCCTCCAGGCTTGTCTGTCCATGGGATTTCCCAAGCAAGAATACTGGAGTGAGTAGCCATTTCCTTCTCCAGGGGATCTTTCTGACCCAGGTATCGAGCCCCTGTCTCCTGCATCGCAGGCGGCTTCTTTACCATCTGAGCCACCGGGGAAGCCCACATGTATCCTCATGTGCCTCTGTATTTCCTCCTGCCTGCCCCTCTCTGCCCTACCCTCTCCCTCTGTAACCCCAATCTTCCTCTGTCACTGGAGATTATCAGTAGACTGAGTGTCTATGTTCCCCCCAAATTCATCAGCTGAAACCTAACCCCGTGTGATGGTATTAGGAGGTGGGGTCTTTGAGGGGTGATTAGGCCGTGAGGGTGGAGCCCTCATGAATAGGATTAGTGCCCTTAAAAAGGAGGCTGCAGAGGTCTCCCTCGCCCCTTCCCCCAGGTGAGGACGTGGCATCGAGGACCAGGAAGCAGGCTCTCACCAGACATGAAATCTTAGCCTTCATGCTGCCAGACTCCAGAAAGGTAAGAAGCAAATTTCTATTGTTTCTAAGACAGTACCAGGCTATGGTATTTTTGTTATAGCAGCCCAGATTGACAGATTAGCTTACATGTTCTAGAGATTTATAAAGAAGATTCACAGAGAATTTAATCTTTTGGTTTATTTATCTTTACTGAGCATAGTTATTTTGAGATCCATGATGTAGTAGATATTAATAATTCATCGTTTTTTTTGTGGACGAGTCTTCCATTGTATAGACATACCGCAGTGTTTGTTTATCCATATGTTTAAACACATCCATAGGTTTATCCATCAATAGATGGGTGTTTGGGTTATTTTCATTTGGGGCCACTGCATATACCGTTTCTATGAATATCTGGGTATACATCTTTGTATGCACAATGCATTTTTTTCTCCTCAGGAAATACCTACACATGGTATGGCTAGCTCATCAGATAAGTGTATATTTAGGTTTTAAAGAAATTGCCAAACTGTGTTTCTAAAGTAGTTGCAATATTTTTAATTTCCAACTACCGTTTTCTTCACATCCTAACTTCTTCACGTGTCCACCATCACTTGGTGTTGCCAGTATCTTCAATTCAAGCCATTTTAATGGGCTGTAATGGTGTCTCATCAGGGTTTTAATTTGCATTTCACTACTGGCTAATAATGTTGCGCTTCTTTTGATGTGTTAATTTGCCATCTGTATATCTTCTTTGGTGAAGTCCATTCAAATATTTTGTTGATTTTTTTGTTGAACCGCAAGGTTCCGCCCTGGAATCCGTCGCCCAAGACCACCTAGACACAGGATCGATGCAAACAGCAAGAGGATTTATTGAACCGGCGCGCCGGGGTTCTGTCCTCCTCAAGCAAGGAGCGAACCCCGATGACAGTTACAGGACAGTTTTTAAGCACAAAAACCACACTGGGCGGGGAGGTATAGATATATCATGATTGGTCACAATAATGCTGATCTTTGCAAGGATAAGCTCGTGAGGGTCTGGTGATATTATTTTTTACAATCTGCAGTTGACACAGTTTACACAGCTTGTTTTTCTGACTCTCTGGAAAGTCAAACCTTCCAGGTCAGGGTCTGTGAGTCACAAACCCTCCAGGTCAGGGTCTGTGAGTCACAAATAACAGAGATAACCTTTCAGTTGGCCTGTAAGGTCCCTAAATCTTACAGGTTACTTCCTCACATTCCCCTCTTCTTCTTGTTCCTAATTTCAATCTTGAAATCAATGGTCGGGATCCCCCTGGGGAAGGGTGGTGTACTGTTGTCTCAGCATGAGTACCTGTACTGAGCTCACTCGGTCTCGGATGAATGCTAGCAGCTTGTTTAGAACGGAGGGCCCTGTGGTTAAGTGGAGCAGTAAAATGAGCAAGGGTCCCATCAGGGTGGATATCAAAGTGACAAATCATGGGGTTTTGTTGAACCAGGACTCAAACCACCCTTGGGCATTCTCTTTTTTTCTGCCTGGTTGCCAGCCTCTCCCTTAATTTATTTATGGAGTCCGTTATGACTTCCGAGTGATCTACATAGAAGCAGCATTCTTTTTTAAGGGCCGCACATATTCCTCCTTCTTTCAGAAACAAAAGATCTAAGCCCCGACGGTTTTGCATAACTACTTCAGATAGGGAGGTCAGGGACTCCTTCAGTTTGGTAATGGAATCTTCCAAGACCCGAAGGTCTGCATCAATAGCCTGCTGCAGGCTGGCGTAATAGTGGGGCTGTTGGAGGAGGGCAGTAGTACCGGTCCCGATTCCTGCGTCTACTCCAAGTCCTAACGGAACAGCTAGGGTCATAACCACTGGTTCCCTTCTTGGTCGATGGCCTCCCTTGTAAGCTTCTAAGAAGGAGGCATCGGGGTGATAAATCAGTCGGGGTACCAGCTGCACTAGCACACAGAAGTTGACAGAAGCATCAAATATGCCCCGACGGTTTTGCATAACTACCTCAGATAGGGAGGTCAGGGACTCCTTCAGTTTGGTAATGGAATCTTCCAAGACCCGAAGGTCTGCATCAATAGCCTGCTGCAGGCTGGCGTAATAGTGGGGCTGTTGGATGAGGGCAGTAGTACCGGTCCTGACTCCTGCGGCTACTCCAAGCCCTAACAGAACAGCCAGGGTCATAGTCACTGGTTCCCTTTTTGGTCGATGGCCTTCTTCGTAAGCTTCTAAGAAGGAGGCATCGGGTTGATAAATCAGTCAAGGTACCAGCTGCACTAGTACACAGAAGTTGACAGAAGCATCAAATACTGCAAGGGATATACAAGGCATTAGTCCCATGTCACAAGCCCACCATTTGTTCCCGGGCGGTGGAAGATACCCAGCCTGGTTGACCTCTTTAATAGTGGAATTACAGAGATGCATATGAGCCGAGGATGGGGTACCTATGCATAATCCTTTTCCTGTTACAGCTGCTAGGGTAAGTCTGGCAGTTGGTTCCTGATGCCATTGGCATATACTATCAGAGTGGGTCTGGGAGATATCCACTGGCTCAGCTGGGGTCTCGGCTAAAGCCTCATAATATGGGGGTGCAGCTTCATAACAAAGCCAGCAGGATTCAGTCGCACTTGGGTTGGTGTCATTTAAAACCTGGAAAGCACTAGTCAATAAGGTCAACATCCTGTCCTGGGTGGAAGTTTTGCTTACAGGGGGGTTGGTAGATCTCGGAGGGGCCGGCGGCCACGGAGGGTGCGGAGGGGTTTCTTCGGGGGCGTGGGTTTCTGTGTCCTTATTAGTGGGGGTCAGCCCCTGTGGTTGCAGGATGGGGTTATGTCCCACACCGGTAGCTGGGGGCGACTCTATTTTTAACCTCACAGTGAACATGAGGCTGTCATCATAACGTTCTTTATAAAGCCTCAGACCCCATGAGTGGCCTTTTACCCAGGTTTTTATATTTTTTCCACTCTCCGTGAAGCTGATTTGGAGAGGGTGGCACCAATTATTACATTCAACTACATTTGTCCATCCAAGGTTCCGCTGGTTTCCTGTCTTTTGATGGGTATAGTTGGCCAAAACTTGTATATAGTCCCAATTAGAGAATGGATGCCAGTAGGCGTCCCCCGTAGTTTCACAACCCCAATGCCTGCAGTAGAAAACATCTTTACCTCAACAATAGTTAAGGTGGCAGCCCCGGTGGTATCCTGGGTATACATAGAAAGTGAGGGCTCTCAGCATACTTCTCCTATCCCTTGCTGCACAACCCCCCCAAGGGTCTAGTCCCCATCGATCATGGGAAGGTGACGCCTGAGGGGCCTGCTGGAAGTTGGCGTGACTTTCAAGATCCCAATTAGCCGGGGCCCCGATAGCCAGCTTGCAGAGGTCAGGGTATAGGGTAGGCCACCAGGTGTAGGGATGGGTGACTTTAGAGACGTTCCATACAGTATCTCCCACTTGAGAAACTACTTGCCAAGTCAATTGCATGGGCTAGTGGGGGTTGGACAACCCTTGGGTTGGCGGGACCAGTAGGGGGATTGGCAGGATGAGGAACGACAGAGTCTGAGTTTTAAAGGGTTCAGGGTTCTTTGTACTTTCCATTGGGCCGGGGGCTCTGGAGCAGCTTTGACGTGAGAAGCGTGGATCCAGGAGGGGATTCCGTCAACCTTTACAGCAGTTGGGGTGGTGAGCAGGACGATGTACGGTCCTTTCCAGTGGGCTTCAAGAGTCTGCTGTCGGTGCCGGCGAATGTAGACAGAGTCTCCCACCTGGAACAGGTGAGCTTCTCCGGGTGTCCCGGGCTGATAGGCTTCAGCAAGCTGTTCCCATATCTCCCTCTGCACCAGCTGGATTCCTTTCAGCCTAGCATATAGATCACCGTTATTAAACTTGCCAGGATCAAATCCCTCCTCTACGGACAGTATAGGGGGAGGTGCCCCATACAGGATCTCAAAAGGGGAGAGATTGAAGCGGGAGGGGGTGTTCTGAACTCGGAACAATGCCAAGGGAAGGAGCACTGTCCAGTCGGTAACGCCAGTCTCCAAGGACAATTTAGTAAGGGTCTCCTTTAAAGTCCGATTCATCCTTTCTACCTGTCCTGAGCTCTGGGGTCTATAGGCACAATGTAACTTCCAATCAGTCCCCCAAAATTTTGCTACTTCCTGGCTCACTTGGGCGACAAAAGCTGGCCCATTATCCGACCCTATCATCTTTGGCACTCCAAAACGGGGAAAGATTTCCTCTAAAATCTTCTTGGCGACTACTAGCGCAGTCTCATGCTTAGTTGGAAAAGCCTCTACCCAGCCCGAGAAGGTGTCTATGAATACGAGTAAGTACTTGTTGCCATATCTAGCAGGACGTACCTCTGTGAAGTCCACTTCCCAGTATGTTCCCGGTCGGTCTCCACGTAATCTCTTTCCAGGCTCTGTTCTATTATGACTGGCATTTACCTTCTGACAGGGTACACATGTTTGAACCACTTGCTCAGCTATTTTGAGAAGTCCTGGGAGTTCCCACCCATCCTTGACTAGCAAGGAAGTCAGCTTCCTGGCTCCCAAATGAGTCCACCGGTGCATCTGGTCTAATATCTTGCGGGCCTCTGATAGGCTTCTGCTATTCTCAAGTGAGATGGGTGTGTCAGCCACCAGCACTTCTGGTACTATCTCTTGACTAGCCACTTCTCGGGCGGTCTTATCGGCCAAGTTGTTTCCTCTAGTGACCGGGGACTGATCTTTCTGGTGCCCTAGGCAGTGGATTATGCTAACCTTTTTGGGTAACATAAGGGCAGCCAGTAAGGCCAAAATCTCATCCTTGTTCTTAATTTCCTTGCCTGCTGAAGTTAAGAGCCCTCTCTGTTGGTAGATTGCTCCATGGACGTGTGCCGTGGCAAAAGCATACCGACTATCGGTATAAATGTTGACCTTCTTTCCTTGGGAAAGCTCGAGAGCTTTAGTCAGGGCAATCAGTTCAGCCTTCTGGGCGGAAGTCCCTTGAGGTAAGGGAGCTGCCCAGATCACGTTAGTCCCGTCCACTATTGCCGCCCCCGCTCGCCTCTTACCTCCTTCTAAGAAGCTACTCCCGTCCGTATACCATGTTACCTCTGCATCCGGGAGTGGGAGGTCGGAGAGGTCTTTGCGGGTCCCGTGGGCTTCAGCTAACACCTGCTGGCAGTCGTGCATCACGCTGGATTGATCGGGATCGGGGAGCAGCGATGCAGGGTTGAGTCCAGTGGCTGGCATGAATCTTATTCGGTCCGAATTCAGAAGCAGAGTTTGGTAGTGGGTCATCCGGGCATTGGTGAGCCATCTTTCGGGGGGTTGCCGGACCACACTCTCCAGGGCATGAGGAGCAGTGATAGTAAGGTTTTGTCCCAAAGTCAACTTGTCTGCGTCCTTGACAAGGACGGCAGCAGCGGCTACTATTCGCAAGCAACTGGGCCAGCCGGCGGCTACAGGGTCTAGTTTCTTAGACAAATATGCCACCGGTCTATTCCAAGGTCCCAATTTCTGGGTGAGGACTCCCTTTGCTATGCCATTCCCTTCTGCCACAAAAAGGTGGAAAGGCTTGTCAACATCTGGGAGTCCCAGGGCAGGGGCAGACAGCAGAGCCTGCTTAATGTTGTCAAACGCCGCTTGCTCCTTTTCCCCCCATATGAAGGGTCCATTTTCTTTAGTCAAGGGATACAGGGGGGCTGCCATGTCTGCAAACCCAGGTATCCAAAGCCTACAGAATCCGGCTGTCCCCAGAAATTCCCTGACCTGACGGGGATTTTTCGGAGGTGGTATCTTGATCACTGTCTCTTTCCTTGCCTCCGAAAGCCATCGCTTTCCATCTTCGATTAAGTACCCCAGGTAACTAACCTGTTGCTGGCAGATCTGCGCCTTTTTTGCCGAGACCCGATATCCTAGGGAGCCAAGCTCGATCAATAAGGCTTTGGTCCCTTTAAGACATTCTTCCCTCGAGTTCGCCGCCAGGAGCAAGTCATCTACATACTGCAACAGGGTTACCTGGGGATTGGTGGCGCGGAAATGCGCAAGGTCCTGGTGGAGTGCCTCGTCGAAAATCGTTGGAGAGTTTTTGAATCCCTGGGGCAGTCGAGTCCATGTCAGTTGTCCCGAAATCCCCAGAGCCGGGTCCCTCCATTCAAAAGCAAAGATGGGCTGGCTTATGGAACTAAGTCTCAGACAAAAGAAAGCATCTTTAAGGTCCAATACCGTATACCATTTCCGTTCGGGGGGAAGAGTGCTCAACAGGTTGTAGGGGTTGGGCACAGTTGGGTGTAAGTCTACCACCCGCTTGTTCACCTCTCTCAGGTCCTGCACAGGCCGATAGTCACCTGAACCAGGCTTTCGAACCGGGAGCAAGGGGGTGTTCCAAGCTGACTGGCATTTTATCAGTATTCCTAGTTCAAACAGCCGCCGTATGTGGGGGCGGATCCCATCTCGGGCTTCCTTGCCCATGGGGTACTGGCGGACGGATATGGGGGTAGCGGAGGCCTTTACCTCAACTACTATTGGAGGTTGATGTTTTGCTAGCCCCACGCCAGATGTCTCGGCCCATGCCAGGGGAATTTTCTTTATCCATTTTTCCATCCCGGCTGCTGAGGCAGGGGGACCCTCGAACAGGCGGTGTTCGTCTTCCAATTTTAAAGTTAAGACCTGCAGAGGTCTCCCCTCTTTGTCAGTCACTGCGGCCCCTTCAGGACTGAAATGAATCTGAGCCCCAACTTTTGTAAGCAAGTCCCGTCCCAGCAGGGGATAGGGGCATTCAGGAATCACCAGGAACGAGTGGGATACCCGGCCCACGCCAAGGTCCACCGTTCTTCGGGTAGTCCATGAATATGGTTTATTCCCGGTAGCCCCCTGTACCCAGGCTCTCTTGGTGGTGATTGCTCCCCCCGGTTGTAACAGGACCGAATGTTGGGCTCCAGTATCCACCAGAAACTGCACTGGCTTCCCCTCCACCTTTAGAGTTACCCGAGGCTCGGGGAGGGGCTCCGAGCCCTGACTCCCCTAATCTTCTTCCTCTAAGGCCAAAACCTTTTGGGAGGGAGTTTTTCCCCTCTTCTTCTTGGGGCAATCCCTCAGCCAATGTCCTTTCTCTTTACAGTAAGCGCATTGGTCCTTGTCTAAGGTCAGTTTAGTTGTCGGTCTGACCTTTCCCCGGTCACTCTTATCTTTTTCTCTTATTACAGTGGTCAGGATTTTAGCTAGGCTTTTCTCTTGTCTCCTTTCCCGTTTCAACTCTCGCTCGTCCTGTTCTCTCTTCCTTCTCTCTTCCTTCTCTTCCTCTGTCTCTCTTTTGTTAAATACCTTATCTGCCTCTCTAACTAGATCTTGGAGGGAGAATCCCTGTAACCCATCCAGCCGCTGCAGCTTTTTCCTAATGTCCGAAGCTGTCTGGTCAATGAAACCATGGCTATGGTGGCTTTATGTTCTTCAGACTCAGGGCTATATGGGGTAAATCTCCTGAATGCCTCCATAAGCCTATCTAGGAATACTGTGGGTGACTCGAAAGGTCCCTGGGTAATCTTTCTTACCTCTGCCAAATTTGTAGGGCGTCTTGCGGCCCCTCGGAGACCCGCCACTAAAGCCTGGCGATAGACCCTCAGGTGCTCCCTACCTGCAGGCGTGTTGTAATCCCAATGAGGTCTGGTCAGCGGGAAGCCAGCGTCTATCTCATTAGGCAATGCCATAGGACATCCGTTGTCTCCTGGAACATTTTTCCGGGCTTCCAGCAATACTCGCTGTCACTCCTCAGTCGTGAGGTGCGTTTGCAGCAGCTGCTGACAATCGTCCCAGGTGGGCTGATGTGAGAATACGAGCGACTCAATTAAGGAAGTTAGGGCCTGTGGATTTTCAGAGAAAGGGGGGTTATGGGTTTTCCAGTTATACAGGTCAGAGGCAGAAAAAGGCCAATACTGAAGGTGCCGATTTCCTCAGTCATCTGGGGGGCCATATTCCCGGAGAGGGAGGATGGTAGAGTCAGGGGTACCAGCCTGGCGACTCCGTGTCCCCGCTGCCGGGCCCGTCCCTGGTTCTCCTGACTCCGGCAGCACTGTTGGTCGAGCCGCCGGAGCCACGGGGAGTGGGCCCGGCAAAGGGGCCATCGCCGGCGGGTAGGGCGGGGGAGGATCCAAAAGGAGGAGGTCAGCCTGGGTGTCGGGGTAGATCTTTTTTCTTTCCAGGGTAGCGGTTTTGGCTCCTTCTGTCGCAGGTTTGAGGGCATAAATTCCCAGGTGCCTTCCATTGGTGTTCCTGTGGAGGGAACAAAAGGCCGTACCCACGACGGTGGAGAAAGGATGAGGTCCTCCCATACAATAATATAGGGTACCTGATCTGGGCGTCCTTGGGGCTCAGGGAGAAAAACCACTGATTTTACCTGCTTAACATGATGTAAGGAAAAACTACCTTCAGGTGGCCACCCTGTTTGGAAGGTGGGCCACTCTGTCTAACACAGAGTTCACCATTTTCCCTTCCTTATATCTACTGAGAGATTATGAGCTCTAGTTTTAACCTCAGACCAGTGGCTTAATGTCAGAGAGAGAGGAGTAGTCACAGTCTGTCCCATGTCGTCTTTGTCACATAAGGGGAAGACAAGGAGAACAATTAACAGAAACCAGACAATCAGCAGAGTGGTGAGACAGAATCGGCCACCGCGCGTCTTTCACAAGACCAACAGAGATACAGACGGGAGTCTCCTTAAAGGCTCCACCTGATTCGGATGAAGAGGGACTGAATCAAGTCCTTCTTCCAGATAGACGTCCTGGGCATCCCCAGGTTTCGTCATGGACCTGTCACCCAGACAGGAACCAGAAAACTGAAGGAAGCCATGGTGAACCAACCAACGACAATAACGACTGACAACAAGGCAGCAGTTAGTAGAGACACAAAGCACACAAAGCCAAAGCTTGAGCGTACCTCCGAAACCTGATGCCTGGGGGTCTGGGGCCAAACAGAGATCCCGGACGAGCCCTCAAATGTTGAACCGCAAGGTTCCGCCCTGGAGTCCGTCCCCCAAGACCACCAAGACACAGGATCGATGCAAATAGCAAGAGGATTTATTGAACCGGCGTGCCGGGCTTCTGTCCTCCTTAAGCAAGGAGCGAACTCCGATGACAGTTACAGGACAGTTTTTAAGCACAAAAACCACATTGGGCGGGGAGGTACAGATACACCATAATTGGTCACAATAATGCTGACCTTTACAAGGATAGGCTCGTGAGGGTCTGGCGATATTTTTCACAATCTGCAGTTGACACACAGTTTACACAACTTGTTTTTCTGACTTTCTGGAAAGTCCTGGGGAAACTTTCAAAACTTTCCAGGCCATGGGGCTGTAAGTCACAGATAACAGAGATAACCTTTCAGTTGGTCTGGAAAGTCCCTAAATCTTATCTTACAGGTTACTTCCTCACAATATAAGCACCTGAATGCAGAGTTCCAAAGAATAGCAAGAAGAGATAAGAAAGCCTTCTTCAGCGATCAATGCAAAGAAATAGAGGAAAATAACAGAATGGGAAAGACTAGAGATCTCTTCAAAGTCTACTATGTCCTGCCAGAAACCAGGTGTCTACAACTGAAGGCAGATGGTGTCTTCAACACAGCCACTGTGCTGGAAAGTAATGTGAAGCAAATTTAAGTTAAATTGCCTCAGAGCTCTCATACCTCGTTCCAGTCACCTTTCCGTTGATTCAGCATTCATTTATTTGCTTCAAGCCTCTAAATATTTTCCAGAGTTCTGACCAAGTTGATACTAAGAATTTGTAATTTTTTGTTTCTGTGAAGGGTTGGGACCTTGGAACCCCCTTCTCTGACATTTTCACTAATGTCACCTCTTCTGATGCATTTTTACTTACAGCATTCAAGACCCTCAAACAATGACTATAATTTCTTCTATCACTTACAATGTTGTGTTAATTTCAGATGTATGGCAAGGTGGATCAGTTACTCATATACATATATCCACTCTTTTTTTAAAAGAGTCTTTTGCCATATAGGCCATTGCAGAATATTGAGTAGAGTTCCCTATGCTATATGGCAGGTTCTTATTAGTTATCTATTTTATACATAGTAGTGTGTATATGGAGAAGGCAATGGCACCCCACTCCAGTACTCTTGCCTGGAAAACCCCATGGGCAGAGGAGCCTGGTAGGCTGCAGTCCATGGGGTCGCTACGAGTCGGATTCGACTGAGCGACCTCACTTTCACTTTTCACTTTCATGCATTGGGAAAGGAAATGGCAACCCACTCCAGTGTTCTTGCCTGGAAAATCCCAGGGACGGAGGAGCCTGGCGGGCTGCCGTCTATGGGGTCGCACAGAGTCGGACACGACTGAAGCGACTTAGCAGCAGCAGCAGCAGTGTGTATATGTCAATTCTAATCTCCCAGTTTAGTCTTCCCTCTTGTGTCCCTGGTAAACATTTGTTTACTGCATCCATGACTCTACTTCTGTTTTTATAAATAGGTTCATTTGTTTCTTTTAAAACTCCACATATAAACAATGTCATATGATATTTATCCTTCTGTGTCTGACTTACTTCACTTATTATGACAGTCTCTAGGTCCATTCATGTTATTGCAAATGGCTTTATTTTGTTCTTTATTATGACTAAGTAATATTCCATTGCATATATATACCACATTTTCTTTATCCATTCCTCTGTTGGTGGACATTAAGGTTGCTTCCATGTTCTGGCTACTGTAAAGAGTGCTACCATAAGCATTGGGGTGTATATATCTTTTTAAAATTGGAGTATAGTTGCTTTACAATATTGTGTTGGTTTCTGCCTTACAACAAGGTGAATCAGTCATAACTATATATACACCCCTCCTCTTGATTCTCCTTCCCACTTTCCCACCATCCCACCCCTCTATGTTGTCACAGAGCACCAGGTTGGGGTCCCTGTGCCATACAGCAACTTCCAACCAGCTTTCCACTGTACACATGGTAGTGTACACACATCAATGCCACTCCCTCAATTTGTCTTATCCTCTCCTTCCCTCACCATGTCCGCAAGTCCATTATCTACCTCTGCATCTCTATTCCTTCTCTGCAAATAGGTTCATCAGTACCATTCTTCTAGATTGCATGTATATGCATTAATATATGATACTTGCTTTTCTCTTTCTGACTTACTTTACTCTGTATAACAGGCTCTAGGTTCATGCACATCAGTTTAATTGATTTACATTTGCTTCTTTTTACAGTAGAGTAATATTCCATTGTGTATGTGTACCAAAATTTCTTTATCCATTCATCTGTTGATAGACATCTAGGTTGCTTCCATGTCCTGGATATTGTAAACAGTGCTGGAATGAAAATTGGGGTACATGTGTCTTTTTGAATTGTGGTGTTCTTAGGTTATATGCCCAGTAGTGGAATTGCTGGGTCATATTGCTAACATCTGCTGGATCATTGAAAAAGCAAGAGAGTTCCAGAAAAACATCTATATCTGCTTTATTGACTATGCCAAAGCCTTTGACTATGTGGATCACAATAAACTGTGGAAAATTCTGAAAGAGATGGGAATACCAGACCACCAGACCTGCCTCTTGAGAAACCTATATGAAGGTCAGGAAGCAGCAGTTAGAACTGGACATGGAACAACAGACTGGTTCCAAATAGGAAAAGGAGTACGGCAAGGCTGTATATTGTCACCCTGCTTATTTAACTTATATGCAGAATACATCATGAGAAACACTGGGCTGGAAGAAGCACAAGCTGGAATCAAGATTGCCGGGAGAAATATCAATAACCTCAGATATGCAGATGACACCACCCTTATGGCAGAAAGTGAAGAGGAACTAAAAAACCTCTTGATGAAAGTGAAAGAGGAGAGTGAAAAAGTTGGCTTAAAGCTCAACATTCAGAAAATGAAGATCATGGCATCTAGTCCCATCACTTCATGGGAAATAGATGGGGAAGCAGTGGAAACAGTGTCAGATTTTTATTTTTGGGGGCTCCAAACTCACTGCAGATGGTGACTGCAGCCATGAAATTAAAAGACACTTACTCCTTGGAAGAAAAGTTATGGCCAACCTAGATAGTATATTCAAAAGCAGAGACATTACTTTACCAACAAATGTTCGTCTAGTCAAGGCTATGGTTTTTCCAGTGTTCGTGTATGGATGAGATAGTTGGACTGTGAAGAAGACTGAGCACCAAAGAATTGATGCTTTTGAACTGTGGTGTTGGAGAAGACTCTTGAGAGTCCCTTGGACTGCAAGGAGATCCAACCAGTCCATTCTGAAGGAGATCAGTCCTGGGTGTTCTTTGGAAGGAATGATGCTGAAGCTGAAACTCCAGTACTTTGGCCACCTCATACAAAGAATTGACTCACTGGAAAAGACTCTGATGCTGGGAGGGATTGGGGGTAGGAGGAGAAGGGGACAACCGAGGATGAGATGACTGGATGGCATCACCGACTCGATGGATGTGAGTTTGAGTGAACTCCAGGAGATGATGGTGGACAGGGAGGCCTGGCGTGCTGCAATTCATGGGGCCGCAAAGAGTCGGACACGACTAAGTGACTGAACTGAACTGAACTGATGGTAATTTTATTCCTAGGTTTTAAAGGAATCTCCATACTGTTCTTCATAGTGACTGTACCAATTTACATTCCCACCAACAGTGCAAGAAGGTTCTCTTTTCTCTACATTCTCTTCAGTATTTATTGTTTGTAGATTTTTTGATGATGGCCATTCTGAGTGGTGTGAAGTGGTAGCTCGTTGTAGTTTTGATATGCACTTCTCTAGTAATTAGTGATGTTGAGCATCTTTTCATGTGCTTTTTGGCCACCTGCATCTTCTTTGGAGAAATGCTTATTTAAATCTATTTGTTTTATTTTGATATTCAGCTGCGTGAGCTGTTTGTTTATTTTGGAGATTAATACCTTGCCAGTTGCTTCACTTGCAAATATTTTCTCCCATTCCGAGGGTTGTCTTTTCATTTTGTTAATGATTTTCTTTGCTGTGCAAAAGCTTTTAGGATTAATTAGGTCCCATTTGTTTAGCTTTGTCTTTATTTTCATTACTGTAGATGGTGGATAAAAAAAGATATTGCTGCAATTTAGGTCAAAGTGTGTTCTGCCTATGTTTTCCTCTAAGTGTTTAATAACATCCAGTTTTACCTTTAGATCTTTAATCCATTATGAGTTTATTTGTGATCATGTTATGAAGTGTTCTAATTTCATTCTTTTACATATAGATGTCCAGATTTCCCAGCACCACTTATTGAATAAACTGTTTTTTCCTCCATTGCGTATTCTTGCATCCTTCATCATAGATTAGATGACCATAGATGTGTTAGTTTATCTCTGGGCTCTCTATCTTGTTTCATTGATTTATATTTCTGTTTCTGTGCCAGTACCATAATGTTTTGACTTAGTCACTTTGTAGTGCAGTCTGAAGTCAGGGAACCTGACTGCTCCAGCTCTATTTTTCTTTCTCAAGATTGCTTTGAGTACTTGACGTCTTTAGTGTTTCTATTTGAATTGTAAAATGCTTTCTTCTAATTCTGTGAAAACATCTTTGGTAATTTGATAGGGATTGCATTGAATCTGTAGATTGTTTTGGGTAGTATAGTCAGTTTCATAATATTGATTCTTCTAATTTAAGAACATGTCATATCTCTCCATCAGTTTGTGTCATCTTTGATTTCTTTAATCAATGTCTTATGGTTTTCTGAGTACAGGTCTTTTGCCTCCTTAGGTAGGTTTATTCCTAAGTATTTTATTCTTTTTGATGCAATGGTAAGTGGGCTTGTTTCCTCACTTTCTGATCTTTCATTGTTAGTGTATAGCAATACAAGAGATTTCTGTGCATTAATTCTGCATTCTGCAACTTTGTCAAATTAATTGATGAGCTCTTGTAGAATTCTGATAAAATCTTTAGGATTTTCTAGGTGTAGTAGCATGCCATCTGCAAACAGTGACAATTTTACTTCTTTTTTTCCAATTCAGGTTCCTATTATTTCTTTTTATTCTGATTGCCATGGCTAACACTTCCAAAATTATGTTGAATAATAATGACTAGAGTGGACATCCTTGTCTTGCTCCTGATCTTAGAGGAAATACTTTCAGCTTTTAACCACTAAGAATAATATTTTTTTTTCTGGGTTTGTCATATATGATCTTTACTATGTTGATGTAAGTTCCCTTTATGCTGACTTTCTGGAGAGGTTTTTATTATAAATGGGTGTTGAATCTTGTCAAAAACTTTTTCTGCATTTATTGAGATGATCATATGGTTTTAATTCTTCAATCTGTTAGTGTGGTATATCACATTGATTGATTTGCATATATTAAAGAAACTTTGCATTCTTGGGGTAAATCTTACTTACTCCTGGGGGAAGATCCTTTTAATGTATTGTTGGATTTGGTTTGCTGTATTTTGTTTACAAATTTTGCATTTATGTTTGTCAGAAATATTGGCTTGTAATTTTATTGTGTGTGTGTATGTGTGTGTGTGATGTCTTTGTTTCGTTTTGGTATCAGGGTGATGGTGGCTTTGTAGAACAAACTTGGTTGTGTTTCTTCCTCCACAATATTTTGGAAGAATTTGAGAGGGATAGGTTCTTTGCCTATTGTTTGATAGAACTCGCCTGTGAAACTAGCTGGTCCTAGAATTTTCTTTGTTGGGAGCTTTTAAATCACACTTTCATTATTTGTGATTGGTTTGTTCATATTTTCTATTTCTTTCTAGTTCAGTGTTGGAAGGTTTCACTTTTTTAAGAATTTGGCCATTTCTTCTGGGTTGTCCATTTTATTGCCCTATGGTTGCTTATAGTAGTCTCTTATGGTCCTTTGTGGGCTTCCCTGGTTGCTCAGTGGTAAAGAATGTGCCTGAAATGCAGGAGACACTGGTTTGATCCCTGGGTCGGGAAGATCCTTTGGAGGAGAAAATGGCAATACACTCCGGAATTCTTGTCTGGAGAATCCCATGGACAGAGGAGCCTGGTGGGCTACAGTCCATAGGGTTGCAAAGAGTCGGATGTGACTGAACCAACTGAGCACACATGCATTATCTTTTGTATTTCTGTGTTATCAGTTGCAACTTCTCCTTTTTTACTTCTAGTTTTATTGATTTGAGTTCTCTCCAGTTTTTTACTTGCTGGGTCTGGCTAAAAGTTTATCAGTTTTGTTTATTTTCTCAAAGAACAAGTTTTCAGTTTCATATATCTTTGTTATTATTTTCTTCACCTCCATTTCATTTATTTCTGCCCAGATTTTTATTATTTCTTTCCTTCTGTTAAGTTTGAGCTTTGTTTTTCCTCTTTCTCTAGTTCTTTTAGGTTGTTCATTCCCAAATAAATTTGTTTTGTGAAGTAAGATTTTATTGCTATAAACTTCCTTCTTGCTGCACCCCATAGGTTTTGGATCATCATGTTTTCACTGTCACTTGTCTGCAGCTATTGTTTAATTTCCTCTTTGATTTCTTCAGTGATCCATCCATTAGTTAGCAACGTGCTCTTTAGCTTACATGTGTTTGTGATTTTCAGAGTTTTTTTTTATTCCTGTAATTGATGTTTAATCCAATAGTGTTTTGGTCAAAAAAGATGCTTGATATGATTTCAATTTTCTTAACTTTACTGAGACTTGATTTGTGACCCATGATGTGTTCTATCCTGGAGAATGTTCCATGTGCATTTGGGAAGAAATGTATTCTGTTGATTCTGGATGGAATGTCCTAAAAATATCAATTGAGTATATTTGTTCTAATGTGTCATTTAAGGCTTGTGTTTTCTTATTAATTTTTCTCTCTGAATGATCTGCCCAGTGGTGTAAATAGGGTGCTAAAGTCCACCAGTATTATTGTGTTACTATCAATTTCCCCTTTTGTGGCTGTTAGTATTTGCCTTATGTATTGAGATTCTCCTATGTTGGATGCATATATATTTACAATTGCTGTATTTTCTTCTTGGATTGATCTCTTGATCATTATGCAGTGTCCTTCACTATCTCTTATAATAATCTTTTTTAAAATATAAATTTATTTATTTGGAGGCTAATTACTTTAAAATATTGTATTGTTTTTGCCATACAATGACATGAGTCCGCCACAGGTGTACATGTGTTCCCCATCCTGAACCCCCCTCCCACCTCCCTCACCATACCATCCCTCTGGGTCATCCCAGTGCACCAGCCCTGAGCATCCTGTATCATGCATCGAACCTGGACTAGTGATTCATTTCACATATGATAATATGCATGTTTCAATGCCATTCTCCCAAATCATCCTACCCTCGCCCTCTCCCACAGAGTCCAAAAGACTGTTCTATACATCTGTGTCTCTTTTTCTGTTTTGCATACAGGGTTATCATTGCGATCTTTCTAAATTCCATACATGTGCATTAGTATACTGTATTGGTGTTTTTCTTTCTGGCTTACTTCACTCTGTATAATAGGCTTCAGTTTCATCCACCTCATTAGAACTGATTCAAATGTATTCTTTTTAATGGCTGAGTAATACTCCATTGTGTATATATACCACAGCTTTGTTATCCATTCATCTGCTGAAAGAGACACATGTACCCCAATTTTCATTCCAGCTCTGTTTACAATAGTCTTTATTTTAACATCTATCTTATCTGATATGAGTATATATTGTCACCCTGCTTATTTAACTTATATGCAGAGTACATCATGTGAAATGCTGGGCTGGATGAAGCACAAGTTGGAATTAAGATTGCTGGGAGAAATATCAATAACCTCAGACCTGTAGATGACACCACCTTATGGCAGAAAGCAAAGAAGGACTAAAGAGAAAGTGAAAGAGGAGAGTGAGAAAGCTGGCTTAAAATCCAACATTCAAAAAACGAAGATCATGGCATCTGGTCCCATTGTAATTCATGGCAAATAGATGGGGAAACAATGGAAACAGTGGCAGACTTTATTTTTGGGGCTCCAAAATCACTGCAGATGGTGTCTGCAGCCATGAAATTAAAAGATGCTTGCTCCTTGGAAGAAAGCTATGACCAACCTAGACAGCATATTAAAAAGGAGAAACATTACTTTGCCAACAAAGGTCTGTCTAGTCAAAGCTATGGTTTTTCCAGTAGTCATGCGTGTATGTGAAAGATGGACTATAAGAAAAGCTGAGTGCCGAAGAATTGAAGCTTGTGAACTGTGGTGTTGGGGAAGACTCTTGAAAGTACCTTGGACTGCAAGGGGATCAAACCAGTGAATCCCAAAGGAAATTAGTCCTGGATGTTCATTGGAAGGACCATTGCTGGAAGCTGAAACTCCAATACTCTGGCCACCTGATGCAAAGAACTGACTCATTGGAAAAAACCCTGATGTTAGGGGAAGACTGATGGCAGGTGAAGAAGGAGATGACAGAGGATGAGATGGTTGGATGGCATCACTGACTTGATGGACATGAATTTAAGCAAGCTCCAGGAGTTGGTGAGGGATAGGGAGGCCTGGCGTGCTGCAGTCCATGGGGTCACAAAGAGTCGGACACGACTGAGCAACTGAACTGAACTGATTCCAGATTTCTTTTCATTTCCATTTGCATGGAATATCTTCTCACATTGCCTTACTTTCAGTCTGTATGTATTTCTATGTTTGAGGTGGATCTTTTGTAAACAGCATATATACAGGTCTTGTTTTTGTATCCATTCAGCCAGCCTATGTGTTTTGATTGGAGCATTTATATCATTTACATTTTAGGTAATTATTGGTATGTATATTCCTATTGCCATTTTCTCATTGTTTTGGGTTTGTTTTTGTAGTTTTTATTTCTTCCTTTCCTTTTTTTTCCTTCTCTTGATTTTCTTGCCTCAAACTGTTGCTTTAATATTTATTGTAAAGCTGGTTTGGTGGTGCTGAATTCCTTTAGCTTTTGCTTGTCTGTAAAGGTTTTGATTTCTCCATTGAATCTGAATGAGAGCCTTGCTGGGTAGAGCAGTCTTGATTGTAGGTTTTTCCCCTTTATCACTTTTAATATATCCTGCCAGTCCCTTCTGGCCTTCATAGCTTCTGCTGAAATATCAGCTGATAACTTTATGGATGTTCCCTTGTATGTTATTTGTTGCTTTTTCTTTGATGATTTTAGTGTTTTTTCTTTGTATTTAATTTTTGTTAGTTTCATTAATATGTGTCTCAGTGTGTTCCTTTTGGGTTTATCCTGTAATTCCTTTCTGTACTTCCTGGAATTAGGTGAATATTTTATTTCCCATGTTAGGGATGTTTTTGCCTATAATCTCTTAATATATTTTTTCAAGTCCTTTCTCTTATTTTTCTTCATCTGGGACCCATATCACTTGCATCTTGTCCCTGAGATCTCTGAAACTGTCTTCATTTCTTGTCATTCTTTTTGTTGTTGTTGTTCTGTGGCAGAGATTTCTGCCATTGTCTTCCTGGTCACCTGTTCATTCTTTGGCTCAGGTGATGTGCTACTGATTCCTTCTAATGTATTTTTCATTTCAGTTACTGTCTTTTTCAGCTCTTTTTTTTTGTTTGTTTTTTAGCTCTTCTAGATCTTTGCTAAATTTTTTTGTATCTTTTGATCTGTGCCTGCATTCTTTTTCTTAGATCTTGGATCATCTTTTCTATTAATACTCTGAATTCTTTTTCAGACAGATTACTTTTCATCTTGCTCCTTCATCTGCTACATATTTCTTTGTCATCCCATTTTGTCTAACTTACTGTATTTGTGGTCTCCTTTCCACAGGCTGCATGATCATAGCTCCTCCTGCTTCTGGTGTCTGCCCCATGGTAGGTGAGATTGGTCCAGAGGCTTGTATCTTTATCCCCTTGAGAGGAAATTTGATTAATATTGTGGTGATCAACTCCTGCCCTAGATATTCAGCAAGGCTTCCTCTTTGCTCTATGGTTGTCACTGCCCCATCGGGGGCTGGGCCTTCTCCCTAGTTGTTAGAGTAGAGGCCCCAGATATGTTTCTTTAAAAAAAAATTTTTTTTTTTTTTTGTATTGGAGTTTAGCCTATTAATTTTGTGATGGTTTCAGGTGAACAGCGAAGGAACTCAGCAATACATATACATGTATCCATTCTGTCTCAAACTCCCTTCTCTTCTAGGCTGCCACATAACATTGAACAGAGTTCCATTTGCTATACAGTAGGTCTTTGTTGACTATTTATTTTAAATATACCACTGTGTTCATCCCAAACTCCCTAACTATCCCTTATCCCCATCCTTCCCCTTGTTAACCATAAGTTTGGTCTCAAGTCTGTGAGTCTCTTTCTATTTTGTAATGTAAGCTCATTTGTATCATTACTTTTTAGATTTCAAATATAAAGGATAGCATATGATATTTCTTCTTCTCAGTCTGATTTACTTCAGTCAGTATGACAATCTCTAGTTCCATCCATGTTGCTGTAAATGGCATTATTTCATTTTTTAATGGCTGAATAATATTCTATTGTGTACACGTATGATATCTTCTTTATCCATTCCTCTGTTGATGTGCATTTAGGTTGCTTCCATGTCTTGGCTATTGTAAACAGTGCTGCAATGAACATTGATGTGCCTGTATTCTTTCGGATTATGTTTCTCTCCAGATATATGCCTAGGAGTGGGATTACAGGGTCATATGGTAGGTTTATTTTTAGTTTTTTAAGGAACCTCCATACTGTTCTCCTTAGAGACTGTACCAATTTGCATTCCCTCCAATAGTGTAGGAGAGTTCTCTTCTCTTCACCCCCTCTCCAGCATTTATTGTTTGTGTATATTTTGATGATAGCCATTTTGGCAAGTGTGAGGTGATATCTCATTGTACTTTTGATATGTATTTCTTTAATAAGTAGTGATGTTGAACATCTTTTCATGTGCTTCTTGGCCATCGATGTATCTTCTTTGGAGAAATGTCTATTTAGGTCATCTGACCATTTGACAACTGGGTTATTTGTTTTTAAAAATTAATATATTTATTAGTTGAAGGATAATTGCTTTACAGAATTTTGCTGGTTTCTGCCAAACATCAACATGAACCAGCCATAGGTATACATATGTCCCTTCCCTCTTGAACTTCCCTTACATCTCCCTCCTTATCTTGCCCCTCTATGTTGTTGCAGATCCCCTATTTGAGTTCCCTGAGTCATACAGCAAATTAATATTGGTTCTCTATTGTACATATGGTAAAGTAAGTTTCCATGTTATTCTCTCCATATATCTCATCCTCTCCTTCCCCTTACCCTGTGTCCATAAATCTTTTTCTATGTCTGTGTCTCTATTGCTGTCCTGAAGAAAATTTCATCAGTACCATCTTTCTAGATTTCATATATGGGGGCTTGCCTGGGGGCTCAGATGAGGAGATCCAGGTTTGACTCTTGGTCAGGAAGATCCCCTGGAGAAGGGAATGGCAACCCACTCCAGCATTCTTACCTGGAGAATTCCATGGACAGAGAAGCCTGGTGGGCTATAGTCCATGGGGTCACCAGTACCATCCTTCTAGATTCCATATATATGTGTTAATATATGCTACTTATCTTTCTCTTTCTGACTTGCTCCATTCTGTATAATAGGCTCTAGGTTCATCCACATCATTGGAAATGACTCAAATACATTCCTTTTTAGGCCGAGTAATATTCTATTGTGTATATGTACCACAGCTTCTTTATCCATTCATCTGTCAATGGACATCTAGGTTGCTTCCATGTTCTAGCTATTGTAAATAGTGCTGCAGTAAACATTGGGGTACATGTGTCTTTTTCAATTTTGGTTTCCTCAGGGTATATGCCTAGTAGTGGGATTGCTGGATCATATGGTAGTTTCGTTCCTAGTTTTTTGAGGAATCTCCACAGTGTCTTCCATAGTGGCCGTATCAATTTACATTCCCACCAATAGTGCAAGAGGATTTCCTTTTCTCCACACCCTCTCCAGCATTTATTATTTGTAAACTTTTTGAGGATGGTCATTCTGACTGCTGTGAGGTGATATCTCATTGTAATTTTGATTTGCATTTCTCTAATAATGAGTGATGTTGAGCATTTTTTATGTGTTTTTTAGCCATCTGTATGTCTTCTTTTGGAGAAGGCAATGGCACCCCACTCCAGTACTTTCGCCTGGAAAATCCCATGGACAGAGGAGGAGAAATGTCTGTTTAGGTCCTTTTCCCACTTTTTGATTGGGTTGTTTGTTTTTCTGGTACTGACTTGTATGAGCTGCCTGTATATTTTGGAAATTAACCCTTTGTCAGCTGTTTCATTTGCTATCATTTTCTCCCATTCTGAGGATTGTCATTTCATCTTGAATATAGTTTCTTTTGCTGTGCAAAAACTTTTAAATTTAATTAAGCCCCAGTTCAGTTCAGTTCAGTTCAGTCGCTCAGTCGTGTCTGACTCTTTGCAACCCCATGAATCGCAGCACACCAGGCCTCCCTGTTCATCACCAAATCCCGGAGTTCACTCAGACTCACGTCCATCGTGTCTGTGATGCCATCCAGCCATCTCATCCTCGGTTGTCCCCTTCTCCTCCTGCCCCCAATCCCTCCCAGCATCAGAGTCTTTTCCAATGAATCAACTCTTCGCATGAGGTGGCCAAAGTACTGGAGTTTCAGCTTCAGCATCATTCCTTCCAAAGAAATCCCTGGGCTGATCTCCTTCAGAATGGACTGGTTGGATCTCCTTGCAGTCCAAGGGACTCTCAAGAGTCTTCTCCAACACCACAGTTCAAAAGCATCAATTCTTCGGCGCTCAGCCTTCTTCACAGT